>CM046449.1:34591284-35174758 GCA_025506515.1 Flaveria trinervia | reverse complement strand
AGCATCTTCCACCTGAAAGCTCCAGTCAAAGCCTCCTTCTTCAACAGCAACAACAGCATGCTGCTTTGACTTCTCATTATGAAGAGCTTTGTCAGTGTAGTTTGGTCTGGATTGTGTTTGGCTACCATTGTTTCTAGGTGCCTTACACTCTCTGGCAAAGTGGCCCATCAAGTTACAGTTGTAACACTTGACTTTGCCTTTGTCCAGTCCAAACTTTCCACTGGTTGCATTGCTTGGGAACTTCCTTCCAGTCCTCTTGTAGAACTTCTTGGCTCTGTGAGTGAGAAGAGCCATCTGCTAGACTATTTCCATGTACTCCAGATCATCTGGATGAATATAGTCCAGGTCTTCAATAGTGAAAAGAGAGTTGCCACAGCTTTCATCAGAAGACACAAATGCTTGAGAAGAGCTTGTCTCTTGGAATGGGCTTCCTTGAGTGTAGTTCTCCCTTGGTGTCTCTGGGAAGGTGATGAAAGGACCCTTGGGTGAGTTGTCAGGGTAGCATATAAGATGATGTTTGGGCTCTATGCTATCCCTTTCAACCACATGTAGGGCTGAACCCATTTGATTGTTGGAGTTGCTAGATGAACCCTGCATGTTCATCTCCATCTAGTAGCCACTAAGAATCCCATATAACTCTGTCAGAGTGAGAGTTTTGATATTATCAGTTCTCTTGATCACCACACAGTAGTGTGTCCATTTCCTAGGAAGTGAGGACATGAACTTCCTTAAAATGTCTCTATTCTCAAGAGAAACTCCTCCATCCACTAAGGTATCCACAATCTCAACATACCTGCAGTATTGCTGAGTCATGGTCTCACCTGCTTTGAAGGTGAAGTTTTTAAACTGCAGCTTCAGGAGATCCTTCTTGTTCTCCTTGGCTTCAGAAGAACCCTCATACATCAGTTTCAGTGCATCCCACAACTGTTTAGCCGTTTTTCACTTCTTGAAACCTCTGTACACAGAGTTTGGAAGGGCTGTTTGAAGAGCTGTCATGGCTTTCCTGTCTATCTCTACTCTCTTCCTATCTTCATCGGAGTAGTTAGCCACATCCTTGGGGATCATACCAGCACCAGTAGTAGAGGGTGTGCTGGGTATGAAAGGTCCATTCTGAATAGACTCCCACATTCTTGAATCGAGAGACCTGATGAAACCTTCCATTCTTAAACACCAGGTATCAAACTCATCAAGAGTGATCAGTGGGGACTTGTTCATGGTTCCAGTTTCCATATCAGTTTTGGAAATGGCTGCCATTTGAAAAGTTTGGGATTTTTGTGTGTGAGGGATCTTAAGATGGTGAGATCTTATATCAAGAGCCTGTATGCTCTGTTACCAAATGCAGGTTCGTTGAAGGGTGAGAGTTACAATACTACAACACAAAGATGAGATTAACCAAACTTTTAATCAACCGTAAACTGGATTATCCAACATAAGACACTAGGAACACGAGTAATGTAAGAGACAGAACACAAAGAACGCAAGTGTATGGTTTTCAAGAATGCAGTATATTGCTTTCTCTATGTTCTATTACAAGTGTTACAAAGCATAAATAAAAGATACAAGAACATGAGATACTTATACTACATCCTACAGCTGGCTATACTTTGAAAGCCAGCTGGATACAATTGACTAGACACAAACAAAATCAATTGTAGAGTCAAAAGGCAGATTGCCTTTTGAATTGTGACTATGACATGCCATAGCTCACATCCTTATCTACTACAAAAAGGATAAAGTACATAAAGTATAAAGTTTACAGACACAAGACCTCAATGTACAGTTACCAAAAGCATGGACCTTTTCACCAACTCATGTGAGCTGGTGACTTGCAGAGGTGTAGCCGAAAGGTGTCCATCTTTATAGAAAAGTACATCAGAAAAAGCATATCTTAAAAGTCTTCGGAAGAAATCTGTCTTCATAACTTGAAGCTTCGGAAGACTTTGTCTCTGAGGCTTCGGAAGACTTTGTCTCTGAGGCTTCGGAAGACTTCATCTTTGGCTTCAGAAGATATTGGTCTTGGCTTCGGAAGATTTCACACTTAGAATATTTCTGTTGAGTGTGTGAAACTTCCGAAGCATTCTACTTCAGAACTTGTGCAGCAGAATAAGCCTTGGTTGTTTGGGTTGCATCAGCCTCTTCATTAGTCTCTACAGTATGACTGTACGTGGTGTGTTTATTAGGGTAACATAAAGTATTACTAATAATAAACTGAAGGAGCAATGAAGAAGAGAAGTGGAACTTAATTTAAAATGTTAATAAGTCTTGCAAGCTTATAGGAGGTGCACGACCATGTTGTCATTAACTCAACTGTGATGCGGGTTAGCTACCCTATGATGCAAACAGGGTTAGTCAATTAAGATTGGCGGGCCTTCACAGCATACCTTAGGTGACTGGGCCATACTTGTATGCAGTATTTAGAGCCCCTTGTGGGAACAAAAGGCCCAGTACCATTTCCCCCGCACATATTGTTTAGGGTATTGCTCATTGCTCCACATAGACAGTGAAAGATAAAGATAAAAGAATACGGAGTAAAAAAGGCATACAGTAAAGAGAAAAGCATTATCTAATTGTATAGTTAATGCGTGCTCACATATAAAGAGTTGAAGTTTCATAGAAAACGTTTTTCATATGTATACCTTATAGAAAGTATTTTATTACTTTTAAAACAAGAACTCACTCAACAACGCTGACTTTTATACATATTCAGTTGTCAGGTAAATATTGTTGAGGATGGTATGAGGGTGAAGCTACTCGGCAGGGAAAGACTGGCATCCATTCATACTTATTATTGTTGTTGTTTTGTAATGCAATTAAACAATTCTTTTGTATTCGGTTAAGCAATAGTGTATTGCTCAACAACAGTGTTTTAATAAAATGAATGGCTTTTGTTAAAATAATTCCACTGCTTAAGCTTGTAAATTTAAATGTTTAATGTATTTAATGTTGTGAATGAGCAACTGTAAAGTCTCCGGGAACGGGGCCTTACTAGTTGGTTTCAGAGCCAAAATTTAAGAGAATTGGGTAAATAAATTTTTAAAACCTAAACTTAAACTGAAAATGGGACAACTGGAGGGATGTGAGCCCGAGTAGCTACGTGCCATTAGGTAATTTTTTTAAACTTAGTCAGTATTATGTGCGCATGATATTTGATTTATGTGCTCTTAGTAGATTTAGATACTGATTAAGTCAGGATAGGAAATGGTTGGGGTATGAAGGGTAAAGTGAGTGGCTAATCATAACTGGCCACTATAATTAGGGACTTACTATACTTAACATAAACCGAGTTATTACCTTGAATGACCGCGTTAGTGTTTGAATCTTATAGCATGTTAGAGGATGGCTGGATGGAAATCTTCCAAGACTCTTAGAGGCAGAGGCCGTCCATGTGAGACTAGGAGTAGCGCTATGGCTCCTGAGTTGACCCATGACGCCGAAGCGAAGAGAATGAGAATGCTAGCTTGAATGCCTCAGCTAGGGAGGCGATTGCTGATGATGTACACCAGGTCATGCAGACAGTCTTACCATATGTGGTGACTGAAGCCATTAGGGCTATGAGAAGTGAGCAGAGGAAGGAGAAGGAGACTAGAAAGAGATCAATGGGCAAGGGATCGAGGAATTCTGTCCTCACAGGGAACTCGGAAAAATCGAGAGGGAGTTCTTGCAACTTGAAACGTGAACCATGACCCACTAGCAGTACACCACTAAATTCAACAAGATGGCGAGGTTGGTGCCAGATCAAGTGACGCCGGTGTAATGGAAGATCAAGAGGTATATCCAGGGACTGCCGGCTGACATTCGCAGGCACCTGATTGCTGCACAGCCAGGTACCCTTCGATCGTTGGTGGATTTGGCGGGTAGATTGTATGATGAGCGAGAGGAGGCTTTGGTGGAGGTGTAGAAGATGAGTGGGAATGGTAAGAACTAAAACGAGAAGAGGTTTGGAAGTGGTGGTTTCACTCCAAACAACAAGAAGATGAAGTTGGACCACCGCGGGGTGTCGTCAAGATCAAGGCTAAAAAAGTGTGGCCAATATGGAAGGGAGCATACCGGTGAGTGCATGATGGGAATGAATGTATGCTTCAGATGTGGCAAGCCTGGCCACATCGCTAGAGACTGTAGGGTGCCGAAGTACTATAACTATGGCGGGGAGGGCCACAAGACCAAAGACTGTAAGAAGCCGAGGGCGGAGAATTCTGGAGCGAAGAAGAAGTCAAAGGTAGGAGGGCAGAAGCATGTTCTAGAGCTTACACCATGACCCAGGAGGAAGCCAGAGCTAATCCTGATGTCGTGTCAGGTATGTTTCTAGAAAACCAAACTTGTGCCTTTGTATTGTTTGATTCCGGTGCTCGGTTAGTAGGAGTTTTTTTGCACTACTTTTGTGCTATGTTGCCTATTAGTAGTAGAAATGTCAGTGAACCATTCGATGTAGAAAACGCTATGGTAATTCCACTAGAATTACTGATGTGATACAGGACTGTGCTATAGAACTAGAAGGTCATAGGTTTGCGGGTAGGCTACACGTGATGCCCCTAGGTAGATTTGATGTAGTACTAGGGATGGACTGGTTAGCAACCTATGAAGCAAACATCGTATGTCGCAAGAATATGATTCGATTAGTTGCACCCGATGGGAGTTTGGTTACGATTTACGGAGATTGCGTTACTACGATCCCGAAGGTGATTTCGATGGCGGTGGCGGGAAAGTGCATGAAACATGGATGTAGTGCCTACTTGGCATACGTAAAAGATGTGGATGCGTCGGAACCACAATTATATGAGGTACCAGTGGTGTGCGACTTTCCGAACGTATTCCCAAGACTTACCCGGGATGCCACCGGATCACGAGTTTGAGTTCCAAATTGATTTGATACCCGTGCTCAACCCGTTGCCAAAGCACCATATGGATTAGTGTAAGGATTCCTGAAGTCTGATGCAACCAAAACTGCCTAAGTGTTTCAGCAACATGCACTAAGTACTGAAGTGAAGAATGCTTCGGAAGAATTACACAAAGCATTAGAAATACTCTAAGTGTAATATCTTCCGAAGCCAAGACCAATATCTTCCGAAGCCTAACATGAAGTTCCGAAGCTTGAAGAGACAAAGTCTTCTGAAGCTTCACCTTATGAAGACAGATTTCTTCCGAAGACTTTTAGTACACATGCTTTATCTGATGTACTGTTCCATAAAGCACCTTTTCCGCTGCGTCTCTGATAAGTCACCAACTTACAAGAGTTGGTGAAAAGGTCCATGCTTTTAGTAACTGTACATTGAGGTCTTGAGTCTGAAACTTTCCACTTATGTACTTTATCCTTTTTGTAATGAATAAGGATGTGAGCTATGGCATGTCATAGTCACAAGGTCAAAAGGCAGATATGCCTTTTGATCCTACAATTGATTTTGTTAGTGTCTAGTCAATTGTATCCAGCTGGCTTTCATAGTATAGCCGGCTGTAGGTTGTAGTATAAGTATTCCAAGTTCTTGTATCTTTCTTTATGCTTTGTAACACTTGTAAAAGAACTTGAGAAAGCAATATACTGCTCCCTTGAAAACTATACTCTCTTGTTCTGTCTCTTGCTTACTTGTGTTCTCTGTATCACCTTTGGTTACCTAGTTCACTGTTTGATTAAAGTTTAGTTAATCTTCTCATTGTGTTGTTGTGTTGTAATTGTGTTCAAGCCCTTAAACGATCCTGCAATTAGCTTCGACCGATATGAAGGAACTCATGAGTCAATTGCAGGAGTTGATGGATAATGGATTCATTCGACTGAGTATCTTTTCGTGGGGTGCTCCGGTATTGTTTGTGAAGAAAAAGGACAGAAGTATGCGAATGTGCATTGACTATCGAGAGCTGAACAAATTGACAGTGAAGAATCGGTACCCTTTGCCAAGGATTGATGACTTGTTCGACCAGCTCCAAGGTGCCAGTTGATTCTTGAGGATAGATCTACGATCTGGCTACCGTCAATTGAAGGTGAAGGAACAAGACATTCCTAAGACAGCTTTCCCTACGCGTTATGGACACTACGAGTTCCTCGTTATGTCTTTTGGTTTAACTAATGTGCCAGCTGCTTTTACGGATTTGATGAATCGATTGTGCCGGCCGATGTTGGATAGATTAGTGATTGTGTTCATTGATGATATCTTGATCTACTCGAACAGTGACAAAGAGCATTCCGGTCATATTCGGGAGGTGCTGGAGACATTAAGAAGGGAGAAGTTGTATGCCAAATTCTCCATGTGTGCATTCTAGTTGCGCGAAGTTCAATTCTTAGGTCACGTGGTAAATCCCGAGGGGATTATGGTAGACCCCGCAAAGGTGGAGGCAGTGATGCAATGGAAGTCACCGAAGACGCCTCCGAGATTCGTAGCTTCTTGGGTTTGGCGGACTACTATAGAAGATTCTGTGGATTCTATGTGCCCAAGACACTTAGAATATTGATGTGGTTAGTACGTTATGATCCAAGTCGGGTTTACCAATGACAAGCTTAGCAAACACCAATTAATGTTTAATTGATGACATGATCATACAATTAAATATTACACCCAAATTTAGAAAATGGGTTTTCTAAATAAGTTGCATATGAGATGGAACAAATTATATGGATAATTTGTTAATGAGTTTATTGTTATTTTTGTCATTTAAAATGGTATGCTCCCTTCCATATTGGCCACACTTTTTAGCCTTGATCTTGACGACACCCCGCGGTGGTCCAACTTCATCTTCTTGTTGTTGGAGTGAAACCACCACTTCCAAACCTCTTCTCGTTTTAGTTCTTACCATTCCCACTCATCTTCTACACCTCCACCAAAGCCTCCTCTCGCTCATCATACAATCTACCCGCCAAATCCACCAACGATCGAAGTGTGGCACATCGCTAGAGACTGTAGGGTGCCGAAGTACTATAACTATGGCGGGGAGGGCCACAAGACCAAAGACTGTAAGAAGCCGAGGGCGGAGAATTCTGGAGCGAAGAAGAAGTCAAAGGTAGGAGGGCAGAAGGCATGTTCTAGAGCTTACACCATGACCCAGGAGGAAGCCAGAGCTAATCCTGATGTCGTGTCAGGTATGTTTCTAGAAAACCAAACTTGTGCCTTTGTATTGTTTGATTCCGGTGCTAGTAGGAGTTTTATTTGCACTACTTTCTGTGCTATGTTGCCTATTAGTAGTAGAAATGTCAGTGAACCATTCGATGTAGAAAACGCTATGGTAATTCCACTAGAATTACTGATGTGATAGAGGACTGTGCTATAGAACTAGAAGGTCATAGGTTTGCGGGTAGGCTACACGTGATGCCCCTAGGTAGATTTGATGTAGTACTAGGGATGGACTGGTTAGCAACCTATGAAGCAAACATCGTATGTCGCAAGAATATGATTCGATTAGTTGCACCCGATGGGAGTTTGGTTACGATTTACGGAGATTGCGTTACTACGATCCCGAAGGTGATTTCGATGGCGGTGGCGGGAAAGTGCATGAAACATGGATGTAGTGCCTACTTGGCATACGTAAAAGATGTGGATGCGTCGGAACCACAATTATATGAGGTACCAGTGGTGTGCGACTTTCCGAACGTATTCCCAGAAGACTTACCCGGGATGCCACCGGATCACGAGTTTGAGTTCCAAATTGATTTGATACCCGGTGCTCAACCCGTTGCCAAAGCACCATATGGATTAGTGTAAGGATTCCTGAAGTCTGATGCAACCCAAAACTGCCTAAGTGTTTCAGCAACATGCACTAAGTACTGAAGTGAAGAATGCTTCGAAGAATTACACAAAGCATTAGAAATACTCTAAGTGTAATATCTTCCGAAGCAAGACCAATATCTTCCGAAGCCTAACATGAAGTCTTCCGAAGCTTGAAGAGACAAAGTCTTCCGAAGCTTCACCTTATGAAGACAGATTTCTTCCGAAGACTTTTAGTACACATGCTTTATCTGATGTACTGTTCCATAAAGCACCTTTTCCGCTGCGTCTCTGATAAGTCACCAACTTACAAGAGTTGGTGAAAAGGTCCATGCTTTTAGTAACTGTACATTGAGGTCTTGAGTCTGAAACTTTCCACTTTATGTACTTTATCCTTTTTGTAATGAATAAGGATGTGAGCTATGGCATGTCATAGTCACAAGGTCAAAAGGCAGATATGCCTTTTGATCCTACAATTGATTTTGTTAGTGTCTAGTCAATTGTATCCAGCTGGCTTTCATAGTATAGCCGGCTGTAGGTTGTAGTATAAGTATTCCAAGTTCTTGTATCTTTCTTATGCTTTGTAACACTTGTAAAAGAACTTGAGAAAGCAATATACTGCTCCCTTGAAAACTATACTCTCTTGTTCTGTCTCTTGCTTTACTTGTGTTCTCTGTATCACCTTTGGTTACCTAGTTCACTGTTTGATTAAAGTTTAGTTAATCTTCTCATTGTGTTGTTGTGTTGTAATTGTGTTCAAGCCCTAAACGATCCTGCAATTAGCTTCGACCGATATGAAGGAACTCATGAGTCAATTGCAGGAGTTGATGGATAATGGATTCATTCGACTGAGTATCTTTTCGTGGGGTGCTCCGGTTGTTTGTGAAGAAAAAGGACAGAAGTATGCGAATGTGCATTGACTATCGAGAGCTGAACAAATTGACAGTGAAGAATCGGTACCCTTTGCCAAGGATTGATGACTTGTTCGACCAGCTCCAAGGTGCCAGTGATTCTTGAGGATAGATCTACGATCTGGCTACCGTCAATTGAAGGTGAAGGAACAAGACATTCCTAAGACAGCTTTCCCTACGCGTTATGGACACTACGAGTTCCTCGTTATGTCTTTTGGTTTAACTAATGTGCCAGCTGCTTTTACGGATTTGATGAATCGATTGTGCCGGCCGATGTTGGATAGATTAGTGATTGTGTTCATTGATGATATCTTGATCTACTCGAACAGTGACAAAGAGCATTCCGGTCATATTCGGGAGGTGCTGGAGACATTAAGAAGGGAGAAGTTGTATGCCAAATTCTCCATGTGTGCATTCTAGTTGCGCGAAGTTCAATTCTTAGGTCACGTGGTAAATCCCGAGGGGATTATGGTAGACCCCGCAAAGGTGGAGGCAGTGATGCAATGGAAGTCACCGAAGACGCCTCCGAGATTCGTAGCTTCTTGGGTTTGGCGGACTACTATAGAAGATTCTGTTGGATTCTATGTGCCCAAGACACTTAGAATATTGATGTGGTTAGTACGTTATGATCCAAGTCGGGTTATACCCAATGACAAGCTTAGCAAACACCAATTAATGTTTAATTGATGACATGATCATACAATTAAATATTACACCAAATTTAGAAAATGGGTTTTCTAAATAAGTTGCATATGAGATGGAACAAATTATATGGATAATTTGTTAATGAGTTTATTGTTATTTTTGTCATTTAAAATGGTATGCTCCCTTCCATATTGGCCACACTTTTTTAGCCTTGATCTTGACGACACCCCGCGGTGGTCCAACTTCATCTTCTTGTTGTTTGGAGTGAAACCACCACTTCCAAACCTCTTCTCGTTTTAGTTCTTACCATTCCCACTCATCTTCTACACCTCCACCAAAGCCTCCTCTCGCTCATCATACAATCTACCCGCCAAATCCACCAACGATCGAAGTGTGGCCACATCGCTAGAGACTGTAGGGTGCCGAAGTACTATAACTATGGCGGGGAGGGCCACAAGACCAAAGACTGTAAGAAGCCGAGGGCGGAGAATTCTGGAGCGAAGAAGAAGTCAAAGGTAGGAGGGCAGAAGGCATGTTCTAGAGCTTACACCATGACCCAGGAGGAAGCCAGAGCTAATCCTGATGTCGTGTCAGGTATGTTTCTAGAAAACCAAACTTGTGCCTTTGTATTGTTTGATTCCGGTGCTAGTAGGAGTTTTATTTGCACTACTTTCTGTGCTATGTTGCCTATTAGTAGTAGAAATGTCAGTGAACCATTCGATGTAGAAAACGCTATTGGTAATTCCACTAGAATTACTGATGTGATAGAGGACTGTGCTATAGAACTAGAAGGTCATAGGTTTGCGGGTAGGCTACACGTGATGCCCCTAGGTAGATTTGATGTAGTACTAGGGATGGACTGGTTAGCAACCTATGAAGCAAACATCGTATGTCGCAAGAATATGATTCGATTAGTTGCACCCGATGGGAGTTGGTTACGATTTACGGAGATTGCGTTACTACGATCCCGAAGGTGATTTCGATGGCGGTGGCGGGAAAGTGCATGAAACATGGATGTAGTGCCTACTTGGCATACGTAAAAGATGTGGATGCGTCGGAACCACAATTATATGAGGTACCAGTGGTGTGCGACTTTCCGAACGTATTCCCAGAAGACTTACCCGGGATGCCACCGGATCACGAGTTTGAGTTCCAAATTGATTTGATACCCGGTGCTCAACCCGTTGCCAAAGCACCATATGGATTAGTGTAAGGATTCCTGAAGTCTGATGCAACCCAAAACTGCCTAAGTGTTTCAGCAACATGCACTAAGTACTGAAGTGAAGAATGCTTCGGAAGAATTACACAAAGCATTAGAAATACTCTAAGTGTAATATCTTCCGAAGCCAAGACCAATATCTTCCGAAGCCTAACATGAAGTCTTCCGAAGCTTGAAGAGACAAAGTCTTCCGAAGCTTCACCTTATGAAGACAGATTTCTTCCGAAGACTTTTAGTACACATGCTTTATCTGATGTACTGTTCCATAAAGCACCTTTTCCGCTGCGTCTCTGATAAGTCACCAACTTACAAGAGTTGGTGAAAAGGTCCATGCTTTTAGTAACTGTACATTGAGGTCTTGAGTCTGAAACTTTCCACTTTATGTACTTTATCCTTTTTGTAATGAATAAGGATGTGAGCTATGGCATGTCATAGTCACAAGGTCAAAAGGCAGATATGCCTTTTGATCCTACAATTGATTTTGTTAGTGTCTAGTCAATGTATCCAGCTGGCTTTCATAGTATAGCCGGCTGTAGGTTGTAGTATAAGTATTCCAAGTTCTTGTATCTTTCTTTATGCTTTGTAACACTTGTAAAAGAACTTGAGAAAGCAATATACTGCTCCCTTGAAAACTATACTCTCTTGTTCTGTCTCTTGCTTTACTTGTGTTCTCTGTATCACCTTTGGTTACCTAGTTCACTGTTTGATTAAAGTTTAGTTAATCTTCTCATTGTTGTTGTGTTGTAATTGTGTTCAAGCCCTTAAACGATCCTGCAATTAGCTTCGACCGATATGAAGGAACTCATGAGTCAATTGCAGGAGTTGATGGATAATGGATTCATTCGACTGAGTATCTTTTCGTGGGGTGCTCCGGTATTGTTTGTGAAGAAAAAGGACAGAAGTATGCGAATGTGCATTGACTATCGAGAGCTGAACAAATTGACAGTGAAGAATCGGTACCCTTTGCCAAGGATTGACGACTTGTTCGACCAGCTCCAAGGTGCCAGTTGATTCTCGAGGATAGATCTACGATCTGGCTACCGTCAATTGAAGGTGAAGGAACAAGACATTCCTAAGACAGCTTTCCCTACGCGTTATGGACACTACGAGTTCCTCGTTATGTCTTTTGGTTTAACTAATGCGCCAGCTGCTTTTACGGATTTGATGAATCGAGTGTGCCGGCCGATGTTGGATAGATTAGTGATTGTGTTCATTGATGATATCTTGATCTACTCGAACAGTGACGAAGAGCATTCCGGTCATATTCGGGAGGTGCTGGAGACATTAAGAAGGGAGAAGTTGTATGCCAAATTCTCCATGTGTGCATTCTAGTTGCGCGAAGTTCAATTCTTAGGTCACGTGGTAAATCCCGAGGGGATTATGGTAGACCCCGCAAAGGTGGAGGCAGTGATGCAATGGAAGTCACCGAAGACGCCTCCGAGATTCGTAGCTTCTTGGGTTTGGCGGACTACTATAGAAGATTCTGTTGGATTCTATGTGCCCAAGACACTTAGAATATTGATGTGGTTAGTACGTTATGATCCAAGTCGGGTTATACCCAATGACAAGCTTAGCAAACACCAATTAATGTTTAATTGATGACATGATCATACAATTAAATATTTACACCAAATTTAGAAAATGGGTTTTCTAAATAAGTTGCATATGAGATGGAACAAATTATATGGATAATTTGTTAATGAGTTTATTGTTATTTTTGTCATTTAAAATGGTTTAAATAACATTAATAACATATGAGTATACTTTAATTAAATTGTTTAATTAAAGAAGACATATGCCACATTTTAATTAAGTCTAGTAGATGACTTATTAATGTGTGACAAAAGACTAGTTTTAATATTGTGTATGTTCAAGTTTTAAGTGGGAAACCTTATGTTTTAAAAACATTTGGCCGCCCCCCGCCCCCTTTAATATTATTGGACCATTGTTGCCTTGAAACACACATAACCTTAATTAGTCTTACACTCTTGAATCACCACTCTATATACATGCAAGAACAACAAAAATAATCTCTCTCTCTCTCTCACACAAAAGCTACGGCCAGGAGCAGCAGCTTTGGGAGGTTTTGAAAGCTATTTTCGGTTTGTTTTGGTGTTGAATCTTCCTAACAAGAAGGTACTTTGCAAGGAGGCTTGGGGTATACAAGCTTGAGGGCTCCTTCCTTGGAGTTTTGGCCGAAGTTCTAGCATCTAATCACCCTTCTTTGGTCGACATTTCAGCTGGAGAAAGGTAGTTAATCACAGCTTTATGTAGCTGTGATTTTATGTACACTTGCATTATGTTCATAGCTTGTTTATTCACATAAAAGATCCCCTTTGTTCTTGGGTTTGTTTACACCTTTAACATCAAATAGAACATGACTTTTTTCAGATTAGAAACAATGTAATAATGTTAAACTTCCGCTGCGTTTTACAAAGTTTAAGTGGTT
This sequence comes from Flaveria trinervia, assembly GCA_025506515.1. Lineage (NCBI taxonomy): Eukaryota > Viridiplantae > Streptophyta > Magnoliopsida > Asterales > Asteraceae > Flaveria > Flaveria trinervia. The sequence continues at coordinate 35,161,849 of CM046449.1, read as the reverse complement.
AAACTAAGTCTTGTGTTCTAACAAACCCCAACAATGGCATCTAGAGCTGGTTATGTGGATAGCTAGCTTGCATTGTCCTTTATAAATTCGTTTTATGGACCTTGGAACCCCTTTTAGGGACTGCTATCTTCTTGTATGTTGAATCCCCAAACTTTCAAGGTCATATCACACATGCTTGTGATTAAACCTTGAAAGATATGTATGATGATGTGTATATTGTTTGGACTATTTTTAAAACCCGATTTTTCAGTTTATGTTGGCTGAATATCGTGGGTTTTAATGGGGATTCTTTGATATATTTGGAAGATATGATGAATGTTCATATTGGTGCATAACCTAGCATTTGGCCTTGTGTTTTTTGGATGTATGATATGGTTGTTTTGGTTTATTGAATGGGGTTGTATATATTTTTCTTTTGTGCTTTCTATAAAAGATGTAATTTATTTATTATTGGGTTGTAATAAATAGATTTGGTGTATTTTTCATTTTACTAGATATCATGTATTAGGACTTTATATCTTGTAATATGAAGACATATGCCTTGGAAGCACAAAGGAAAGACACAAGAGAAACATGGAGCATTTTGGATGCAGTTTCAAGTTGGAGCTTTTTGGAAGCTTTCTATGTGTTTGTTATGACCTTAGGAAAGACCTAATGACAACACTTGTGATGGCAAACAAGTGTTGTCAACATAATGGCTATGGTTATGCACATATGGTTGTTATATCTTATGCTTGTTTGAATGTTTGTTATTTGATTGTATGGTTGATATTTTGACATGCATTACATACTTATTAACAAACTTAACAAGCTGAAAATTGATGGTTCTTAATCATTAAAAGTAATAAAAGGTTATTAAATTGATTTAATGATTTGAAAGATTAAAATGGGTTTTAATCAAAAGACCATAAGGTATCTTGTATTTGAAAGCATGCAAGTACAAGTACATAGAGTTTCTAAACTAAGATTATGAAATCTCTAAATTTTTCCCAACAATATTTCCAACAAGTTTAGCACCGTCTTTTGCACAAGACTTGAGTCATTTGGAAACTCTTAATGGGATAATGATCACCTAACCATTTAGAGGGAACTTGTGACTTAAGGTGGGGATTCCACATTTGTGGGATAAAGGTCACCTAACCACTTATGTTGGTAAACTCACATGTGTGTGCAAGTAGGGTAAGTTGATTTGCAAACCATGTTAAATGGATCACCTACAATATGCTTTCCAAATGGTGTTGATGGGATTTACATGCTGACTTTACATATGATGTTTCAAGTCGATCCCATACCTCTAGAAGTTGCAAATGGTTGCAACCGTCAATCGTTGACCACCTTATTAATTTAAATCGTGGGATAAAGGTCACCTAACCACAATTTAAATGTATTGTGGGTTCTAGATTTTAATAAAAATGACCTTAAAAGGTATTAATTATTTAAAATAGCAATATCGAAAATACTAAAATAGATCTTTGTTATATTTTGTAGATGGCCACCAATAATGATAATCATGATAATTCATCCGCGTCCGCCCAATCATTGCGAGCGATTCTCCAAAAGGAACGTCTAAATCATAATTTCATTGATTGGTATCGAAACTTGAGAATCGATCTCAAGCAAGAAAGACGATCATATATTTTAGACGACCCTATCCTCGATCAACCTACTGAGGATGATGTGGAGGCCTATAACGATTGGCTAAAGTACACTGAGGACTCCATCCAAGTGTCTTGTCTCATGCTAGCGAGCATGACTCCGGATCTCCAAAAGGAGTATGAACATCACGGAGCTTATGACATGATAACCCAACTGAAGGAAACGTTCCAACAACAAGCAAGGGTTGAGCGCTTCGAAACGGTTCGAGCACTCCATGCACGTCGTATGGACGACAACCAATCGGTTTCATCTTATGTACTTAAGATGAAAAGCCATATTGATCGCCTCGAAAGACTTAATTGTCCCGTCTCGAAGGAATTGGCCACGGATTTGATCCTCAATGACCTTACCAAGAAGTTCGAGACATTCGTGTTGAATTACAACATGAATGCTTGGGACAAAAGCATTGGTGAGCTTCACTCAATGCTCAAAACGGCTGAGCCGGCCATGGGTAAAAGGGTTTTACCCGTTCTCACCATCAATGAAGGTGGAAACAAGAAAAGGCCTCATCCCGCACCCAAGTCAAAGGTTGCCAAGGGTAAGGGACCCGTATGGGGAAAGGGGAAAGGGGTGGCAAGGGTGCCACCCAAACACAAGAGAAGAAGTAAAAGGTTGCTACCAATGACCCATGCTTCAAGTGTGGGGAGATTGGACATTGGGCAAGAAATTGTCCTGTCCATCTCCAAGAGTTGAAAGCCAAGAGGGATGCCGGGTAGACTTCAGGTACAATATACATGATTCATATTAATTTAATGTTACATCTTCAAAAACATGGGTATTAGATACGGATGTGGAACTCATATTTGCAATTTGTTGCAGGGGTTCAAAAGAAGTTGGGACTTCAATCAAGGGGATGTTAGCCTCTTCATGGGCAATGAAACCAAAGTCCAAGTTGAAGCTCGTGGGGACTACATCTTGAAACTTACAAGTGGCTTGGATGTTATTTTGAAGAATGTTTTGTATGCTCCTAGTTTGACTAGGAACATTATTTCTATATCCCAATTAAGACTTATGATTATGTATTATCTTTTGTTGAAAATGATATTCATGTTTCTTTAAATGATATGTTCTATTTAAAAGCTATACCCATTAATGGTATTTATGAACTGGTTCATGAAAATACTTTAAATAGTTCATTGTACCAAACTAGCACCAAGAAACTCAAGTTGGATTAGAGTGATACCTATCTTTGGCATTGTCGTCTTGGTCATATAAACAAGAAACGTATACAAACACTTCAAAAGAATGGTCTTTTAAAACGACTGAATGTGATTCATTTGATCTATGTGAATCTTGTTTACAAGGTAAAATGACTAAGGCACCCTTTAGTGGAACTAACGAAAGGGCAAAAGATTTATTAGGAATCATACATTCGGATGTATGTGGTCCTTTTAAGCCAATGACTAGGAATGGTGAAAGATACTTCATTACCTTTACCAACGATTATTGTCGCTATGGGTATGTGTACTTATTAAGGCACAAAGATGATGCTTTGAAATGTTAAAAATCTTCAAGAATGAAGTGGAAAATCAACTCAACAAGTCAATTAAAGTTCTCCGTACGGATAGAGGAGGTGAATACCTAAGTGATGCTTTTCAAGATCATCTTTTGTGCTTTGTATAAAAGATGTAATTTATTTATTATTGGGTTGTAATAAATAGATTTGGTGTATTTTTCATTTTACTAGATATCATGTATTAGGACTTTATATCTTGTAATATGAAGACATATGCCTTGGAAGCACAAAGGAAAGACACAAGAGAAACATGGAGCATTTTGGATGCAGTTTCAAGTTGGAGCTTTTTGGAAGCTTTCTATGTGTTTTGTTATGACCTTAGGAAAGACCTAATGACAACACTTGTGATGGCAAACAAGTGTTGTCAACATAATGGCTATGGTTATGCACATATGGTTGTTTATATCTTATGCTTGTTTGAATGTTTGTTATTTGATTGTATGGTTGATATTTTGACATGCATTACATACTTATTAACAAACTTAACAAGCTGAAAATTGATGGTTCTTAATCATTAAAAGTAAAAAGTTATTAAATTGATTTAATGATTTGAAAGATTAAAATGGTTTTAATCAAAAGACCATAAGGTATCTTGTATTTGAAAGCATGCAAGTACAAGTACATAGAGTTTCTAAACTAAGATTATGAAATCTCTAAATTTTTCCCAACAATATTTCCAACAAGTTTAGCACCGTCCTTTTGCACAAGACTTGAGTCATTTGGAAACTCTTAATGGGATAATGATCACCTAACCATTTAGAGGGAACTTGTGACTTAAGGTGGGGATTCCACATTTGTGGGATAAAGGTCACCTAACCACTTATGTTGGTAAACTCACATGTGTGTGCAAGTAGGGTAAGTTGATTTGCAAACCATGTTAAATGGATCACCTACAATATGCTTTCCAAATGGTGTTGATGGGATTTACATGCTGACTTTACATATGATGTTTCAAGTCGATCCCATACCTCTAGAAGTTGCAAATGGTTGCAACCGTCAATCGTTGACCACCTTATTAATTTAAATCGTGGGATAAAGGTCACCTAACCACAATTTAAATGTATTGTTGGGTTCTAGATTTTAATATAAAAATGACCTTAAAAGGTATTAATTATTTAAAATAGCAATATCGAAAATACTAAAATAGATCTTTGTTATATTTTGTAGATGGCCACCAATAATGATAATCATGATAATTCATCCGCGTCCGCCCAATCATTGCGAGCGATTCTCCAAAAGGAACGTCTAAATCATAATAATTTCATTGATTGGTATCGAAACTTGAGAATCGATCTCAAGCAAGAAAGACGATCATATATTTAGACGACCCTATCCTCGATCAACCTACTGAGGATGATGTGGAGGCCTATAACGATTGGCTAAAGTACACTGAGGACTCCATCCAAGTGTCTTGTCTCATGCTAGCGAGCATGACTCCGGATCTCCAAAAGGAGTATGAACATCACGGAGCTTATGACATGATAACCCAACTGAAGGAAACGTTCCAACAACAAGCAAGGGTTGAGCGCTTCGAAACGGTTCGAGCACTCCATGCACGTCGTATGGACGACAACCAATCGGTTTCATCTTATGTACTTAAGATGAAAAGCCATATTGATCGCCTCGAAAGACTTAATTGTCCCGTCTCGAAGGAATTGGCCACGGATTTGATCCTCAATGACCTTACCAAGAAGTTCGAGACATTCGTGTTGAATTACAACATGAATGCTTGGGACAAAAGCATTGGTGAGCTTCACTCAATGCTCAAAACGGCTGAGCCGGCCATGGGTAAAAGGGTTTTACCCGTTCTCACCATCAATGAAGGTGGAAACAAGAAAAGGCCTCATCCCGCACCCAAGTCAAAGGTTGCCAAGGGTAAGGGACCCGTATGGGGAAAGGGGAAAGGGGTGGCAAGGGTGCACCCAAACCACAAGAGAAGAAGTAAAAGGTTGCTACCAATGACCCATGCTTCAAGTGTGGGGAGATTGGACATTGGGCAAGAAATTGTCCTGTCCATCTCCAAGAGTTGAAAGCCAAGAGGGATGCCGGGTAGACTTCAGGTACAATATACATGATTCATATTAATCTTAATGTTACATCTTCAAACACATGGTATTAGATACCGGATGTGGAACTCATATTTGCAATTTGTTGCAGGGGTTCAAAAGAAGTTGGGACTTCAATCAAGGGGATGTTAGCTCTTCATGGGCAATGAAACCAAAGTCCAAGTTGAAGCTCGTGGGGACTACATCTTGAAACTTACAAGTGGCTTGGATGTTATTTTGAAGAATGTTTTGTATGCTCCTAGTTTGACTAGGAACATTATTCTATATCCCAATTAAGACTTTATGATTATGTATTATCTTTTGTTGAAAATGATATTCATGTTTCTTTAAATGATATGTTCTATTTAAAAGCTATACCCATTAATGGTATTTATGAACTGGTTCATGAAAATACTTTAAATAGTTCATTGTACCAAACTAGCACCAAGAAACTCAAGTTGGATTAGAGTGATACCTATCTTTGGCATTGTCGTCTTGGTCATATAAACAAGAAACGTATACAAACACTTCAAAAGAATGGTCTTTTAAAAACGACTGAATGTGATTCATTTGATCTATGTGAATCTTGTTTACAAGGTAAAATGACTAAGGCACCCTTTAGTGGAACTAACGAAAGGGCAAAAGATTTATTAGGAATCATACATTCGGATGTATGTGGTCCTTTTAAGCCAATGACTAGGAATGGTGAAAGATACTTCATTACCTTTACCAACGATTATTGTCGCTATGGGTATGTGTACTTATTAAGGCACAAAGATGATGCTTTTGAAATGTTAAAAATCTTCAAGAATGAAGTGGAAAATCAACTCAACAAGTCAATTAAAGTTCTCCGTACGGATAGAGGAGGTGAATACCTAAGTGATGCTTTTCAAGATCATCTTTTGTGCTTTGTATAAAAGATGTAATTTATTTATTATTGGGTTGTAATAAATAGATTTGGTGTATTTTTCATTTTACTAGATATCATGTATTAGGACTTTATATCTTGTAATATGAAGACATATGCCTTGGAAGCACAAAGGAAAGACACAAGAGAAACATGGAGCATTTGGATGCAGTTTCAAGTTGGAGCTTTTTGGAAGCTTTCTATGTGTTTTGTTATGACCTTAGGAAAGACCTAATGACAACACTTGTGATGGCAAACAAGTGTTGTCAACATAATGGCTATGGTTATGCACATATGGTTGTTTATATTATGCTTGTTTGAATGTTTGTTATTTGATTGTATGGTTGATATTTTGACATGCATTACATACTTATTAACAACTTAACAAGCTGAAAATTGATGGTTCTTAATCATTAAATGTAATAAAAGGTTATTAAATGATTTAATGATTTCAAAGATTAAAATGGGTTTTAATCAAAAGACCATAAGGTATCTTGTATTTGAAAGCATGCAAGTACAAGTACATAGAGTTTCTAAACTAAGATTATGAAATCTATTAATTTTTCCCAACAATATTTCCAACAAGTTTAGCACCGTCCTTTTGCACAACACTTGAGTCATTTGGAAACTCTTAATGGGATAATGATCACCTAACCATTTAGAGGGAACTTGTGACTTAAGGTGGGGATTCCACATTTGTGGATAAAGGTCACCTAACCACTTATGTTGGTAAACTCACATGTGTGTGCAAGTAGGGTAACTTGATTTGCAAACCATGTTAAATGGATCACCTACATTATGGTTTCCAAATGGTGTTGATGGGATTTACATGCTGACTTTACATATGATGTTTCAAGTCGATCCCATACCTCTAGAAGTTGCAAATGGTTGCAACCGTCAATCGTTGACCACCTTATTAATTTAAATCGTGGGATAAAGGTCACCTAACCACAATTTAAATGTAATGTTGGGTTCTAGATTTTAATATAAAAATGACCTTAAAAGGTATTAATTATTTAAAATAGCAATATCGAAAATACTAAACTAGATCTTTGTATATTTTGTAGATGGCCCCAATAATGATAATCATGATAATTCATCCGCGTCCGCGCAATCATTGCGAGCGATTCTCCAAAAGGAACGTCTAAATCATAATAATTTCATTGATTGGTATCGAAACTTGAGAATCGTTCTCAAGCAAGAAAGACGATCATATATTTTAGACGACCCTATCCTCGATCAACCTACTGAGGATGATGTGGAGGCCTATAACGATTGGCTAAAGTACACTGAGGACTCCATCCAAGTGTCTTGTCTCATGCTAGCGAGCATGACTCCGGATCTCCAAAAGGAGTATGAACATCACGGAGCTTATGACATGATACCGGGTTGGATGTGGAGGCACTCGGATCTTGAGTTCGTTTGGTCGTTCTTTAGCTCGCTGATGTGGCACCCGCAACTAAAGAGTCATCATCATCATCACTAACATCAGTATCACCATAGTGATCATCACCATCATCACCATCATCATCATTATCATCATCAGCATCATCGTCTCCATTACCTTCTCCTATCTTTAAGGGCTCGTGTTTGGACCCTTGAGCTTTAAATGCAGAGAGATTGTTTGTAGCCTCCAGCTCCTCAATCTTTTTGGCATGTTGCTCCTGGAGCAGAGACATCTGATGAGCGTGCTCATCGGTTAATCGAGCCTGATGAGAAATCTGCTGAGATTGGACAGTGGTCAGGTCTACCAGCTGTCGTATCTGAGTGGTCCTCTTTTCATCTGCAGCTAACAGCCTTAGCACCATTCGGTTAAGTGCGAAGAGTTGTTCGTCTATCCCACTGGGAGGTGAAGGTGATCTTGATGGATATGGAGAGAAAGAAGGTGGTACTGCAGGATGCCTAGTGGTGGTGGTGACAGTGGTGAATATTGGAGGTGGTATAGATCATTGTGGTGGTGGTATAGGTGTGAAAGATGTGGTGGTGGATGAAAGGGTGGTGGTGGGGTGTTGGGTGGAATGGTGGTAGGGATGGTGGCTGTGGTGGTAGGTAGAGTGGTGGTGGCTGTGGTAGTAGTAGTGGGAGTGATGAAGGTGAGTCTTCGCTTCTTCTTCTTCATGCCATGGGGTTGTGCCATCCTCTTCTTCCTTGATCGTGTCGAGGAGGATGCTCCCCTTAGAACACGGCTTGGCAGATCGGGACCATATGTAGGATCAGTGTCAGTATCTCCCGACCCACCTGGGCATCTACCAACCGCCCGGAGCTCCTGTTCTGTGGGAACGACTATAGTCTCCACAGTCCGGGTTAGTGGCTCCTTATCCGACTCCTCCTCATTCTCACCAGGTATGAAATCCTGGTGGAACCCAGCAGTCTCCGCTCCATCTCCAGTGGGGGCAAATGCTGGAGATGTAATATTAGCAGTGGGGCCCCTTGGTTGAGTGGGCCCTTCATCTCCAGCATCCCCGCTATCATCATCATCGGAGTCATTATTGGGGAGCTGTAGCTGCTCTACCTTAGAGTCACTGTTAACGTGACGCCATTTACGCCTAGCCGGCGCCACGTAATCCTCCCGGGCCAGATGCCCAAATAATCTCCTCACAGGGGGCTTAACCTGCTTCCCCCTGTAGACCTTCATCCTACCCAAGGTGGTATCGTCCATCACCTCGAGTACCACTGCGTCCTCCTTCTCCTTCGGCAAGGAAGGGAGCTTCTGGTCGATAATCATTTGCGTAAAGCAAGGGTACATGCACAAGCCCTCCTTCCCTTTCCCCTCAATGTTTTCCACCAAGTAGTTGAAGATCATCCTGGAGAAGCTAAACGGGTGGTTCAGCACCAATGCAGCATATGCGTTCTGGATCTGATCGGAAAGCTCATCAAAACCTCCCTTTTGAGACGCTATGCACTTTAGCAGAACGTGCGCAAGGTACTTGAACTGGGGGCACAGGTTGCTCTTGTTGAGCACACCTGCATTGATGTCCCCAGCGTAGTTGGCGCGCAGGAAACAGCCGGGGACAGTAATGGGGTGTAGTCGTGTGGGGCATTCAGCATCATCCCCAAGTTACAGCACTGTCCTGAGATCATCCTCAGATATCTCAATGGCCTCTCCAAAATTGAACTACGGATTCGATGAGGCTCTGAGGATCTATCAACTACACCACCTTCCCAGAAGGCCTACTAAATCGAATGGTACGGTGTACACGGAGTAGAGATGGCATGAAAGATCCTCGATCTCCTGAGAAACGTGATGATGCTAGAAAAATCTGGAGCGTGTCTGAATGACAGATCCAGATGAACACAAATATTGTGCTTAGTGCTCATAGTCCACCGATGCACCATCTGTTACACAATGAATATAGACATTAGTATGTGTTGATTAATAATATCATGAATCACTTGGACTTGAAAATATTCCTTTTGATCTGTCATGCGAATGAGACTGTGCCACTAAGATCTAGTCGTGCGAATGAGTAGTGCGACTGAGATCTAGTTGTGCGAATTACCTCATACATACGACTTGTCATGTGACTGAGATCATACGTATGTAAACTAATTCGTGTATATCAGTCGTGCGACTGAACTCATACACATGATTCAGTAGTGCGCTTTAGTCATTCGCACTACACAGTCGTGCGACTGAAGTTCATCAACCTGTCCATTCGTATGACAGTCTGTTGTTCAATTCAAATTCGAGTTTTGACAAATTCTTATCATTTGACGTCGTGTTTTGGTTCATTGGACTCGCAATCATTATACTTAACACCTAATAACATTAATTTCAGTTTTTGGCTTAGATTAATTGGGTTATTTAGTCAGCCAAGTTTCGGTTCTTGTTTTGGGCCGAACATTTTGATTTAGGGGTTAAATTGAATGAAACATTGTTGGATTGAACCGCATTATACCTGTAAAGTCAGTGAAAATCATCAGTGCACAACAATCAGTGGTATATAATGATAGAATGAAAATTTGGCAGAGTAACGATAGTTCGTGCGACTTGGGGCGATTTTGGGAGTGGAGAGTGACTACGACCGACTACCCTACTATTTATACTAGGGTTTCCTTCAGTCGTGCGACTGTGTCCAATCGCACAAGTTGTTAGTGCGACTGAAGGTCAGTCGTGCGACTTGCGCAGTCGGTCACCTTCAGTCATTGGATTAGAGTTGAGTCATGCGACTTGGTCATTCGCCTACTCTCACTCGGCCTAATGGCTCATTCGTATCAACCATTCGGTTAAATGGTCAATACTCATGTCCATTCGGCTATAAAAGGCACGAGTATGATCCATTTGTATGGTTGGTCCATACTCATGGTCCAGTCATGCGAATGGGTCATACTCTTGAAATTTTTCTGACTTTATGACCATTTGACATTTAAGCCCTTTTAAACTGTTGAATTAACATTATGAACATTTGATCATCTCATACATGATCATTTTCACTTGAAAAACTTTTGATCACCTCAAACGTGATGCTTTTAAACAATTTGTCACCTTAGATGTGACCCAATTTTTGTTTGAAAGCACTTGTGGTCACCTCAGACGTGACCTTTTAGATTATAAGGTTCCTTATCAACTTCAATGACATAGTCCGAAACTCCACAAAACTAAAGTAGACTAACTTTGTACTGACATAAAAGAAATGTTGCTGAAACTTAACTAGGACATGTTTTTGTGTTTTTGTGAGGGTAAATTCCTAAGACATAATTCTAAGGACTAATTTTTCTAAGAGAGAAGTCTCAATCTTTAAAGCCATACATGGACCAATTCAAGCTGGAATCATACAGCAGATTCAAATTATTCAGGACAAGTTATTTAAGAAGACTTTGATGCTCTATTCTTGTTTTTCATCCTGTTAGCAAGGCTAGGGAATCATGCTAGTACTCTCAGGTCCCCACACTGATTTGAACTATCAAGAATTGTAGCCACACTGATTGTCAATATACTTGCCCTCTTAAGTCCATACATAGACTTTCAACACAGTTTGGTGATAGTTTTAAGGATTGTTTATTTCAACAAGCATTTGTGGATCCCACACTTATGTGGTAATCAACATTCCTTATGAGATTTTTGAGCGGTCTCAGGGTAGTATTCAAGTAGAGACTATTCTTAGAGCTTTCTAGGAGAAGCCAATCCTCAGGTCAGTGCCACCGCACAGCAGAGAGGCGGCAAAAAACAATGAGTTCTAGAATATATAGGTTATGCTTATCCTCACGTCAGTGCCACCACATAACAGAGAGGCACATAACCTATCTTCTTGTTTGAGCAATTTTAATTCTTTTAGCACAGATCTCACCAACAACATAGGTCATGAGTTTGATTGTATTTGCATTTTTCATGTGCTTTTGCTCATGGTTTGGTCTTACGCAAACATTTGTGGCGTTTTATTTGTTCGTCACTCCTTATTAGAATCTTGTTGATTGTGTTAACCAGGGATAAGGTGTTCCACACAGCTAGTCAAACATTTTAGTTTAATCTTGAGATCACCAAAAAGGTCTACTCATCTATTGTGTTGAACCTACCAACATATCATCTGCCATCTACCAACCTCTAGGTCTACTTTCTTTGTGTTATCGTAGTACTATCAAGCTTACCTATCATATTTCCTTTTATATTGCTCAGACTACATAGACTTATACTTGAGCTTTGCATCTTTTTCAATATTGAGTTGCTAAAGTCCCAAATGATTTGTACCTGTATACTATCATATTCCACAATTGAATCAGTATCACACATACTATCTTATTTATTATCAGCTTGCCTCTCCTATTCCCTCGCCCCCCCTTTTTTATTATTACTGCCAAACCTATTCTCCCCCTAAAATTCTAAAACCGTCACGGATATGAATTTTAGGATTTTAATAGGCAAGGAAATAAAACAAATGTAAATAAAGTAATTAAATTAAGCTAACATAACAGGATAAAATAAAATAAAATTAAAAATTGAAAATTTTAAAAGAGACAAGACACGACGCATCGGACTATACATGGTCATCTTGAGGTATGACCTCAGTTTTCATTTTAACTCCGTTGACCTCTAACAAATATAAAAAAATGTGGTTTGTCAAATGCCTTTGTATAGAGGTCAGCGCATTGAGAATCTGTGTTTATTTTTACCACATCGATTAAGTTCTTTTCAAAGCAATCACGTATAAATTGATATTTAATTCCGATGTGTTTGGTCTTAGGATGATGGACGGGGTTCTTAGTGACTCCAATCGCAGAACAGTTATCAACAAAGATTTGAGCTGTTGAATCCTGCATTTGCTATTGTTGAATCCATATGATTTGCTGTTATCCCACATTTGCTGTTGAATCCATATGATTTGAGAACAGCAGCTTGCAACAACAAGGTATTCAGCTTCACAAGTTGACAATGCAACCAAGGTCTGCTTCTTACACTGCCAGGTTACTAATCTCCTTCCAAAGAACTGACACCCTGCTGATGTAGACTTGTAGTTCATCTTGCATCCGCCGTAATCCAATTCATTGTATGCTGTAAGCTCAAAGTCATCATTATGAGGATACCACAACCCAACTATGGGTGTTCCCTTCACATAACAAAATATCCTTTTGAACCCAATTAGATGGTTTACCTTAGGCTTTACCTGATATCGTGAGCATAAACATGTAGCATACATGATATCAGGTCGTGATGCAGTGAGATACATGAGAGATTCAATCATCCCTCGGTACATAGTGGCATCTACCAGATCACCATTCTCATCGGGTGGTACATCATGGTTAGTAGCAAGTGGAGTTCTAGTTGTAGAGGCATTCTCCATGTCAAACTGACTGAGAATGTCACCTACATACTTGGTTTGATGTATGAAGATCCCATTTGTTGTCGGATCCACCTATAACCCGAGAAAGAACTTCTTCTCTCCCATTGCACTCATCTCAAACTCCGCCTTCATTACTGCTTTAAACTCTTTGCCTAATTCTTCGTTCTTGGAACCGAAGATTATGTCATGTACATAGATCTCTACTAGCAGTAAGTCCCCACCTTTTTCTTTGACAAACAACGTATAGTCAAGGACTACCCTGCGAAAGCCGTGTTTCACAACATGAGTCGAGAGTTTCTCATACCAGGCCTATGGAGCTTGATGAAGCCCATATAGCGCCTTGTCGAGTTTGTAAACTCTATCCCGATGATATGGATCCTCCAATCCCTCGGGTTGACTGACATACACCGTTTCTCGGATCTCACCATGAAGAAATGCACTCTTAACATCTAGTTGATAAACTTTGATTTTCATGTAAGATGCATAGGCAAGGAACATACGGATGGCTTCCATCCTTGCCACTAGTGCAAACACTTCATTATAGTCGATGCCCTCAGCTTGTCAAAAACCCTGAACAACAAGCCGAGCCTTGTTTCTGATGATCACTCCCTCATCATCCTTCTTGCATTTCAAGACCCATTTGGTGCCAATGACTTTAGCACCTTTAGGTCTATCCACTAGTGTCCATACACCTAACTTCTTAAACTGAAGAAGTTCTTCCTGCATGGCACTCACCAGGCCTCACCATTTAGTGCTTCACTAACATACTTTGGCTCAAATTGAGACACAAAGCAGCGGTAGGCATCGTCATGAAGGTATCCTTTTCTATCACAGAGGCATAATCAGCTGAGTACAACTGATTTCTAGTCTGAACACCTGATCTCACATCTCCTATAATATTATCCAAGGGATGATAGATGTTTACACGTGAGCCAAGAGTTGTTGGAACAACCACCTTAGAGTCAAGATTATGAACATTTGGTTCTGGATCTGAGGCACTCGGAGTTGAGGTTTCGAAGGTTCAGAAGCATCACTAACAGATACTTGTGGACTTATGGTACTCTGAACCTCTACATCCTGGTTGTTCTGATCTTTTTCTCCATTTTCTTCATCAGAGGAAGAGTCACTCACATCAACTGCTCCCCCTGAGTTGGTAGGAGCATGACTTGTTGAATCTTGAGATGGTGTGTTCAAGACATCGTACATCATCTTGTTTGCCACCTTGTCTTCTGAAGAAGAGAGAGGTATGTTGAAGCACTTGAAGAATCCATCATAGTCAAAGAAGTAAGCAAGCCCTTTTCCAGCAGATGATGTGATATATCCTAAACATCAACATTACACCACACCTCTACCTGACCCGTTGAGTTGTTGTAAACTCTCTTGTTCGGTATGTTGTATCCTAGAAAAATCCCTTTATTAACCTTCTCACCAAATCTTCCCTCCTGAGTCTTCTTCAGCAGGGTGCATGGAGCGCCAAACGGCTCGAGATACTCTAAGTTAGTAGGAGCATGTTTTTCCATGGCGTGTCACTATGAGAACTCGATTAAGCGTATAACACGCATTTGCCACTGCTTCATTCTAGAATTGGATAGGTAGTTTCGAGTCTGTCAGCATAGTCCGTGTCGTCTCTATCAAGTTGTGGTTCTTCCATTCAGAAACTCCGTTCATCTGAGGGGTGTAGGCTGAGGTAAATTGATGCACAATTCCCTTTTCCTTGCAATAGGCCTCCATCCACCGATTCTTGAACTCGGTTCCATTGTCTGAGCGCACCTGTCGTACCTTCAGCTTGTATAGGGATTCCAGTGTTGTTACCATTCCTTGAAGGATTCAAAATTTTCTAATTTGGATTTCAAAAACATTACCCAAAAGAACCTTGAGTAGTCATCAGTAACTACATAGCAATACAAGTCGCTTGCAATGCTTCTTGTATTGACTGGACCAAACAGATCCATGTGAAGAAGCTCTAAAGGAAGTTCTATAGAATGAACATTATTTTCCTTATGAGTTTTTTTCGTCTGTTTTCCTTTTTTTGCACGCAACACAGAAATCCAGGATTTGGAAGTTTTTTACATTTACACCTCTCACAAGATTATTCTGGATCAAGTGATTCATTTTCCTTGGATTTATGTGTCCTATTCTCCTATGCCAGGAGATGGAGTCCTTCTCAGTAGCTTTGGACAAGAAGCATTGGACTTCACGATCCTTGTAGAGGCCTTTGAGAGATCTAAGACATAAAGATCATTATATCTAGAAGCTGACATTAGGATTTGGTCCTCCAGGATCACATAGTCCTTCTTCAGAACGTAGCATTTCTTGTTGTCAAAGACTACTTTGAATCCTTTATCACAAATTTGAGAGACTAAGAGCATGTTATTTTGTAATTGTTGGATGTAGTTTACCTTACCAAACTTAACTTTCTCATTTCGCACTTCTCCTTGGGCTGTGATGTACCCGCCTTTGTTTCAAGCAAATGAAACATGCCCTCCTTTAATTTTTCTGAAATTTGATAAGAGAGCTCTGTTCCCTGTCATATGCATGGATGCTTCGCTATCTACAATCCATGTGTTAGTTTCAGCACTATAGCGAACACCCTGCATATTCAATGAAAACTTTAGTTCATGTTAGGAACCCAATCCTTCACTGGCTTGAGTTTCCCTAAGGTATCACACATAATAAACTCAACCCATTGACCATTTGAGGTTGAGTGAATCTCAGATTTCTCATTGTTCTCATTAGCAGACACTGAGACGTATTTTTCTTTCCATTGGCCAGCTTTGTGTATGGCCTGTTTGTGATAAACAGACGACTGGCTGATGGATTGAACTTTGGTTTCACTAGCCCTTTTGGGAGGCGTCACAAAGATCCTCTTAGAAGAGCTAGTTGTAGATGCAGAAAGTTCAACTTTCTTCAGGCAAAGGACACTAAGACGTTATGTGACCATACTCTTCACAATTATAGCAGGATCTGCTTTTATCTTTACGGGTGATATGTTTTGGTGGAGATGTAAAAGTAACGCTGTTGGCCTTATTTTGTTTGGATTGAGACACTTCTTTATTTGATGTATTACTTGGTTTTACAAACTTAATTGCTTTGCCTGAATTTACATCTTTTATTTCTTGTTTACCTGGACTTTGACTTAATGCTCGTGAGTGATTAGGTTTAGTGGTCCTTTTGGGTTCTAATTTGACTTTGGTTGAACGTGACTCAAAATTAACCTTTTCAAACTCTATTTCCAGGTTAACACAAGGCATCTTTCCTTTTGCCCTTGAGGTGGCCTCCTCCTGTTTAGAATCAGATTCAATTGATTTACTTAAGGAATCTGGATCAGTCACTAGAGGAGTGGACACCACGTGATCCTTGATGGGATTAACATTAATTGGTTTACTTTTAGTGTTCATCAAGGTCTCAGGTGGTGGTGGAACCACTTTGTATCCCAGCCCCTCCCTATTATTTCTCACTTTCACTAAGGGTTGGACAATGTGTGATGAGCTTGTCCAACTGTGCAGTTTTTGTTTTAAAGAATTGACTTCTACTTCTAAAATTGTTTTCTGTTTCTTAGTATCCTTTATGGAGTTTAGATAGTACCTAATGTCGTTTTCTTGGTTAAAGGCAACTACCTCTGTTTCCCTAAGCTGTTTATTTAATAGCTCTATCTTTTCCTTATAACTGTGCTCGTTTTTCTTAACACTCTGTTCGCCTCAGTGCACAGTTCCAGGTCCTTTACCAAGCTATCATTATGATCTAGTAGCCTACTGAATTTTGAATCTATACTTTCTTTGAATTTATTAAATTTTAGACAAGCATGATTATTAAATAGTTGGTGAGTAGTACTTACCTGAGATGAAGAGGAATCAGCCATGAGTGCAGAATCAACCATGAGTGCAGAATCTTTTGAATCTGGTTCTGGTGATTTTGATGTTGAAGCAAATTTATCATCTTCAGGCAAGTGGTTGACCACGGCTCCAGGGTCTTCAGAATTTGACATTGCAAGCTCTACTGCTATATCTCCCTCAATAGCCGAATCGTTATTAATGTCATCCACAGTAGCTATATTGGACTCTCCCGATGACATGAACCGAAAGCTCTAGTCCTGCCCTTCATCCTCATTAGCATTTAAGGCTTTGGGGTCCTTACTTGATAAAGTAGAACTGTTGGATGTGGCTCTGTCCTGACGATTGAATGACGAGAAGGGATTACCGTTCCCAGTCTTCTTTGGTTTTACACACTCTCTTTTGAAGTGTCCCTTCTCACCGTAGATGAAACAAGTAACCTTTGACTTGTCGAATCCAAAGGTTGTGTCTTTGGTGGTGACCAAGTTCTGTCCGGTCTTTTTGGCAAACTTTTTAGCACGCCGGACAGCACTGGCCAGAGCCCACATTATGTCCATACGTTCCAACTCCATCTCATCCACCTGCACATAATCTTCATCTGCCAGGTGATAGTTTCCTATCTTTCCAGCAACTAATCCATCATAGGATTGAACCACAGCGGGTAAGAGGTCCATGTTTTCTTTGGCCACTTCCACATTCACATTCCCGAAGTTGTCGGTTTTTAGTTTTGCTGCATTAGCTTCTGGTATCATATATTGGGTGCTAGACGGATCTGACGTTTCAGACCCTGAAGTTGAAGATTTTGCTGGAAATGCTGTGCTTGAGACGAAGGCAGTTTGCAGTGGTGCTCCAGATGTCTTGACTGAAGGAGTTGCATTGTAGAGTGCAGGATTCTCATCGTAGTTGGCCTTTTGAGCTCTGTATTTCATTCTTAGCTCCTCTTCTCTCAGTTTCAGAATGAAATAATTTATATTTAACTTTGAGAGCATCCCATTCTGTCTGGATACCTTGTCCTCCATTGAGGTAATTACTCCATGAGTGTGCATCTCACTCATCAAGTGGTAGAATCTATCGATCACGTCATCAAGGCCTTCTTTTCCCATAAAAGAGAAGTTGTCAAACTCCTTCTTCAAAGCTTTTGCCTTTATGGCCTTCAGTGAGGCATTTCCATCATACCTCTTCTCCAATGCATCCCACAGTTTCTTTGCTTGAGTATACTCCGAATACTGATGGAAGATATCCTTCGGAATAGACTGAGTAAGCAAAGTGTAAACTTTCTTCTCAGTGTTGTGTTTTACCTTCTGAGCATCCGACATGCTACTTAGAGTAAGTTTGAGTCGGTCAGCCCCTACTAGCATACTATACCCCGACTCGATTGCCACCCACAAATTTGTATCTACTCCATTTAAGTAGATTTCGAAACGTTGCTTCCATTGTGGGTAGTCGTCCAACGCAATAAGCTTCGGGGGTTTATTGTGAATACCCACTTCATTCTCCAACAGCAGTAGATTCTGAATACGTGTATCTCTACTTGCTGTGTATGCTGAAAACTGGTCCTCCATTTCACTTAACTTTACTGTTTAACAAAACTGCTCATGTATGCGAATGAAGGTATGCGATTGGTCTTATTCGGGCGATTGAACAAATGCGGATGGTTCAATCGTGCGACTGAACAAATGCGGATGAGTCAGTCGTCCGAATGAACTAATATGGTTGAACAGTCCAAATGAAGTTCTCAGTCATACGAATGAGTCCAATCGTGCGGTTAGAGAATGCGAATGAACTCAGTCGTGCGATTGAGCCAATCATGCGACTAAACTAGCTGAATTTTGATAATTCGAAGGTTAAACGTTTTTTGGCCATAAAAACTCGAATATTACCAAACCCTAATAGCCGTATGCCGGAAAAACTAAACTTTTAGGTCTGGAAACGTCTAAGACTTCGTTAGACACAAAAAGATTGCGTTTTTTGATGCAAAACACAATTTTTGTATCAAAATTATTGAATCAACACGTAATCAAGAGCCAGGGCTCTGATACCACTTATTAGGATATGGTATTTGAACGATACACCAACTGATTTATATGTTAAATGAAACCAAATAGTGCGGAATCCTATTTGATTGGCGATCCAATCAGTGAGAACACACGTAGAAACAATAATGTATTGAAACTAACATCAAGAATCGATTAGGAATTGATCTATAGCGTTCTATGAACTTGGAGTACACACTTAGAGGCTTCTAGGTGGCTAGGGTACATCTGGAGTCGAAGTGGATTCAATGCTTACCTTTTTTCCATGAATTAGGTGGTATTTATAGGTTAGGGTTGCTCATTCGGGCGACTGAACCATAAGCATGGTTCATTCGTGTGATTGAGACATGCGGTTGATCCATTCGCATGGCTAACTGTTCAGTCGTGCGACTGAGTCATTCGTATGAAGGTGTTCATGCGTATGGTTCATTAGCATGTGCCATTCGCATCATGCCTTCATGTTATTATGTTTGAATATATTAAACATAGTAATGTTATTTATATTAGTTCAATCAAACACAAACCTATATAATCAAGTCAATATGCGTTAAAAACTCATTAATGAAATAGTTAACATGATAAACACAACCAAACATTTGCATTTCATTAAGTACCCAACTATTACATAAGCGTAAGACAACAAAGACATATTACATTAAGATGAGAATCCAGGTACACATGTATCAATAAATTGTGATTATCATATTTTGATCTATAATCTTCATGATTTGATTCAAGTGTGTTCATCCTGGAGTTACAATTTGGTATCAGAGCCTTATTGGATCAAATGCCTTGAAGATTTGAAGAACTTGTTGCTGAATTTTGAATGTGTTCATTAGATTTTTAGAGAGAGAAAGTGGGGGTCTAGAGAGAGAAAGTAGATCTGAAATTCAAATTTCCTCCCAAACTCAATCAATTCATCAGATCTACAACAATCTACTACAAATTTAAAGATATACAACATAAGTTCCCTATCTACAACATAATTTATACAAGAAATTGTAAGAAAAATTCAGATCTAAAAAAGTTTATCTCACATACACTAGTGTGTGTTCTTGGTGTTCTTGAGCTTCAAATCTTCATGGGGCGAAACTGTTCCGGTGAAATTACAGTTTCGTCTGGTGAAATTCCGGCAAAACTGTAATTCCAGCGAAACTATTCCGGCGAAACTGCAACTCCAGCGAAACTATGACCTTCGAAATTATAAAAATCAGCGAAATTAAAAAAATATTCATGCTGTGAAATTAAAACTTTCACCGGTGAATCTAAACCACTATTATACCATTAAACTCACCTAACTACAACCACTGAATCACCATTCTTTACACCATCGATACCCTTAACCTGCAACCACCTTCAACCCACCTACAACACCCAGAACCATCACCATTGCCCTGCAAAGATCCAGATCCACATCTCCATTCGAAGTACTATTCCACAGAGGCTTCTTAGAACCCTCACCCTGACCCACAACACCTGAATCATCAAAAGAACTCACTGTGTATTGCACCACCTTACATAAACCCCAATAAGAAGACGCTGACGCCGGAGCAACCGCTGCCACAATTACTGGAGAAACCCCTTCCGGGGATTGAACCCCACACTGTGAAGTAGGGATGTTGAGCCCATCATTGCTAGATTGAATCTTGTGGCAGCCATAGGTTTTATTCGCCAAAACCACTATTATCAGAACAATGAGCCTGAACCTCACGCCGGAGCTCACCCCCTCCTGTACCGCCTTAACTGCAACCCTACTCGCCACCGGAGATCCGCCGAAGTTCTTCCATCACCACCACAGTTATACCATCTTCGGGTTTTGAGGTATACCAACACCACCGCCGTGATCAGCTCACCTAGATCTACCCAGAGATATCTTTGACTTGCCGCCACTCACTGCCGGAGACTCGCTGGAGCGGCGGTCGCTCACCGGAACCCTAGAGGGTTCTTTTCTCAGCCCCATTTTTCTATATGCTCTCAAGTGTGTGTTGTGTTTTAAGTGTTTTGTTTTGTGTTAGTGTTTTAAGGTTAGAGTTATGGTTTATGTTTGTGAATGGGCTTCTGAATTGTGTTTTGTTTTGTGTTAGTGTTTCAACAAACTGAAAGAGATTGAGTTGGATATCACATGTCGTGAGTACTATGAAAGGACATATCTAACTCCAAAGATCAGTTGAAACTCCACGGAGAAACTAGAAGAGATATCAGATTCTCACACCAATTCTGACGGTTTATCGAAACCTGGAACTGAAGAGGTACAAGAGGATCTTAAGCAGACATCAATGGGTAAAGGTGGTGCTGAGTTGAATGATGCAGTTTGCGATGATGATAAGGAAGAGGAATGGAAGCAAAATACCAGAGATTGCAACTGCAAGAAGGCTCTTACTATGAAAGAGTCATCTTGGATATTCCATACGAGACTGTTCAGGATATGTGTTCTTCTGCTTGCAAAATTCATTTATTTGGTGTGTATAAAGCTAATAGGTTACTTTTAGATAACAAAAAGTAATTAACCACCATAAACATAGAATTTAAAAAGAATGAAGCCAAGTATTTCATATAATTAAATGAAGCTTTAAAAGAAAATGATCATTTAAAACGAAATCTTCTTGAAAGAAATGTTGACATTAATCTTTTAAACAAAAGAGTAACCTTGGCTAAATTTGAAACAAGCAAGCTTAAAACAAAGCTTCATAGATGGACCATATCCGGAATAAAGCAACAAGAGCTACTGTGTAAACATAGGGGAGCTAGGATTAAAAAGGGGGTGGGTTTTTATGAATCCATGGATCGCAATCAGGAATTATCAGTGTCGGTTGAAGGCAAGTCAACGTTTGCGGAATCAACGTTGGCTTGGTTTAATTGTTTTGTAGTAAATTTCAATATCAATAAAGATTCAAGAACACACTAAAAGAAACACAATTAATGAATAATATGTATTTCATTAAAACATGCTAATGATTACAAATAATGATTGAATGATATTAAATTTTGTGATGAATGATGTGATGGCTGCTAGGGTTTGATTGTGAGATTTGATGTGATGTTTGTAGTTTGTGGAATTGTCGTATTGCTATTGCTGTTTCTGTTGAAGCCGCCATGATTAGAAACCTATGATCCATTTATATAGACAATGATGTCTCTGTTATAGTAAACACTGGATCTCTTGGGATTTGAATTTTTTCTGTTAAGGAATCATCGGATTTCTTGGGATTCGCATAACTGCCTTGTTAACTTGTTGACTTGTAACACTTGTATAATACAAGTGTTTGGACTCCGCATGAATAGTGTTAACTGTAGATGTTTTGTTCTTCCATAGAAGTCTTATTCTTACGTAGATGTTTGTTCTTCTAAAGCAATCTTGTTCTTCCGAAGCAATCTTGTTCTTCCATCCTCAGTGTTGGTTGTTCATACACAGAAGATCTTTGGATGCATTTTTCTTGCAAGAAACATATCTACGGAAGAACAAAATGTTCATCCGTAGATGTTTCTTACACTTGGTCAATTTCATAAATTGACCGAGTATAATGTTTGTACCTGCAACCATACATAAATCAACACACATATAAATGGGTTAACCTATATATATAATGCATACACAATAATGAATTACAACCATTCATTACAAATATTAATTCAAGTACTAAGCCTATACAAAATGGACTAGATCTGCTGATCCTAGACCTAACAATACTCCCCCTTAGGCTTAGATACTTTTAATTAGTTCTTCAAAACTGAAAGTTCTTTCAATCTTGCCACCATCCATTTGTTGAAGTATGATACTGCATCCTTTTGATCATCATACTTGTACTTGATCTCCATTCTGCATATCCTTTGTAGAGTCTCAAAACTTAGGCCCAAAATGTCTTACTCAGTGGTGAGTGTTTCCATTACACTTTCATTTTGCACTATCTCGAGCTCATCTTCCTCAGAGATTCTTAATTCTTATACTTCTTCAATGTTGGCTCCTTTCAGCTGCCCAGCATCATGTCTTCTTCTTTTGTATGCTTTAGCATGTAATTTATGCACCACTTGAATCATGTGCATATATAAGCATAGATCATTCTGTGCTCTTTCATCTGACAACTTTGGAAAGAACTTATCATGTAGGCATGATGTATAGCTGGGGTGTAGTAGTTTGATTTCTACTAGGTTAAAAATTCTTATCTTTTCACCTTTCTTCCCCTCAGCATTCCTTAGTAGCACCATTTCTTTTGTCTTCTCCACATATCCCCACTCAATTATAGGAATAGTGTATTGATTTCCTGCTATGACTTTGAGGGCTGCTATTTTTCTATTTTAATATCCAACCCTCCTTAAGAGTTCATCATCAACCATAGTAGAGGAGTTGATGTTTGATCTTTTTCCTTTTTGAAGTGTTTTCTTATGTTCATCATCTTCCCTCTTAGCCTGCTTTAGTATATCATCTACAAATCTTGTTTTCATCCTACCTACTGAAACAGAAAAGTTTCTTCCTCTTGGATGGATTGGATAGTTTGAGATGATCAGGCTTTGCAGGTCTTTGATGTCTCTCCCAGGAAGTCTCGGTAATGTTTCTACATCATGGACGCATTCAATTCTTCTAGATGTCCTCTTGATGATAGCACAATCCCATTCTTGATCATATTTCGATGCCATGATTCTATTGTCTTCCAGAGAGGATGCACTAGTAATGTGGTCAACAATTCTATTAATGTAGACTTCTTCTCTATGATTTCTCTGACTGTTGTTCCCAATGGCCACATTTTTCGAGGAATGACTGCTCTTGGTTCCCTGATCAGTTTTTCTTTTCCTTTGTGATAATCTTTAGATTCAACAATTATAGGATCAGCAAGAAGCTTGCTTTGTTGCTCATAAGATGGGTGTGGAGCTTCAGTTCTGAATCTGACTCTAGTATCAAATTCAACAGACATTACATGTTCTATCATTCTTCTCAGCTCAGCAATACTTCTTCCTTTAAGCTCATGACCCTTATAGTTGTGACCCTGTAGCCAACATACCATATTGTACTTGCTTAGTTTTGTTGTATCACAGTGAACAAGATCTTTCTTGATTTTCTGAATGCCTTGAAAAGAGGTGAATGATTCATAGTCACAATTTGGAATTATGAACCTAGCTAACTCAAACTCTTTCAGCATATCTTTCATCTCAGTCATGTTCATTCTTTCAACCATGTCAAATGGGAACCCATGATTGATCAGTGTCATAAATACAGATGACTCGGGCCTATCTTCCGTAATGTCTTTTGTTGTAAGAAGAACACCAGTCTTTGATTCTTCTTGAGCTTTGTTAGATTCATCTTCAATCAGCTCTCTCCATTCAGCATCACTCTCAGCTTTATCTTCATCATGAGTTACTTGCTTTAATGGTGACACATCCATTGAAGGAGTGTGTTCTAAAGATGTATGCCTTGACTTCTAGGGTGTCTCTTCAATATTGATTGCTTGTATATTTGTTGAACATAAATACTTCCTTTTTCTTGAGTATTGCATAAGTGGCTTTGAAGTTTCAGCGGGTTTCTTTAGTTGCCCTGATTCAATAACATATATCTTCATCTTCAGCTGATCAATCTCTTCTTCTTTTCTTCTCAACAAAGCTGATTGATCATGGAGAGACTCATTCATTTATCAACCTTCAGCCTTAGCTTTTTATTTTCAATATTCTCATTCTTTGTTCAGTCTTTAAGTTTTTTAACCAGCTCATGCAATGCATCAATCACTTCATTGTTTTCTTGAATGTTCTCCCTTAGTCTTTTCACACTTGATTCTTGCTTCATCAGCTGATCATGTTTTACTTTCATCATTCCCTTCAACTCTTGAATTATTTGCTTTCTATTGTTAGACTTCAGAACAAGCTTCTTGTATTCAGAAACTAGATAACTCTTGCTGACAAGGATATTAGTTTCACTTAGATCATCTTCATTGTAGGAAATCACATCAACATAGTTTGCCTCTTCTTATTGTTCTTCCTGATGTTGAGAAGCAATCTCATCATCATTTACTTCTTCATGGGCTACACTTGCTCAGCTTGAACTGGCCTTAATAGCTTGATCTTCTGGTTCTTGATGTGGTTGTTGTTGTTGTTTTGGTTAACAATAGTTGAACTGTACTTGCTTGTGAGGTTAACTCTGTCTCCCCAGTGTATATGCTCTCAGTGGATGAATTTTCTAGATTTGGAGGTTGTTGAAAAAGTTGCATTTGAAGTTGATTTGGTGATTGAGGGTGAATTGGAGATATTGGTTGATTGTTTTGGCTGGCTGGTGATTGTGGTTGGGGTGTTTGTTGTTGATTTGGTGATAGAGGGTGAATTGGAGAGATAGGTTCTGTGTTTTGGCTGGCTGGTGATTGTGGTTGGGGTGTTTGTTGTTGATTTGGTGATAGAGGGTGAATTGGAGAGATAGGTTCTTTGTTTTGGCTGACAGGTGAATTTGGGAGGGATGGTTGAGGTTGATGATGTATTGGTGATATACCTGGTGAGTGAGTGTCTTGAATAGAGTTGGTTGATGAAACCTCTTGTTGATCTTCCAACACAAGCTCTTGAGGAATGTTTGCATGAGCATCTACCATATGATCAAACATGGGCATGTCTCCTCCTTCATATTTCCCAGATATTTTATTCAGTATGGATCTGCCAAGGTGTGCTTGAACGAACACACCACCATCCACAGTAGTTCTAGGCAGATCAACATGAATGATTAGTTGTAGAAACCTTGGAAACCTATACATCTTGTCAGCCTTCTGTACTTTGATGTGATCACATAAGCAGTTGAAGATGTACTTTGAGTAATTGTAGGTTCTTTCCTCAAAAACACCAATAATGCCCGAAGAGATATGCCTTGAAAATCATTCCAGTCCAGATTTTCTGTTTGAGATGCACTTAAGATAAGTGTGGCAGAGAAATCAGTACGGCTTGCCGAGTCTTCCTTTCTTGATTTCTCCCTTCTCGAAATTACCATCATACCCCATCAGGAGAAAAACATTCTCTATGTATTCATTTTCAAACACATCAGGATGACCAGCTTCTACATCTCTTAACTCTAGAACCGTTCTTATTGTCTGTTCATCGACTCTCAGTCTTCGATTCTTCACATCACCACAATAACTTGACCATCTTCCTCTATTTTGGTGGAGTTCCAGAAATCAGTGAGGTGCGATTGGTGAATCACAGGCTCTGCTGATAAGGCATAGAACAACCTAGATCTTCTTAGATATCAGATAATATGTCGACACCCTTCTGAAATAGCTTTGTCACTCACAGACTTTTGTGACTCAGGGTGGAGAGAGCTTTGGCCTTCATTGCTTGTTGCAGCATCTGAGCTCAGGACAAAGAGAGGTTGAGAAGCACCTTCACCAGCAGGTGTCTCAGAAGGAATATGGATCTCTGCAGAAGTTGGAGATGATGAGACAGGGCTCTCAGGTTCTGTCACTAGGCCTTCAGTCAAGGTTTCCCCTATGAAGCTAATCTTAGGGTCTGCCTTAACATCAAGTTGACCGATAACATTGCCTGATTGCCTTAGTCTCCTTCTTAGGCTGAACTCTGCAATGATCCTGGCTTGGATTCTTTTAGCTAGTCTGTCAGCATGTCTTCATTGGTTTGGGTTGACAAGTGGCATGTTGACTAGATCCAGACCTTCATAGTAGTTCAAGGTCTGAAAGTTGAAGACTTTTTGCTGTCCTTGAACTCTTATGATTGTGAGGGCCTTCCAGTTGTTGTCATACCTCCATCCAATGATGTGATTGAAGGATGATGGAGGTGACATAGCCCTTGGTAGCTCATCCTCAAATAGACTCTATATGAAGGAGTCTGTGTAGTCCACATCAATGTGAAATAGAGGAGGTTGCTCAGAATGCATAGTTGTAAGTGAGGATGGTGAGTCCTCCATGTCCATTCTCTCAGAGGAACTCCCACGTTCTGTGGCTATAAAGACTTTCTCCCCCTTTTTGGTAGCATCACCCACTTTCATAGGTGAGCTGCAGGATAGATCAATCACATCCACAGGTTCTTGTGTTCCTGGTTGAGCTCGCCTAAAGGGTCTCCCAACTAGTTTTTCCTTAACATATGAAATCTCAAGTTGCTGATCATTGATCCTATTGTGTAAGGTAGTCACCTGAGATTCAAGATGACTGACCTTTGAGACTAAATAGGTGCATGTTTTGGATAGATGTTGCACTTTTAGTCCCATACCCCCTCATCTTCATCAGAAGAATCACTGGGGGTGGAGAAGATTGGACCAGAGTCCTTTCTCTCCTGACCAGTTCTGAGTTCTTGGCCACTGGATTTCCTCTGCTTACTGGCAGTCTCAGTTGAGATGTCAGTAGGCTGAGTTGCCATGGTTGAGGTCTTAATGATGTAATCACTTGCACAAGTGAGAGCCTCTTCCATATGGACATCCTGAACAGGTTGAGGAGTGTCTACCTCAGTTGTTGGTGACTGATGTGGGATAGATATAGGAGACTCAGGAGTATTCATCTCTCTTTGAGTAGGGGAAAAGGAGACTCATTATACTCACTGAAACCTAGATCTTCATCAGTATATAAGTCAAGGTTGGGAATTGGTTGGTTGAGGTCTATAGGTTGGGGACGGTAACTGTCCCTTGAAAGTTGATCACTTGAGTGTTGAGACTCAGAGTGATGGCTTAAGGCAGTAGGGCTAATGAGCTCATCAGGCTGAGCATGAGGAACCTGAGCACTGATTCTTGAAAAGATGGGAGTGGTCTACTCCTCAGGAGAAGTGCGAGCTCCAGTATCCACTTCTTCCTATATGGGTGAGTATATGGGAGCCTCCACAGACTGAATAGTCTGGGCAGGGGTTGGTTTGGAGTTTCTTTGGTAGGTGATGGATATTTGAGGCTGTGTTGGTGGTTGGAAAGCAGCAGGTGTGGGTTCAACACTAGCTTGTACTGCTAGGTTGTCACCTTGAGCAATGAGTTCTAACATTTTTGGGACTAGGGCTATTTCTACCCCAGAGAATCCAACAGTGGACTTTCTCAGTATTTTAAAGATGCCGGGCTTCATCTGTCCTAATTTAAGAGTGTTACCTGTTTCCCTTAACTGTGAGCCCAGTTCACAGTTAAGAATGTACTGGACATATCTAGGAAACATGTAGTACTCTAAGGAGTCTAAATTAGCAAGCAAATTTGTATAAACAAATTGAGAGTACCTGAATTTGACCCCTTAAACCATTCCATGGACTATGAAGGAGAGATCTTCAGGAATCCGGTCCCATCCACCATGCTTGTTTGATAAGCTATGAATGACCACATGGAGCAGGAATCTCCATTTGGATGAGACCTTCCCTTTCCTCAAGGTCATTACAGAGAAATCTCCCTCGTACCCCATATACTCAACGGACTGATTTACAATTTCCTTTGGTTAGAACACCTCACCTTCTTCATCATCCAGCTGAAGATGTCGGTTGATGATGGCCGGAGTGATGAAGATTGTTCTCCCCTACACTGTGGCAGACAATGCCTTCTCCCCGTCCATAATGACCTCTTGGCAGGTCTTCTAGAAATCAAGCAACTGATCCTCATAGAGTGGAGGATCAATGGTTAGGGAGGTGAAGTAGTGGGATAGAGACAAGAAACGGCAAACCTCTAAGAAATGAGGATCTTTCTCAAAGCATAACAGAGCAACTTGACTGTGTTGTCTGTGTAGCTGCATGGTGAAGTTGGGATCATTTTTGTGAGCAAGGTTAGCCATTGTGAGGTAACTCAGAGATGAAGAAGAAAGAAAGAAATAAATTTCAGAGAGAAAATTTGGGCTTTAGGTTTGGAGGAAGAGCAATGATAGAAGAGGGGGAAAATGTTGGGTTTATATGAGAGACAGGGATTTCAGATAAAGTTTAATGAAAGAGGATAAACTTTGAAATCCGGATGTCGGTCCCACCTCTGAAAAAGTAGTTTACTTTTTGCTCAAAAAGTAGTTTTCTTGGAACTCAAAAAGCTTCCGAAGGTAATTTATCTTCGGAAGTTTTAATGAACAAGCTTCAAAAGGTAAATTATCTTTGGAAGTTTTAATGAAAAAGCTTCCGAAGCTAAAATGACTTCGGAAGAATTTCCTGAGAGTATTTGATGATTTTGCTTCGGAAGAAAAAATTAAGACTTGAGTGCTTTGTATAGAGATCAACAAAGCTTCCGAGAGCTAATTATTGCTTCGGAAGGAAAAGGTACTTGAAAATAATTAAGTGTCTAAGAAAACTATTTAAGCTTCGGAAGATAAAATTGGAATTTCTTCCGAAGGTAAATTTCTTAGACAGTTAAATATTTTGAAGGGGTGATTTTCTTCCAAAGTTAAAATGCATAACTTCCGAAGTACAAAATCATCAATTAATCTAAGGGAAGTCTTCCAATCCAAGGAAAACATGAGCTTATGAAGATGATAGACTAGACAACTTAGAACACACATTTTTTAAGAAATAATAAGAATTAGTTTTAAGAAAAATTTACTCAAGGTTGATCATCCCAATAGCTGATATTAGATATTTAAATCTTTGTTCATCAAAGGCCTTTGTAAACAAATCAGCATATTGTTCATCTGTGTGAACCTTGACTAGTTTAATTAATCCCTTTTCATAATTATCTCTTATTAGATGATACCTGATATTGATGTGCTTTGTCCTTGAGTGCTGCATAGGATTCTCTGTAATTGAGATAGCACTGTTGTTGTCTATGTGGATTGGAATCTCCTTGAAATTTAACCCATAGTCTAGCATTTGATTCTGAATCCAAAGCACTTGAGCACAGCAGCTAGCGGCGGCAATGTATTCAGCTTCAACAGTTCGTGCAGAGACACAAGATTGCTTCTTGCATTGCCATGAGACAACCCTTCCACCAAGAAATTGACATCCCCCAGATGTAGACTTTACGGTCATATTGCAACCACCATAATCACTATCTGTATAAGCATACAGATTAAAGTCAGAATTCTTGGGATACCATAGACCAAGTGTTGATGCACCTTTGAGGTATCTTAGAATCCTTTTGACAGTGATAAGGTGAGACATCTTAGGGTTGGCTTGATACCTTGTACAGATGCATGTAGCAAACATGATATCAGGCCTGCTAGCAGTAAGATACATAAGCAAACCAATCATGGCCCTGTATAAGTGTTCATCTACACACTCCCTCTCAAGATGAGGACCAAGGGAGTGGTTTCTGGCTATGGGTGCCTTAGCAATCTTACAGTCAGTCATATTGAATCTTTTGAGTATGTCTTGAACATACTTTCACTGACTTATGAAGATGCCATCTTCAACTTGCTTCACTTGAATTCCTAGAAAGAAATTGAGTTCCCCCATGGCACTCATTTCAAATCTGTCTTTCATCAGCTTCTCAAAGTCTTTGCAGAGCTTTGGATTAGTTGAACCAAAGATGATATCATCCACATATACTTGAACTAGCAATATGTCTTTTCCTTGTCCTTTGATGAAGAGACTTCCATCTATAGTACCTCTCCTGTATCCATGTTTACCGAGATACTCAGACAGTGTTTCATACCACTTCCTGGGTGCCTGATGTAACCCATAGAGACCTTTATCAAGCTTGCAAACATAATCAGGATGATCAGGATCTACGAAACCAGGTGGTTGTTTAACATAAATCTCTTCATCTATCACTCCATATAAAAAGGCACATTTCACATCAAGTTGAAAGACCTTGAAGTTCTTGGATGCAGCATATGCTAGGAATATCCTAAAAGCTTCTAATCTTGCCACTGGAGCAAAGACATTAGTGTAGTCAATCCCTTCTTCTTGTGTGTATCCTTGAACAACTAGTTTAGCTTTGTTTTTTTATGATAATGCCTCTATCATCTTTCTTGTTCCTAAACACCCATTTGGTTCCTATGGTAGTCTTCCCAAAAGGAAGAGGACAAAGGTTCCGAACTTTCTGTCTTTTGAATTGAAGCAGCTCTTGTTGCATAGCTTCAACCCAACTTCCATCCTTTAGAGCCTTCTCAACTTTCTTTGGCTCTATCTGAGATAGAAAACAAGAGTGAAGACAAACATTTGCTTCATGGGTTTGTCCTCTTGTCTTTACCCCGGAGACAACATCTCCAATGATGTTTGTGGTAGGATGAGACTTGTGGATCCTAAGCTGTGGAATCACAACAAGTTGTTGAGAAAGATCTAAATTAGAAAAATTTAGATCTGGCATCGACGTTTCTCCCACCACATCAGCACACTTTTCATGTGACACTTGATCCAAGCAGTGTGTGACATCATTGATGTTCTCATCTATGGTATGGTTAGTGGCATCAAGAAACTCTTGATCACTATCACCATCACCATTGTTGTCTTCCACAGTTGAGGTGTTCTTATCTAGTTGTAGAGCCTCTGAGCTGAAATTTGAAGGCATACAAGATGTATCAGTTGAATTTGTCATTGTTTTGCTCATAGAAACCTCATTTGCAGAAGTAGTTCCAACTGGAGCTGAAGATGTATGACTTGAAGGTCTTCCTAGCTCAAATCTTGGGTCAGGATCACCTGTATTTAAATTTTCTGCAGATCCTGAAACATTCTCACAAGATTTGTTAAAACAGTTGGTAACCAAATCAAGATCAAATAGCCAATCTGGACCAGAACCAGCAACACATGGTGTGTGTTCATTGAAGGTCACATTGGCTGACACCTCAACTATTCTAGTTCTGAGATTGTACACTCTATAAGCCTTAGCTTGGGAAGAATATCCAATAAAGTGTCCATCATCTGATTTCTCAGCAAACTTGGCAATTTGATCTTTGGTATTCAAGATGGTGCAAGGACATCCAAATGACCTGAGAAAACCAATGAAAGGTTTTCTCTTGTGCCAAAGTTCGTAAGGAGTCTTCCCATGAGTCTTAACTACTAAAACTCTGTTCTGCACATAGCAAGTAGTGTTGACTGCTTCTGCCCAGAAGGTGATCGGCAGTTTAGAGTCAGACAACATGGTTCTTGCAGCTTCAATCAGTGTCCTGTTTCTCCTCTCAGCAACACCATTTTGCTGAGGAGTCCTGGGGGCACTAAATTGCCTTGTAATACCTTTTTCATCACAAAATGTATCAAGGGTTTGGGTTTTGAATTCTATTCCTTGACCACATCTTATGATTTTGACCTTGTGATCAAACTGATTCTCAATCTTTAAGATGAAATTCTATAGAATCTCAGGAGTCTCATCCTTAGTTCTAAGGAAGAAGACCCAAGTGAATCTTGTAAAATCATCTGTTATCACTAGACAGTATAAGGTCCTTCCTAAACTCATTACACTGGTGGGGCCAAAGAGATCCATGTGTAAAAAGTGTTGGGGTGTAGTGATGGAGTTCATTTCCTTAGGCTTATGAGATACCTTATGTTGCTTCCCTTTCAGGCATGCAACACAGTGATCATCACTTGTAAACTCTTTCTTTGGCATTCCAGTTACCAAATCATGCTTAATCAGTTTATTCATGTTCTTAAAGTTTGCATGGCACATTCTTTTATGCCATAGGAAAGACTCATCACTATTGGCTTTAGATAGAAAGCATAAAATTTCTCCGGAGGGAGAGGTTTCTTGCAAATCCATCTTGTACATGTTTCCTTTCCTGGGGGCTCTAAGCAGGATTTGCTCATGAGGAATGACCACACCAGGCTTAAGAACAATGCACTCATGCTCAGTAAAGAGAATGTTATGACTCTGATCACAAAATTGAGATACACTCAGAAGATTGTATCCAAGCTCCTTAACAAAGTTTACCTTTTCAATGCTGAGCTTACCATTTGTGACCTTGCCCCTTCCAGAAATATAACCACCTTCATCTCCTCCAAAAGCAACTGATCCTCCATCAATCCTTTCAAAGTTCTGGAGTAGTGACCTATTGCGTGTCATGTGCCTGGAACAGCCACTGTCTATGATCCAGACATTTTTGTCTGTCTTCTGCTGTCCCTACACAAAGGAAAATTTTATTAGTTACATTTGGAAACCTAAGCCTTGCTTGTCTTGGGCTTATTTACAGAAGGTAATTCAACAGTGATAGATCCTATGGTTGTACTAAGTGGATTTTGAGCTGTTGTTGATGGAGAAATCTCAGTCACTTGGTCCTTCTTAGACATCCACACCACCTTTGGAGTCTTGGACTTGACCTTCAAAACTCGGAAGTTTTTGGAACTTTGGAAGCTTTGATGACTGATACTTTGGCAGATTCTGCAGACACTGCAGCATGCTTTAGTGCTTCGGAAGGATTCCTTTCTTCGGAGACCAATTTCTCTTCCGAAGGTAATTTTCCTCTTGCCTTCTTCTTAGATTTTGAGCTTCTGAAAGAAACAGGTTTTCCTTCTGAAGTTTGAATCTTCTTCAAACTCTTTGAAGTCTTTGTTTTGGTCATATGGAAGTACCTTTAGGATTGAAGGGACAATCCTTGGCAATGTGAGTAGTGCTATCACACATAACACAATTCATCTTCTTCTTCACAAGAGCCTTTTCTTGAGAATAAGACTGTTTTTGGTCACATCCCTTCTCCACCTTCATCTTTACGGATGCTGAGACAGTCCTCTTTGGCTGAGGACTGTGCTTGGAGTTTGATGGTCCAGGCTGTGCAGTAGTGGTACACATCAAATTAGTCTTCTTCTTGCTACTGAGATGAGTTGAACAAGAACCAGAACTCTTAGCAGAAGAGTTTTGGTTGATGTTTTCAGTCCCTACCACTTCAAACCCTGCAAAAATAAAAACTTGTTTCTGCTTAGAGTCAAAAGCATCCTTGATCTCTTGAGCCTTCCTTGCCTTTCTTTTGCTCTTTCTGATCAAGTTCTTTCTCATGGACTTGGTCATCACAGGCTTCAGTTTCTCCTCAGAAGGATAGTGGCCCTTCTTGGAATCCTCCTCTTCACTCTTAGTGGAGGGATTCTTCACTATCTCTTCTTCATCCTCCTCACTCATAGGATCTATGAGAGGAAGCTCATCTTCACAAGTTCCACACCTAGGGGATATTACGGACAAGATTGTGTGTGGAGGAGCTATCTCATTTGATCCCAGTCCCTGTCTGCTTTGATAGCAAACTTCGTTGTGTAGGGATAAGGATATCATGTTCTTCAAGGTCTCTTCTTCAAGAACACTCTTTTCTGCCCTGGCTTTGCTGATCACAAGCTTAGCCTGGCACTCAGTTTGCTTGGTTATGAGATCTTGAATTTGAGTTCTAAAATGTGTGTGTTCATGTTTTAGAACTGGAATGGTTTTCTCTAAGTCCTCTATTTTTAGCTTATAATCATTTTCAGACTTTCTAAAATCAGATTTTAAAATGTTTAAGGACTCAACATCAGATCTCAGTTCCAAGTTATAGGACCTGTACCTATTAACTTTAGCAATGCATTCAGGAGTACAGAGATGTTCCAATACCTTGGCTTCATCATGATCTGCCATCAGTGCTTGGTTTGGAGAAGCATCTTCCACCTGAAAGCTCCAGTCAAAGCCTCCTTCTTCAACAGCAACAACAGCATGCTGCTTTGACTTCTCATTATGAAGAGCTTTGTCAGTGTAGTTTGGTCTGGATTGTGTTTGGCTACCATTGTTTCTTGGTGCCTTACACTCTCTGGCAAAGTGGCCCATCAAGTTACAGTTGTAACACTTGACTTTGCCTTTGTCCAGTCCAAACTTTCCACTGGTTGCATTGCTTGGGAACTTCCTTCCAGTCCTCTTGTAGAACTTCTTGGCTCTGTGAGTGAGAAGAGCCATCTGCTAGACTATTTCCATGTACTCCAGATCATCTGGATGAATACAGTCCAGGTCTTCAATAGTGAAAAGAGAGTTGCCACAGCTTTCATCGGAAGACACAAATGCTTGAGAAGAGCTTGTCTCTTGGAATGGGCTTCCTTGAGTGTAGTTCTCCCTTGGTGTCTCTGGGAAGGTGATGAAAGGACCCTTGGGTGAGTTGTCAGGGTAGCATATAAGATGATGTTTGGGCTCTATGCTATCCCTTTCAACCACATGTAGGGCTGAACCCATTTGATTGTTGGAGTTGCTAGATGAACCCTGCATGTTCATCTCCATCTAGTAGCCACTAAGAATCCCATATAACTCTGTCAGAGTGAGAGTTTTGATATTATCAGTTCTCTTGATCACCACACAGTAGTGTGTCCATTGCCTAGGAAGTGAGGACATGAACTTCCTTAAAATGTCTCTATTCTCAAGAGAAACTCCTCCATCCACTAGGGTATCCACAATCTCAACATACCTGCAGTATTGCTGAGTCATGGTCTCACCTGCTTTGAAGGTGAAGTTTTTAAACTACAGCTTCAGGAGATCCTTCTTGTTCTCCTTGGCTTCAGAAGAACCCTCATACATCAGTTTCAGTGCATCCCACAACTGTTTAGCCGTTTTTCACTTCTTGAAACCTCTGTACACAGAGTTTGGAAGGGCTGTTTGAAGAGCTGTCATGGCTTTCCTGTCTATCTCTACTCTCTTCCTATCTTCATCGGAGTAGTTAGCCACATCCTTGGGGATCATACCAGCACCAGTAGTAGAGGGTGTGCTGGGTATGAAAGGTCCATTCTGAATAGACTCCCACATTCTTGAATCGAGAGACCTGATGAAACCTTCCATTCTTAAACACCAGGTATCAAACTCATCAAGAGTGATCAGTGGGGACTTGTTCATGGTTCCAGTTTCCATATCAGTTTTGGAAATGGCTGCCATTTGAAAAGTTTGGGATTTTTGTGTGTGAGGGATCTTAAGATGGTGAGATCTTATATCAAGAGCCTGTATGCTCTGTTACCAAATGCAGGTTCGTTGAAGGGTGAGAGTTACAATACTACAACACAAAGATGAGATTAACCAAACTTTTAATCAACCGTAAACTGGATTATCCAACATAAGACACTAGGAACACGAGTAATGTAAGAGACAGAACACAAAGAACGCAAGTGTATGGTTTTCAAGAATGCAGTATATTGCTTTCTCTATGTTCTATTACAAGTGTTACAAAGCATAAATAAAAGATACAAGAACATGAGATACTTATACTACATCCTACAGCTGGCTATACTTTGAAAGCCAGCTGGATACAATTGACTAGACACAAACAAAATCAATTGTAGAGTCAAAAGGCAGATTGCCTTTTGAATTGTGACTATGACATGCCATAGCTCACATCCTTATCTACTACAAAAAGGATAAAGTACATAAAGTAGAAAGTTTACAGAGACAAGACCTCAATGTACAGTTAGCAAAAGCATGGACCTTTTCACCAACTCATGTGAGCTGGTGACTTGCAGAGGTGTAGCCGAAAGGTGTCCATCTTTATAGAAAAGTACATCAGAAAAAGCATATCTTAAAAGTCTTCGGAAGAAATCTGTCTTCATAACTTGAAGCTTCGGAAGACTTTGTCTCTGAGGCTTCGGAAGACTTTGTCTCTGAGGCTTCGGAAGACTTCATCTTTGGCTTCAGAAGAGATTGGTCTTGGCTTCGGAAGATTTCACACTTAGAATATTTCTGTTGAGTGTGTGAAACTTCCGAAGCATTCTACTTCAGAACTTGTGCAGCAGAATAAGCCTTGGTTGTTTGGGTTGCATCAGCCTCTTCATTAGTCTCTACAGTATGACTATACGTGGTGTGTTTATTAGGGTAACATAAAGTATTACTAATAATAAACTGAAGGAGCAATGAAGAAGAGAAGTGGAACTTAATTTAAAATGTTAATAAGTCTTGCAAGCTTATAGGAGGTGCACGACCATGTTGTCATTAACTCAACTGTGATGCGGGTTAGCTACCCTATGATGCAAACAGGGTTAGTCAATTAAGATTGGCGGGCCTTCACAGCATACCTTAGGTGACTGGGCCATACTTGTATGCAGTATTTAGAGCCCCTTGTGGGAACAAAAGGCCCAGTACCATTTCCCCCGCACATATTGTTTAGGGTATTGCTCATTGCTCCACATAGACAGTGAAAGATAAAGATAAAAGAATACGGAGTAAAAAAGGCATACAGTAAAGAGAAAAGCATTATCTAATTGTATAGTTAATGCGTGCTCACATATAAAGAGTTGAAGTTTCATAGAAAACGTTTTTCATATGTATACCTTATAGAAAGTATTTTATTACTTTTAAAACAAGAACTCACTCAACAACGCTGACTTTTATACATATTCAGTTGTCAGGTAAATATTGTTGAGGATGGTATGAGGGTGAAGCTACTCGGCAGGGAAAGACTGGCATCCATTCATACTTATTATTGTTGTTGTTTTGTAATGCAATTAAACAATTCTTTTGTATTCGGTTAAGCAATAGTGTATTGCTCAACAACAGTGTTTTAATAAAATGAATGGCTTTTGTTAAAATAATTCCACTGCTTAAGCTTGTAAATTTAAATGTTTAATGTATTTAATGTTGTGAATGAGCAACTGTAAAGTCTCCGGGAACGGGGCCTTACTAGTTGGTTTCAGAGCCAAAATTTAAGAGAATTGGGTAAATAAATTTTTAAAACCTAAACTTAAACTGAAAATGGGACAACTGGAGGGATGTGAGCCCGAGTAGCTACGTGCCATTAGGTAATTTTTTTAAACTTAGTCAGTATTATGTGCGCATGATATTTGATTTATGTGCTCTTAGTAGATTTAGATACTGATTAAGTCAGGATAGGAAATGGTTGGGGTATGAAGGGTAAAGTGAGTGGCTAATCATAACTGGCCACTATAATTAGGGACTTACTATACTTAACATAAACCGAGTTATTACCTTGAATGACCGCGTTAGTGTTTGAATCTTATAGCATGTTAGAGGATGGCTGGATGGAAATCTTCCAAGACTCTTAGAGGCAGAGGCCGTCCATGTGAGACTAGGAGTAGCGCTATGGCTCCTGAGTTGACCCATGACGCCGAAGCGAAGAGAATGAAATGCTAGCTTGAATGCCTCAGCTAGGGAGGCGATTGCTGATGATGTACACCAGGTCATGCAGACAGTCTTACCATATGTGGTGACTGAAGCCATTAGGGCTATGAGAAGTGAGCAGAGGAAGGAGAAGGAGACTAGAAAGAGATCAATGGGCAAGGGATCGAGGAATTCTGTCCTCACAGGGAACTCGGAAAAATCGAGAGGGAGTTCTTGCAACTTGAAACGTGAACCATGACCCACTAGCAGTACACCACTAAATTCAACAAGATGGCGAGGTTTGTGCCAGATCAAGTGACGCCAGTGTAATGGAAGATCAAGAGGTATATCCAGGGACTGCCGGCTGACATTCGCAGGCACCTGATTGCTGCACAGCCAGGTACCCTTCGATCGTTGGTGGATTTGGCGGGTAGATTGTATGATGAGCGAGAGGAGGCTTTGGTGGAGGTGTAGAAGATGAGTGGGAATGGTAAGAACTAAAACGAGAAGAGGTTTGGAAGTGGTGGTTTCACTCCAAACAACAAGAAGATGAAGTTGGACCACCGCGGGGTGTCGTCAAGATCAAGGCTAAAAAAGTGTGGCCAATATGGAAGGGAGCATACCGGTGAGTGCATGATGGGAATGAATGTATGCTTCAGATGTGGCAAGCCTGGCCACATCGCTAGAGACTGTAGGGTGCCGAAGTACTATAACTATGGCGGGGAGGGCCACAAGACCAAAGACTGTAAGAAGCCGAGGGCGGAGAATTCTGGAGCGAAGAAGAAGTCAAAGGTAGGAGGGCAGAAGGCAAGTTCTAGAGCTTACACCATGACCGGGAGGAAGCCAGAACTAATCCTGATGTCGTGTCAGGTATGTTTCTAGAAAACCAAACTTGTGCCTTTGTATTGTTTGATTCCGGTGCTAGTAGGAGTTTTATTTGCACTACTTTCTGTGCTATGTTGCCTATTAGTAGTAGAAATGTCAGTGAACCATTCGATGTAGAAAACGCTATTGGCAATTCCACTAGAATTACTGATGTGATAGAGGACTGTGCTATAGAACTAGAAGGTCATAGGTTTGCGGGTAGGCTACACGTGATGCCCCTAGGTAGATTTGATGTAGTACTAGGGATGGACTGGTTAGCAACCTATGAAGCAAACATCGTATGTTGCAAGAATATGATTCGATTAGTTGCACCCGATGGGAGTTTGGTTACGATTTACGGAGATTGCGTTACTACGATCCCGAACGTGATTTCGATGGCGGTGGCGGGAAAGTGCATGAAACATGGATGTAGTGCCTACTTGGCATACGTAAAAGATGTGGATGCGTCGGAACCACAATTATATGAGGTACCAGTGGTGTGCGACTTTCCGAACGCATTCCCAGAAGACTTACGCGGGATGCCACCGGATCGCGAGTTTGAGTTCCAAATTGATTTGATACTCGGTGCTCAACCCGTTGCCCAAGCACCATATGGATTAGCTTCGACCGATATGAAGGAACTCATGAGTCAATTGCAGGAGTTGATGGATAATGGATTCATTCGACTGAGTATCTTTTCGTGGGGTGCTCCGGTATTGTTTGTGAAGAAAAAGGATAGAAGTATGCGAATGTGCATTGACTATCGAGAGCTGAACAAATTGACAGTGAAGAATCGGTACCCTTTGCCAAGGATTGACGACTTGTTCGACCAGCTCCAAGGTGCCAGTTGATTCTCGAGGATAGATCTACGATCTGGCTACCGTCAATTGAAGGTGAAGGAACAAGACATTCCTAAGACAGCTTTCCCTACGCGTTATGGACACTACGAGTTCCTCGTTATGTCTTTGGTTTAACTAATGCGCCAGCTGCTTTTACGGATTTGATGAATCGAGTGTGCCGGCCGAGTTGGATAGATTAGTGATTGTGTTCATTGATGATATCCTGATCTACTCGAACAGTGACGAAGAGCATTCCGGTCATATTCGGGAGGTGCTAGAGACATTAAGAAGGGAGAAGTTGTATGCCAAATTCTCCATGTGTGCATTCTAGTGCGTGAAGTTCAATTCTTAGGTACACGTGGTAAATCCCGAGGGGATTAGGTAGACCCCGCAAAGGTGGAGGCAGTGATGCAATGGAAGTCACCGAAGACACCTCCGAGATTCGTAGCTTCTGGGTTTGGCGAACTACTATAGAAGATTCTGTTGGATTCTATGTGCCCAAGACAGTTAGAATATTGATGTGGTTAGTACGTTATGATCCAAGTCGGGTTATACCCAATGACAAGCTTAGCAAACACCAATTATGTTTAATTGATGACATGATCATACAATTAAATATTTACACCAAATTTAGAAATGGGTTTTCTAAATAAGTTGCATATGAGATGAACAAATTATATGGATAATTTGTTAATGAGTTTATTGTTATTTTTGTCATTTAAAATGGTTTAAATAACATTAATAACATATGAGTGTACTTTAATTAAATTGTTTAATTAAAGAAGACATATGCCACATTTTAATTAAGTCTAGTAGATGACTTATTAATGTAGTGACAAAAAGACTAGTTTTAATATGTGTATGTTCAAGTTTTAAGTGGGAAACCTTATGTTTTAAAAACATTTGGCCGCCCCCACCCCCTTTAATATTATTGGACCATTGTTGCCTTGAACACACATAACCTTAATTAGTCTTACACTCTTGAATCACCACTCTATATACATGCAAGAACAACAAAAATAATCTCTCTCTCTCTCACAAAAGCTACGGCCAGGAGCAGCAGCTTTGGGAGGTTTTGAAAGCTATTTTCGTTTGTTTTGGTGTTGAATCTTCCTAACAAGAAGGTACTTTGCAAGGAGGCTTGGGGTATACAAGCTTGAGGGCTCCTTCCTTGGAGTTTTGGCCGAAGTTCTAGCATCTAATCACCCTTCTTTGGTCGACATTTCAGCTGGAGAAAGGTAGTTAATCACAGCTTATGTAGCTGTGATTTTATGTACACTTGCATTATGTTCATAGCTTGTTTATTCACATAAAAGATCCCTTTGTTCTTGGGTTTGTTTACACCTTTAACATCAAATAGAACATGACTTTTTTCAGATTAGAAACAATGTAATAATGTTAAACTTCCGCTGCGTTTTACAAAGTTTAAGTGGTTAAACTAAGTCTTGTGTTCTAACAAACCCCAACAATGGCATCTAGAGCTGGTTATGTGATAGCTAGCTTGCATTGTCCTTTATAAATTCGTTTTATGGACCTTGGAACCCCTTTTAGGGACTGCTATGTTCTTGTATGTTGAATCCCCAAACTTTCAAGTCATATCACACATGCTTGTGATTAAACCTTGAAAGATATGTATGATGATGTGTATATTGTTTGGACTATTTTTAAAACCCGATTTTTCAGTTTATGTTGGCTGAATATCGTGGTTTTTAATGGGGATTCTTTGATATATTTGGAGATATGATGATGTTCATATTGGTGCATAACCTAGCATTTGGCCTTGTGTTTTTTGGATGCATGATATGGTTGTTTTGGTTTATTCAATGGGGTTGTATATTTTTCTTTTGTGCTTTGTATAAAAGATGTAATTTATTTATTATTGGGTTGTAATAAATAGATTTGGTGTATTTTTCATTTTACTAGATATTATATATTAGGACTTTATATCTTGTAATATGAAGACATATGCCTTGGAAGCACAAAGGAAAGACACAAGAGAAACATGGAGCATTTTGGATGCAATTTCAAGTGGGCTTTTTGGAAGCTTTCTATGTGTTTTGTTATGACCTTAGGAAAGACCTAATGACAACACTTGTGATGGCAAACAAGTGTTGTCACATAATGGCTATGGTTATGCACATATGGTTGTTTATATCTTATGCTTGTTTGAATGTTTGTTATTTGATTGTATGGTTGATATTTTGAC
This sequence comes from Flaveria trinervia, assembly GCA_025506515.1. Classification (NCBI taxonomy): domain Eukaryota; kingdom Viridiplantae; phylum Streptophyta; class Magnoliopsida; order Asterales; family Asteraceae; genus Flaveria; species Flaveria trinervia. The sequence goes on along the minus strand of CM046449.1, from coordinate 35,120,375 downwards.
ATGCATTACATATTATTAACAAACTTAACAAGCTGAAAATTGATGGTTCTTAATCATTAAAAGTAATAAAAGGTTATTAAATTGATTTAATGATTTCAAAGATTAAAATGGGTTTAATCAAAAGACCATAAGGTATCTTGTATTTGAAAGCATGCAAGTACAAGTACATAGAGTTTCTAACTAAGATTATGAAATCTCTAAATTTTTCCCAAAATATTTCCAACAAGTTTAGCACCGTCATTTTGCACAAAACTTGAGTCATTGGAAACTCTTAATGGGATAAGATCACCTAACCATTTAGAGGGAACTTGTGGCTTAAGGTGGGGATTCCACATTTGTGGGATAAAGGTCACCTAACCACTTATGTTGGTAAACTCACATGTGTGTGCAAGTAGGGTAACTTGATTTGCAAACCATGTTAAATGGATCACCTACATATGGTTTCCAAATGTTGTTGATGGATTTACATGCTGACTTTACATATGATGTTTCAAGTCGATCCCATACCTCTAGAAGTTGCAAATGGTTGCAACCGTCAATCGTTGACCACCTTATTAATTTAAATCGTGGGATAAAGGTCACCTAACCACAATTTAAATGTAATGTTGGGTTCTAGATTTCAATATAAAAATGACCTTAAAAGGTATTAATTATTTAAAATAGAAATATCGAAAATACTAAAATAGATCTTTGTTATATTTTGTAGATGGCCACCAATAATGATTGTTGGACCAAAAGAACCAATGAGCCTGATCAGAGAAACCTCTAAGTCCCACAGGACATCACAACAGCTGAAGAAGACCTGATCAGCTGTTCTACAAAGTCTGAAGAATACACTGCTGAAGTATTTCTGAAGTACTGAAGACAAAGACTGAGACAACAGCTGAAGATCTAAAGTCTGAAGACTTCAACAAGTACTGAAGACAAAGACTGAAGATCAACAGCTGAAAGACAAAGTCTGATGTTCAAGTACTGAAGACATCAGCTGATGCTAACAGCTGATGACAACAGCTGAAGAGGGCTTCTTCAGTTGTTGTGATGGTTTTTCTTCATCAGTAGTTTTCTTTTTCTTTAGTAGTTTGTTTACTTTTCTTTGTAGTTTTGTTTCCTTTTCAGTACTTGTAAACAACTGAAGAGGTTGTTCTCAGTTGTTGTAGTATCAGTAGTTTTATTTTTTTCAGTAGTTGTAAATAAGATGTTTAACACTTAGGAACATTTGTAACAAGATGTCAGTTGTTGACATCTTCAGTAGTTGTTAAACATCAGTAGTTATAAAACGGTTACATGTCACTTTCAAGTGACATCAGCCTACGTCACTCTTTCCTTTATAAAGAAGGATGACTCACCTGTAATCGTGCCATTGAGGCCGACAATCTTAATGCAATATTCCTTTTGTCAGATATTTCCTCTCTCAACAAAATTCTTTTATCGCTTTATATCGAATGTTCTTGCTTGAATTTGTCTAATTCTGAGCTATTCCGCTGCTATATCTGTTCAATCGATTAACCAAGAGGCTGAGATCCTAACAATGGTATCAGAGCAGGTAATCATTGATCGATCTAACAATTGATCATTGAAACTGTTCAATCGCTCTAAGTTTGATCGAATTAGCAATTCGCAAGGATCTGTTATAGAGATTGAGAGTGTATCGCTTCTGGCCGTTTTATTTGAGGTTCTGTGTGGTTCTGAGCTAAATTTATTGTGATTTTACTTGAATCTGTCTGATTTTCACAATGACTACTTCTTCGAATGATCCTTTCAATACTGGATCCTCTACCAAGCCTCCGATCTTGGTGAGGAATGAGTATAACATTTGGCAGAGAAGATTGCTCCATCACCTGTCTGTCAATAGCTCAGGTTGTTGGACATCTGTGGTACATGGACCACATAAGCCAATGGTGAATGATCCGGAAACAAACAGTTGGTTCCAAAGAAGAAGGAGCAATACTCCGATGAGGACAAGAATTGTTTGAAATCGATGCAAAAGCCCATGGAATTTTGGCTATGGCTATTCCTAATGAGATTTACTCTGGGCTTCTGCATTGTGAGTCTGCTCATGACCTCTGGAAAGCCATCAAAGAACAATTTGGTGGTACTAATGAGGTTTTAGCAAACAACAGGGAATCCTCGCCCAACAATATGAGACTTTCTCTCATAGAAAGGGTGAGACTCTGACTCAACAATTTGAGCGTTTTCATGTTTAATCTCTGAATTGAAAATGGTTAAACATGAATATACCAGCAGTCAGATGAACCATAGATTCCTAAGATCACTGCCTGAGAGATGGAACACATATACCATTGTTCTACGCTCAAATGCTGATGTTGATCGCCTATCTCTCACCCAACTTCATGGGAAACTGCTTACATTCGAGAGAGAGATAGAGCAGAAAGGAAATTGGCTTCATCTGGCAAGCTTACTGAGGATTTTGTCCAAGGGAACACTGCCCTGATTGGACATCAAGAGTCAGATATGCGTCATCTGAAAGCCAGTATGATGAGCATATTGATTTCTCTTACAAACACTTCTGAGCCTGCCTTTGTGAGTGTTGATAGTTATTCTGCTGGTAGTAATAGTGACAATCTATGTTCATCATGGATGATCTCAAGGGGATTGCTGATGATGACTTAGAAGAGATGGATATTTTGAGCCAAATGGCTTTGATAAATATCAGATCTCAGAAGTTCTACAAAAGAACTGGAAGGAAATTCCCAGGACTCTCTGGCAAAACCAAAGTTGGTTTTGACAAGAGTAAGTTGAAGTGCCATAAATGCCACAGGCTTGGACACTTTGCAAGAGAATGTAGATCATCTGGATCTAACTCTCCTGCACCTTTTGGGACTTTCCCTGGCAATAGTCAACAAAACAGAGGGCAACAACCTGTCAATTCTGGTTATCATCATCAACCATAATCTCCTGCATATTTTGTTCCACAGGGGCCAATGCCATATCCATACCCCTGCTATTACATGCCACAACCAGGCCAGGTTCAAGCACCCACTGCTCACAACCACATGCACTCCCTGAGCCTCAACCATCCCAATCTCATCAACCTAATCAACTTCAACAACACAGCTTCTTCACACCAGGAGTTGTTGACTGGAGCAGCTTACCAGATGATGTGTCTGGTAATGAACAACTGTTCTCAGGTGCTGGTCAACATGGTGGTGAGCATCCTTTTGGAAATCTAGCTCTCATGACTTTGGAATCCTCTATGGATCATCCTCAAGTACCTCTTCAACACAGGTATCACAGGTATCCTCTGAGGCTAAGGCCAAATTATGTTCTGAAACTTGCATAGCAGCATTTGCCTCTATAGAGAAGCAAATGGGCTTTGATCAATAAAAATGTAGAGCTAGAACAAATAATTTCCAAAAATAAGGCTGAGTTTGAGTCTGTGCTGAAAGAGAAAACTGATGAGATTTATAAATTAAAATGCCAAATCTCTGATGATAAGGCTAGGGAGGATGTACTCTTAGAGAAGTACAAGACCTCAAAGATACTCTTGCTGTCACCAAGTAGAGTGTGATCGATGGGTACAATCTTGCAAGGGCTTTGAAATGCTTCTTAGTAAGCAAACAGCTTCCAATGTGAAGTTTGGAATTGGTTATAATCACACTGCTCCTACAGATTTTGCTTCAGAGCAGGAGTAGAATCTGATGGAGAAAGTAATGACCAATCCACCTCATCATGTGATTCACTACTTGATAAAGCACCATCAGTAGTTGAAGTCAGTAGTAATCCCTCTGTGAACCTATCAGCTGATATTGATGGTTCAACTGCTGACACTCACATGATCAATGAGTTGATCAACCCAAGTGTTATCCCTAGAAGTACTGAGGGTACTGGAGAGCAGGGGATAACATCTGGAGTTCAAATCCCAATAACTGACAGCACAAAAGAGAAGAAAACTGTCAGTAGGAAGGATTTGAAGCCTACTAAGGGATTGACAAGAAGGCAAAAAGTGCTTCTAAACTGCTGAAGAGCAAGTCTTCAGTAGTTTCATCTTCTTCAGTTGATGATCAACAGAAGATGAAGAAGAAACCATGTGAAATATGTTGTCTATTCAATCATCTCACAGATGATTGTTGGTACAAAAGGGATCCAAACTCAAACAAAAGGAGAAAATTAAAGAAAACTTGGCTAAAATGAAAACTGAGTTTGAGTCCATGTTTGTACCCGCAGCATCAAATCCTGTTACTCCTATGTCCAAAAAGAATCTAAAAGGGAAGGAGTGCACAGCAACAGCTGAGGTTGCTCAAAAGAAGATGGTGGAACACAAGAACTCATCATCAAACACCAATACCAATGTGTCTGAAGAGCTGAAAGCTCTTTCCCAGAATCAGACACAGCTGGTAATGATGGTTCAACATCTGTTGGGAAGTTAACCAACTTGATGGCCCTGTGTTGAAACCCCAGAAAAGGATCCAAGCCAAAGGATTCCTCTTCTATACCATCTCCTTCACCTCAAGCTATTATGCCAATAAACCTGTTAGTTTACCATCTATTGATGAGACCGGCCCAAAACAAAAAGGTTTGGGTCTCCAAAACTAACTGATTGTTTATTAATGCAGGTTTCTTCAACATGCCAAAGTGCATCTGGTATGTAGACAGTGGGGGATCTATGCATATGACTGGGAACAACTCACTTCTTAATGACTACTCTCCAGGAAGGAAGGGTTTTGTTTCCTTTGGCAATGATGCAAGAGGTTACATCATCGGGAGGGCTTGTTGTTTCCAATGGGGAAATAAGTTTGATGATGTCAACCATGTGGAAAATCTCAAGTATAACCTCTTGAGTGTCAGTCAATTGTGTGACAAAGGCCATGTTGCCCTTTTCACAAGCCAGAACTGCAGGATTCTGTCATCCAAAGTTCTGAGTTTGATTGACAAGGTATTGGATGCTCACACTCTCCTGAAGGCCAACAGGACAGGAAGAGTGTATGCCTTAGATCTTTCCAAAATAGATCTCAAAGGCCATCCTTGCCTATTTCCAAGGCCTCTCCTCAAGAATCTAATCTATGGCATAGAAGGCTGGGACATGTGTAACTTCAAGAACATGAATCAGCTGAAAACCATAGTTTAGTAAGGGGAATGCCTATGAAGGAGTTCAAGTGTGAAAACAACTGCACTGCTTGTTTGAAAGGAAAACAGCACAAGGTTTCATTCCCACCTATTGAAGAACCAAGTCCACTGCCTGCTTACAACTTCTTCACATGGATCTCTTTCTGGTCCTGTGAGAGTGATGATCATGGCAAAGAAGAAATACTGTCTGGTAATTGTGGATGATTACTCCAGATTTGTATGGACTTTCTTTCTACATTCAAAGGATGAAGCTGCACAGAAGATCATAAACTTTGTGTTGTATGCTGAGAAGCAGTATTCCCTCTCAGTCAAGTGTATTAGAAGTGACAATGGAACAGAATTCAGGAACAATACACTTGATGAGTTCTACCTTTCCAAAGGAATAAAGAGGCAGTTTAGTATTCCAAGAACTCCTGAACAGAATGGAGTTGTGGAGAGAAAGAACAGGACCCTCATTGAAGCTGCAAGGTCTATGTTGGCTGATTCTGGACTGCTATTGACCTTTTGGGCTGAAGGTGTCAACACAGCATGCTATGTGCAAAATAGAGTGCTAATAAATCAGAGGTTGATGAAGACTCCATATGAAGTTCTACATCATTTGGCCCCTCTCATTTCATTCTTTAGAGCATTTGGGTGTCCCTGTTTCATTCTCAACACAAAGGATCATCTCCAGAAATTTGATCATCAGGTGGATGCAGGGTACTTTGTTGGTTATTCATCACTTGCAAGGCATACAGAGTCTTCAACTGCAGAACAAAGATGGTTGAAGAGACTCTACATGTCAAGTTCAATGAATCTCCTAAGGACAAGATTCCACAAAGCCCTGTGGAGCTCTTTGATTTGGACATACTGCAATATGTTCCTTATCAATCTCCTGTTGTTGCTCCTGTCATCAGTTCACCACCTGGTGTTACTGCTGAAGATGATGATGATAGTAGTAATCACCTCTTCGGTTTTAGTGACCAACTGCCTGAGTCCTCTAAACCTGATGCTCCTGTAGCTCCAGCAGCACCATCCATAACAAATGCTGATGAGATTTCTGCATCCTCAACTTCATTTGAGTTGCCACCATCTTCATGGTTTCAAGAATCTGCATCAACATCTGCTGTTGCTGAAGGTCCTACAAACACTTGCACAGATTTGATTGTTTACCAAGAGCTAAAAAATCACCCAATGTCTCAAATCCTGGTGATATCAATGCTGGTGTTTCAACCAGAAGCCAGTTGTCCATTTCTGCTTCTATGCTCTCTCATCAGTCAGCTAGAGCCAAAGAACTATCATGTATCTTTGAGAGACAATGGATGGGTTGAAGCCATGCAGCTTGAGCTTCTTCAGTTCAAAAAACAAAAAGTGTGGGAGCTTGTTCCTCTACCCCCAGGTAAGTGTGCAATAGGCACTAAATGGGTGTTTAGGAATAAACTGATGAAAATGGGCTAATTGTTAAGAACAAGGCCAGACTGGTTGTGCAGGGGTTTGCACAAGAAGAAGGTATTGATTATGATGAAACCTTTGCCCCTGTAGCCAGACTGGAGGCAATTAGATTGTTTTTAGCCTATGCTGCACTCCACAATCTTAAGTTTTTCAAATGGATGTCAAAAGTGCTTTTATATATGGTACCATAAAAGAAGAAGTTATATGTGTCAACCACCAGGCTTTGAGGACAATAAGCACCCAGAATGGGTATATAAGCTTGATAAAGCTCTTTATGGGTTGAAACAAGCACCTAGAGCCTGGTATGAGACCTTATCAAACTTTCTTCTACAGAATAATTTCACTAGAGGCTCCATAGATAAGACTTTATTTATTAAGAAGGTGGATCAGCATAAGCTACTTGTTCAAATTTATGTTGATGATATTATATTTGCATCCTCTGATCCTCAATTGTGTGAGAATTCCAAACTTAATGCAACAGAAGTTTGAAATGAGTGCAATGGGAGAATTACAGTTCTTTCTAGTTTTGCAAATCAAACAAAAAGCTGATGGAATTTTTATTCATCAGTCTAAATACACAAAAGATCTTTTGAATAAGTTTGATTTACAAAACTGTAAACCCTGTTCTACTCCCATGTGCAACACCACACAATTGGATGTTGATCAGAAAGGTAAAGATGTTGATGAACTCTTTACAGATGTATGATTGGTTCCTTGATGTATTTAACAGCTTCTAGACCAGATATTATGTTTGCTACATGTGTTTGTGCTAGATTTCAGGCTGCACCTAAGAGTCTCATCTGATTGCAGTCAAGAGGATCTTTAGATATCTGCAAGGTACACAATCTCTAGGCTTATGGTATTCCACTGGACATTCTTGCAAATTAGTGCTTTCTCTGATAGTGACTATGCAGGGTGTAAGTTGACCAGGAAATCAACTTCTGGTGGATGTCAATTCCTAGGCAACTGTTTGATTTCTTGGCAGAGTAAGAAACAACATCTGTTGCTACATCCACTGCTGAAACCGAGTACATTGCTGCTGCTGCAAGTTGTACATCCCAAGTACTCTGGCTTCAGAATCAACTTTTGGATTATGGCATTACAGAGACTAAGACTCCATTATTAATGGATAGTGCTTCAGCTCTTTGCATTGTCAAAAATCCAGTCCAGCATTCTAGGACCAAACATATAGAATTAGACATCATTTTATAAGAGATTGTTTTGAAAGGGTCTAATTAATCCTATGTTTGTGCCTAGTGCTGATGAGCTTGCAGACATTTTTACTAAGCCTTTGGATAGTTCAACTTTCCACAACCTGGTGTTAAGGCTTGGTATGCTGCAGCTAGAATAAGTGACAACTACTGATGATCTCAGTAATTACTGATGATCATTGGTAACCATGTCACATATAAGTACTCATGAGTTTTTTACCCTCAGTAGTTTTTATAATTACTGAAGGCTAAATGCTTTAAGTACTGTACTTTATGTGTTCTAAACTACTGATGTAGTTACAACTACTGAAATCAGTAGAAACAGATAAGTACTGATGTCCTATGAAACAACTGAAAACAACAAAAAGGCTGCTGAGTACGTGTTGAGGACAGTATGAAACAGCTGAAAGGCTATGAATTGACGACAACTACTGATGAGTACTCTCTCTTCAGTAGTTCACAAACTGCTGTTTCTTCATAAACAACTGAAGCAATACCATGTCTTCAGTAGTTTCACAACTACTGATGACTAACACCAAGTCTTCAGTTGTTTACAACAACTGATGGCACAACCAGGGTCTTCAGTAGTTTCACACTACTGATGACTAATACCAAGTCCTCAGTTGTTTCAACATCTGAAGTCCAACTTGTCTTCAGTAGTTTTAAAACTACTGATGCCTAAATCAGAGACTTCAGTTGTTTCAACGTCTGATTGTAAACACCATGTCTTCAGTTGTTTTATAACTGCTGACCACACCAATACCATCAGTCGTTTCAAACCTCTGAAAGTTAATACCATCATCAGTTGTTTCAAATACTGATGATTAACACCAAAACCTTCAGTCGTTTCATAACCCGTACCCTATATATATATCACATCCCTCTTTCAGAGTTTTCATTCTTTCACGACCTAAAATTTCAAAAGCTCTGAAAATCTTTCACCTTCATTAATGGCGACCATGCAACTCAAGCCTCGACACAACTGTGTCGCGTACCTCACTAAATCGTCCTTGGACCAAATTCGATAATGCTATAGATCTTATGGTCCAATCACCACTGAAAACGGCCTTCCTCCTAAATCCAATCATTTATGCCGATTCGCTACCAGTTTTTGGACGAATGCAACTGTTAATGGAGAATCTATCCATTCGTCCATCAACTCTCATAAGGTGGTCATCTCTACTGCTACCATCCCCAGATATTACTATTAGATGATGCTGCCTACCCTGTTGGATATCCTAAGCGCCAACTTGATCTTTCATTTGGACAACATGGATATCAAGCGATCTTAGTGCTTCGACCATCCTGAAGAAACATTTTCCAGATGCTGAACGATTGATATTTCATATGGTAAATGTTTGCCTGGCCTCGAAGACTTCTTCTTGGGATCAACTGTCTTCCAGATGGCAACAGGTACTGTTCTCTATCCTTGAACAAGAACCACTAAACTTTTCTGAAATAATTTTTCTTGAAATCAAGGATATGGCCACAAAACCACTTTCTAACCGTTGGATACTATATCCTCGGTTTATAATGGCCATAATAGAGAATCAGCTTTCTGCTGAGGGACTAGTTGGTCTGGGAGTCCCTGCTTTGGCTGTATTGCCGGAGGTATACTCCCGACACAACACTGACCAAACTCTTAAACAGGCTGCCAAGCTGCGCAAACCCACGCAGCTGGAACCCACAGCCTCCACTTCCACATCCAAAGTCCCCTCCAAACCCACAAAGAAGAAGCCTAAGAAGGCTACTCAGGGAGTTGAGTCCCCTGAGGATGCTCATGCAGCACCAAAGCAGGTTATCTCTACTGGAAATAACCCCCCAGTAGAGACTATGACTCCACCAACCGAAGCCGCTCAGGTTTCCTCTCAAAAGGAACCTGATGCAACCACTCAAAGGGAAGCCACACTGCTGGGATTCCTCCTCCCTTGAGGGATTACCATTGAAGAGCACCACTCGTCCCGGGTGCACACTGCTTCCACACCCTCCTCCTGATGCAACCGCCCCTCAAAGCCCTACAATAATTGTTGCAAAAGTGCTGACGCAGTTGCATTCCTCACCCCCCACCCAGACACCAATCACTACTGGGATATCCTCAACACCTGAGGGGAGGATCACAATGCTTCTGTCAACCCACAGCACAGGGGTTATCATGTTCCATCTCCTGGTGTAGACAAGGAGGTGCGACCTTCTGGTGAGGCTGCCACTGCCTCTGACTCAGCAAATGACCAGGGTGCAGTTGGTAACATCTCTAAGACCTCACCAGCGGCAACAGCTGATGAAGGACATAGTCCTGAGGCTGGAAGTCCCCATAACCAAGAACAAGGGGCACATGCTATAATTGATCTACACTCAAGGCATGTTAATCCTGACTCTGTCAGGAGGTCAGGTGATTCAGTATCAACTGATGACGACCTGAGCTTCTTCTATGATGTAGTTGCTCAAAACACACCATCCTAGAGGATGAGGTTAGCAGACTCAAAGAGCTGCTGGCCAAGATGTCTCAGGATGAAAGTCCATCTGCCACCACAATCCACCCACAGATGGCACCTTCTTCTGAAGGTCCCCTAAACACTGAGCCAATACATACTTCCAAGCCACCAGCCTCTGCTTTTGGCACTGATTCTCAGGAACAGACCATCCTGATCAATCAGTTGCTCATCTTCAAAAATCCCTACCTCTCATCACTCCCATGATCACAGATATAGTGATCAAGCCATTGATGAGAGGCTTCCTACAATAATACAACCCTGGTGGAGGAGTTGGTGACCAAATCACTTTCTACTGCTCAAACCCTTGCACCCAATGCAACAAAAAGGGGGAGAGTCAGTCAGTTAAAGGAAAAGGAAGAGGACAGATGGGGAGAAGGAGAAAGAATCAGACAAGGTAAATGAGAAGGAGTTGGCTGTTATAAGTGTGGAGGAGACTGAGTTTGATCATGAGAAGGAGAAGGAGAGTGAGAAGAGACCTGAAGTGAATGAATGTCAAAAAGACTTTCATGTCACATATCAAAAGAGGAAAGGAGAGTCTGAGAAGGAGAAGGAGCTGAATGATATGGTGAAAGAAGCTGATGCCTACCATAACCGTTCAATGGATAAATTCATTGATCAGTTATATAGGCAGGGTTTTGACATCCAACAACTAGACTCCGAGATCAGAAGGTTGGAGACAGAGGAGATCAACTCAAGGTGGGCCAGTTATGATGCCTTAGAAAGAGAAAGGCTGGGCATAATGATTAGATTTGTAGCCAAATACTTGGGAAGATCTCTGATAGAAATAAGGCCTGGACAGGGACAACATCTTGGCAATAACCACCAAGATTTGTTCGTCTGAAGCATACTCCAAGGGTTTAGTGATTTAGGCATTAATGAAGCTGGGGTTGGGAACCGAAAGAACTGACAAAATTTACTAAAGCCTCCCTTACAGCCAAAATGCAAACAGTCTGAAAAGCCTCTATCCTCAAAATCACTACCTCCACAACCCACTAAAACAACCCTTTACCCTCTAAACCAACCATCCAACCCACAAAACCAAATCCTTTACCCCCAAAACCCACTGCCAGTGATGTACCTAGACAAAAGAAAAGAAAGGTACTGAGGGCTGATGAAGAAGAAGAGGAGGATGAAGACAGACTGCCACTCTCTGCAGTTATCACTCTGCCTAAGGCTAATCCAATGTCCATCACTCCTGCTTCTCAATGCATGATGTGATGATAAAGATTGAAGAGGAACAGATGCAAAGACATGATGAGGAATGCTGAAAAGCATTGACAAAGCATATGCCACATCCTCTTCAATGATTAGCATGAAGAAAGAAGTCTTAAGATTGTACACCCTTGCTAATACCTTTCAATACCAAAGGGAAAAAGTAAGGATATGGCCTGATCCTAGGGTGGCACACAGGATTGTCAAGAAAGAAATTCCTTCAAATACAAGGGCCAAGTGAAGAGGGTTGTTGACGAAGACATCACTGTGGTTCTTGTAGTTCCCCCTGGGAAATTGTAGAAGAGTTCAAGAAAGCTTATGAAGCCAAACACCACCCGAAAAGATGTTGGAGAATAAAATCAAAAGAAGGGATTGTTTACAAAGACTTGAAAACTTCAAACAAGATGAGCTCAACCTGCTCTTAGAAGGGACTCATCCAGATGAGTTTGCTTACAGACAAATAACCACGGTTGAGCTCAAGAATAGAAAACAGCCAAGTACATCTCTGAAGTGTATGGCCGAGAAGGATTGTTTGATGGTGTGCCTGAGGTGCTGACAATGGATGAGCAGATCATGTTTCTAAGGGCTTACACCTGGGAATCCTATAGGCTGATACACGGGAAGTAGATCTCATGGTTGGGGTAACAGCTCAGTGTCCAAGTCCCCAATACAGAGCTCCCAACCATATCATGCAAAACAGATCATCAGAGACTTCTTCCCAGGCCGGTGCTGAAAAAGGGTCACTTCTCATCTGATCAAGAGGATAAAAAGACCAATCTATCTGCCAAAATAAGTGGGACTCGTCAATAACTTAGAGGTTTTGGCTGCATTGGTTCAGGGGGAGTTTGTTGGACCAAAAGAACCAATGAGCCTGATCAGAGAACCTCTAAGTCCCACAGGACATCACAACAGCTAAAGAAGACCTGATCAGCTGTTCTACAAAGTCTGAAGAATACAACTGCTGAAGTAACTCTGAAGTACTGAAGACAAGACTGAGACAACAGCTGAAGATCTAAAGTCTGAAGACTTCAACAAGTACTGAAGACAAAGACTGAAGATCAACAGCTGAAAGACAAGTCTGATGTTCAAGTACTGAAGACATCAGCTGATGCTAACAGCTGATGACAACAGCTGAAGAGGGCTTCTTCAGTTGTTGTGATGGTTTTTCTTCATCAGTAGTTTTCTTTTTCTTTTAGTAGTTTGTTTACTTTTCTGTAGTTTTGTTTCCTTTTCAGTACTTGTAAACAACTGAAGAGGTTGTTCTTCAGTTGTTGTAGTATCAGTAGTTTTATGTTTTTCAGTAGTTGTAAATAAGATGTTTAACACTTAGGAACATTTGTAAGAAGATGTCAGTTGTTGACATCTTCAGTAGTTGTTAAACATCAGTAGTTATAAAACGGTTACATGTCACTTTCAAGTGACAGCAGCCTACGTCACTCTTTCCTTTATAAAGAGGATGACTCACCTGTAATCGTGCCATTGAGGCCGACAATCTTAATGCAATATCCTTTTGTCAGATATTTCTCTCTCTATAACAAAATTATTTTATCGCTTTATATCGAATGTTCTTGCTTGAATTTGTCTAATTCTGAGCTATTCCGCTGCTATATCTGTTCAATCGATTAAACCAAGAGGCTGAGATCCTAACAATGATAATCATGATAATTCATCCGCGTCCGCCCAATCATTGCGAGCGATTCTCCAAAAGGAACGTCTAAATCATAATAATTTCATTGATTGGTATCGAAACTTGAGAATCGTTCTCAAGCAAGAAAGACGATCATATATTTTAGACGACCCTATCCTCGATCAACCTACTGAGGATGATGTGGAGGCCTATAATGATTGGCTAAAGTACACTGAGGACTCCATCCAAGTGTCTTGTCTCATGCTAGCGAGCATGACTCCGGATCTCCAAAAGGAGTATGAACATCACAGAGCTTATGACATGATAACACAACTGAAGGAAACGTTCCAACAACAAGCAAGGGTTGAGCGCTTCGAAACGGTTCGAGCACTCCATGCACGTCGTATGGACGACAACCAATCGGTTTCATCTTATGTACTTAAGATGAAAAGCCATATTGATCGCCTCGAAAGACTTAATTGTCCCGTCTCGAAGGAATTGGCCACCTGATTTGATCCTCAATGACCTTACCAAGAAGTTCGAGACATTCGTGTTGAATTACAACATGAATGCTTGGGACAAAAGCATTGGTGAGCTTCACTCAATGCTCAAAACGGCTAAGCCGGCCATGGTAAAAGGGTTTTACCCGTTCTCACCATCAATGAAGGTGGAAACAAGAAAAGGCCTCATCCTGCACCCAAGTCAAAGGTTGCCAAGGGTAAGGGACCCGTATGGGGAAAGGGGAAAGGGGTGGCAAGGGTGCCACCCAAACCACAAGAGAAGAAGTAAAAGGTTGCTACCAATGACCCATGCTTCAAGTGTGGGGAGATTGGACATTGGGCAAGAAATTGTCCTGTCCATCTCCAAGAGTTGAAAGCCAAGAGGGATGCCGGGTAGACTTCAGGTACAATATACATTATTCATATTAATCTTAATGTTACATCTTCAAACACATGGGTATTAGATACCGGATGTGGAACTCATATTTGCAATTTGTTGCAGGGGTTCAAAAGAAGTTGGGACTTCAATCAAGGGGATGTTAGCCTCTTCATGGGCAATGAAACCAAAGTCCAAGTTGAAGCTCGTGGGGACTACATCTTGAAACTTACAAGTGGCTTGGATGTTATTTTGAAGAATGTTTTGTATGCTCCTAGTTTGACTAGGAACATTATTTCTATATCCCAATTAAGACTTTATGATTATGTATTATCTTTTGTTGAAAATGATATTCATGTTTCTTTAAATGATATGTTCTATTTAAAAGCTATACCCATTAATGGTATTTATGAACTGGTTCATGAAAATACTTTAAATAGTTCATTGTACAAACTAGCACCAAGAAACTCAAGTTGGATTTGAGTGATACCTATCTTTGGCATTGTCGTCTTGGTCATATAAACAAGAAACGTATACAAACACTTCAAAAGAATGGTCTTTTAAAAACGAATGAATGTGATTCATTTGATGTATGTGAATCTTGTTTACAAGGTAAAATGACTAAGGCACCCTTTAGTGGAACTAACGAAAGGGCAAAAGATTTATTAGGAATCATACATTCGGATGTATGTGGTCCTTTTAAGCCAATGACTAGGAATGGTGAAAGATACTTCATTACCTTTACCAACGATTATTGTCGCTATGGGTATGTGTACTTATTAAGGCACAAAGATGAAGCTTTTGAAATGTTAAAAATCTTCAAGAATGAAGTGGAAAATCAACTCAACAAGTCAATTAAATTTCTCCGTATGGATAGAGGAGGTAATACCTAAGTGATGCTTTTCAAGATCATCTTAGGAGTTGTGGGATTGTCTCACAACTCACTCCACCTGGAACACCACAACACAATGGTGTGTCTGAGAGGAGGAATCGAACCTTATTGATATGGTCCGATCTATGATGGCTAGAAGCACATTACCTCTATCATTTTGGGGTTTCGCTTTGCTCTCCGCAGCCCGTATTTTAAATATGGCCCCAACCAAAAAGGTGGAAAGGACACCTTTTGAGATATGGCATGGAAGAGTTCCATCCCTATCATACTTAAGGGTCTGGGGTTGTGAGGCTTATGTTCAGACTCCCACCCCAAACAAATTGGAAGTCCGATCCCCCAAGTGTATCTTTATTGGATATCCTAGAGATTCTATGGGATATTATTTCTATGATCCACTGGAACAAAAGGTGTTTGTTGCCAGAAAGGGTGAGTTCTTAGAAGCAAAGTTCCTTATGGAAGGAACTAGCAGTAGAACAGTGGATCTTGACGAGGATCAAGAACCACAACCCGATGCACGTTTGGTTGAAACTAGCACTCAACATGAGGATGTTGAGGTTGATCAAGTAGTTGATCAATACACACAAAACATTCGTAGAAGTGGTAGAACTAGTAATACACCTGAAAGATACGGATTTTTCATGGATGGATGCTATGTGTTAGATTCAGATGAACCAACCACATACCATGATGCAGTGTCCAATTTGGATTGTGACAAATGGCTTGAGGCGATGAACGTTGTGATGCAATCCATGTATGACAATCATGTTTGGGAACTTGTTGTACCACCTCTTAATTCCAAGGTAGTTGGAAGTAAGTGGGTTTTCAAGAAGAAAACCGATATGTATGGAAACTTGGATACTTATAAAGCTAGACTTGTAGCAAAGGGTTTCACTCAAACTCAAGGGGTTGATTATGATGAAACCTTCTCACCTGTTGCGATGCTAAAGTCTATAAGGATATTGTTTGCCATAGCTGCTCATTATGAGTATGAGATTTGGCAAATGGATGTGAAAACTGCTTTCCTAAATGGATATCTTGAGGAAGATGTCTATATGGTTTAGCCTGAAGGTTTTGTCGATCCAAAACATCCTAATAAAGTATGCAAGTTTAAGAAATCAATCTATGGATTGAAACAAGCGTCGAGAAGCTGGAATCATCGTTTTGATGAGGAGGTAAAGAAATTTGGCTTCATCAAAAACGCTGATGAGGCTTGTGTGTATAAGAAGGCTAGTGGGAGCACAGTAACCTTCCTAGTATTGTATGTTGATGACATACTACTATTTGGAAATGACATTCCAACCTTGGAAGGTGTAAAAACCTGGCTTGGAAGCTGTTTTTCCATTAAGGATCTTGGAGAAGCCACCTATATTCTCGGAATAAAGATCTATAGGGATAGATCAAGGCGGTTGATTGGTTTGAATCATTGTGCATACATTGATAAGATCTTGAAAAGGTTCAAGATGGAGAACTCTAAGAAAGGTACCATACCTATTCAAAGAGGAACGATATTGAGTACGACTCAATGTCCTAGCTCAATGGATGAGCAAGATAAAATGAAGGCCATCCCATACGCATCTAGGATTTGGATCCATTATGTATGCAATGATATGCACTCGACCGGACGTGTCATGCGCCTTAAGCATGACAAGTCGTTACCAGAAAAATCCTAGAAACAGTCATTGGATGGTTGTTAAGAACATACTTAAGTACCTAAGGAGGACAAGAGATATGTTCCTAATCTATGGATATGGTGATGAGGAACTCGTTGTAAAAGGTTACACAGATGAGAGTTTCCAAACCGATCGTGATGATTCTCGGTCACAATCGGGATATATTTTCATTCTGAATGGAGGAGCGGTCTCTTGGAAAAGCTCCAAACAGGATGTGGTGGCTCTATCAACTACAGAATCAGAATACGTTGCCGCCTCATTGGTAGCTCAAGAAGCTGCATGGTTAAAGAATTCATTGCCGATCTGGCGGTTGTCCCTTCCATTCAGGACCCACCTAGAGATCTTTTGTGATAACGAGGGTGCGATTGCTCAAATCAAGGAACCTCGTGCTCATCAAAAGACTAGGCACATTGAGCGGAGATTCAACTACATACGAGATGAAGTTGAAAAAGGAAAGATATGTATTCGCAAAGTTCACCCGGATTGCGGATCCTCTCACGAAGCTCCTTGAAAAGGCAAAGCATGAAGGTCATACTTGTGCCATGGGACTTCGATATTCTAGTGATTGGATTTGATATGTAAATTTTGTATTTGGATATGTGGAACTCTTTATTATTTGAATAAAATTATTTGGTTATAATGTTTCAATTAATGTTCCAATTTCGCATGTTTAATCCATGACTAAATTGTTTACTCTAAATGTTCGTAGTCATTCATACTTGTGGGAACAAGTGTGAGGATAAGATTATTATCAACTTGGATTGGTTGATATTCATAAGGATGAATATAGAGCAATGGGTTGCTACCAAGGTTCATAGATATTTGTGGGATACAAATATTGGACTAATCTGCATCTCAAATTTTACTACATGGAATCTTGTTGATTGATCTTAAGTAAATTTGAGTAAAGGCGAATATCATTTGGTATCCTCCGACCTGAGTTACATATTGGGTTTTGATATTCACCAAGTATTATACCTTGAGCTAATTCTTCACTGTCTTGAAATAGTGGATAGCACATAAGGGTATGTTCAGGTATGACACGAGGTGTTTGTGAGAAACATATGTAGTCAAGATGGAATTTGTTCCTCTTATTCGTTGAGAGTTAGATGTCTAAGGCCTGATAGGTTAAATCAACAAGGAATGATCACTCTGTGTTCTTGGATTTAACATGACATTTGTAACAAAAGGATAGATGATAAATTCACCTAAATCATTTCAAGTAGGATACTTGAATAAGATGATGTTATTGAATGGCTATAAGTCATGCGTATTAAGGGTAGTAAACCGTTGTTAGGCGGTATTTACTGCTTGCGTCAATCTTCTATGAATCTTGGGCAAGTGAGAGATTGTTGGATTCTATGTGCCCAAGACACTTAGAATATTGATGTGGTTAGTATGTTATGATCCAAGTCGGGTTATACCAAAGACAAGCTTAGCAAACACCAATTAATGTTTAATTGATGACATGATCATACAATTAAATATTTACACCAAATTTAGAAAATGGGTTTTCTAAATAAGTTGCATATGAGATGGAACAAATTATAAGGATAATTTGTTAATGAGTTTATTCTTATTTTTGTCATTTAAAGGGGTTTAAATAACATTAATAACATATGAGTGTACTTTAATTAAATTGTTTAATTAAAGAAGACATATGTCATATTTTAATTAAGTCTAGTAGATGACTTATTAATGTGTGACAAAAGACTAGTTTTAATTTTGTGTATGTTCAAGTTTTAAGTGGGAAACCTTATGTTTTAACAACATTTGCCCCCCCCCCTTAATATTATTGGACCATTGTTGCCTTGAAACACACATAACCTTAATTAGTCTTACACTCTTGAATCACCACTCTATATACATGCAAGAACAACAAAAATAATCTCTCTCTCTCTCTCACAAAAGCTACGGCCAGGAGCAGCAGCTTTGGGAGGTTTTGAAAGCTATTTTCGGTTTGTTTTGGTGTTGAATCTTCCTAACAAGAAGGTGCTTTGCAAGGAGGCTTGGGGTATACAAGCTTGAGGGCTCCTTCCTTGGAGTTTTGGCTGAAGTTCTAGCATCTAATCACCCTTCTTTGGTCGATATTTCAGCAGGAGAAAGGTAGTTAATCACAGCTTTATGTAGCTGTGATTTTATGTACACTTGCATTATGTTCATAGCTTGTTTATTCACATAAAAGATCCCCTTTGTTCTTGGGTTTGTTTACACCTTTAAAATCAAATAGAACATGATTTTTTTCAGATTACAAACAATGTAATAATGTTAAACTTCCGCTGCGTTTTACAAAGTTTAAGTGGTTAAACTAAGTCTTGTGTTCTAACAAACCCCAACAGATTCACTCAAGACTTTTCCAAGATCGCTTCTCCACTAACCAAGTTGACCCGTACGGATGTGAAGTTCATGTGGGGTCAAGCTCAAGAGAAGGCATTCGATGAACTGAAGGCGAGGTTGACTCAAGCTCCTATCCTGTCATTACCCGAGGAAGCGAGGATTTGGTGGTCTATTCGGATGCTTCCTACTCGGGGTTGGGGTGCATGTTAATGCAGAAAGGGAAGGTTATAGCCTATGCATCCCGATAGTTGAAGGTTCAAGGTCAATTATCCCACTCATGACTTGGAGCTAGCAGTCGTGGTCTTTGCACTAAAGATTTGGAGGCACTATCTCTACGGGACGAAGTGCACCATATTCACCACCCACAAAAGCTTGAAGTACTTCTTCGAGCAAAAAGATCTGAATATGAGGCAGAGAAGATGGTTGGAACTTATAAAGGGTTGTATATTGTGAGATCCACTACCATCCGGGCAAGGCCAATGTGGTGGCTGATGCCCTTAGCCAAAAAGAGAGGCCCGAGCCGATTCGGGTGAAAGCATATCAACTGATCATGACCTCTGATGTAATGGAGCAAGTCAAAGAGTTTGAAGATAAGGCACTGATAGAAGATCATCTTAACACTGAAAGGATGAGAGGTCTGGTTGGGGATTTGGGTGAAAACACATTTGGTGTTAAAACTCGATTTGACCGTTTGATGAAGAGTGCTCACTTCCTACCAATCCGCGAGACATATTCATCTCAGAGGTTGGTGGATCTATTCATCAAGAAAATTGTAACTCGTTATGGTGTGCTGGTGTCTATTGTATCTGATTGGGACACCCGGTTTACATCTAGATTCTGGAAGAAATTCCACGACGCCATAGGGACGAGGTTACATATTAGCACCGCTTATCATCCCGAAACTGATGGTCAGTCAGAAAGGACCATTTAGACACTGGAAGACATGCTTCGGCATGTGTAATTGATTTCGGGGGAAGTTGGGATGACCACTTACTGTTAGCTAAATTCTCATACAACAACAGCTATCATGCGAGCATTGGTATGCCACCATATGAGATGTTATACGGTAGGAGATGCAGAACACCCGTTTGTTGGGGTGATATTGGTCAGAAGGAATTGGGGAGTGTTGAAGTAATCGAGGCTACGACTGAGAAGCTTGAGAAAATTAAAGCCTTCATGAACGCAGCTAAAGATAGACAGAATCGTATGCCGATAAGTGACATAGACCGATTGAGTTCCAGGTGGGTGACTGGGTTATGCGGAAGGTCTCACCTTGGAAGGGGATCATCCGATTCAGAAAATGAGGTAAGCTAAGCTCGAGATACATAGGACCTTCCGAATCATTTCTCAAGTAGGAGAGGTGGCCTATAGATTGGAGTTACCAGATGAATTAAGTGGAATTCACCCGACATTCCATGTATGTCATCTGAGAAAATGCTTAGCTGATAAAGACATGATTGTTCCACTGGAGGATATCAAAATGGACGAAAGGCGCAGTTATGTGGAGCAACCAGTGGCAATCATCGATCGTAAAGAGAGGAAGTTGAGGAATAAAGTGGTCCTCTTATGTGTGTACAGTGGAGGCACAGGAAGTGATCCGAGTCAACGTGGGAGACTGAGGAAGAAATGAGGCAGCATTACCCACGTCTGTTCGAGGAATAACAGGTTTCAGGGACGAAACCTATATAAGAGGGGTGGACTTGTAACACCCGGTCATCCTTTAAAAAGAAAAGAAAGATAAAGTTGAACAATAAAAGTAGGAAATGCAATTTAACCCAGATTGAGGGGTTAAAAGTGTAAAAAAGGACAAAAGTACAAAGAAGTTGGTGTAAAGGTGGGCATGGCCGCCCACCCTCCTTTCACATCACTTTTTCATCGGATTTGAGAGACTGAGAGAAGAAAAATTCTCGGTTTGAACAAGAAGAAGAAGAGGCTGAATTCAAGGAAAGAATTCGAAGTTTTTTAGTGTTCATGATGGGTTTTGTCTCGGTATATGCTTATGTGTTTTTGTGTGAGTGTTCATGTGTGTGTTGCTGGGTTTCCAGGTGTTTGAACTAATTTGCATACGGGTTAGAAGGAAGATACTGATGGGTTTGTTAGAACACCAAAATCGTAGTTTAACCATTTAAACTTAAACAAAAACGCAGCGGAAGATTAGCATTATAACTTTGTTTATAAGCTGAAAATCATGTCCTTATGATGACATTTAAATGTATAAAACAAACCTATAATCAAAGGATCATAATATATGAATAAACAAGCTATGAACATAATGAAAAAAGTACATAAAATCACAGCTACATGAAGCTGTGATTAATTACCTTTCTCCTACTGAAAAGTCGACTAAGGTAGAGAGATATGATGCTAAAGCTTCGGCCAAGGCTCCAAGGAAGGATCCCTCAAGCTAGTATACCCCAAGAACTATCACAAAACACCTTAGATGCTAGGATTGAACACCAAAAAGGAAGGGAAACTCTCTTGAAAATCTTTCAGCCGATTCTCTTCAACAAGAACAAGAAAACCCTTTCTTGTGTTGTTCTATTGCATGTGTGAGAGAGAAAAATGAGATGGAGTGAATAGGTGGGTGAAGTGTGTAGCTTTCAAGGATATCAACAATACCAAGAGAGACCAACCCCCAAGGGCGGCCGAATCTCACTTGATTCATTTGATTTCCCCCCAAAAAGGTTAAATGAAATGTTAACACATTAAACAAGTCATTTCCTTTTAAAAGTTGTTCATTCAATAAACCTTTTATTAGAATAACACATACACTCACTAATTATTTGGTGTTATTTAAATAACTTAAATAACATTACAAACAATATCTATAAACAAAATATCCATATAAATTGTTCAATCTCATATGCAACTTATTTAGAAAACACATTTTCTAAATTTGGTGTTATTATTTAATTGCATGATCATATCATCAATTGAATAATTGTCGGTGATTGCTAAGCTTGTTATTGGGTATAACCCGACTTGGATCATGACATACTAACCGCATCAATGTTCTATGTGTCTTGGGCATATAGAATCTAACAATTGTCGGTGATTGCTAAGTTTCTTGGTGCTAGTTTGGTACAACGAACTATTTAAAGTATTTTCATGAACCAAATCATAAATACCATTAATGGGTATAGCTTTAAAATAGAACATATCATTTAAAGAAACATGAATATCATTTTCAACAAAAGATGATACATAATCATAAAGTCTTAATTGGGATACAGAAATAATGTTCCTAGTCAAACTAGGAGCATACAAAACATTTTCAAAATAACATCCAAGCCACTTGGAAGTTTCAAGATGTAGTCCCCACGAGCTTCAACTTGGACTTTGGTTCCATTGCCCATGAAGAGGCTAACATCCCCTTGATTGAAGTCCCTACTTCTTTTGAACCCCTGCAACAAATTACAAATATGAGTTCCACATCCGGTATCTAATACCCATGCGTTTGAAGATGTAACATTAAGATCAATATGAATCATGTATATTGTACCTGAGGTCTGCCCGACATCCCTCTTGGCTTTCAACTCTTGGAGATGGACAGGACAATTTTTGCCCAATGTCCAATCTCCCCACACTTGAATCATGGGTCATTGGTAGCAACCTTTTGCTTCTTCTCTTGTGGTTGGGTGGCACCCTTGCCACCCCTTTCCCCTTTCCCCGTATGGGTCCCTTACCCTTGGCAACGTTTGCCTTGGGTGCGGGATAAGGCCTTTTATAGTTCCCACCTTCATTGATGGTGAGAACGGGTAAAACCCTTTTACCCATGGCCGCCTCGGCTGTTTTCAGCATTGAGTGAAGCTCACCAATGCTTTTGTCCCAAGCATTCATGTTGTAGTTCAACACGAATGTCTCGAACTTCTTGGTAAGGCGATTAAGGATCAAATCCGTTGCCAATTCCTTCGAGACAGGACAATTAAGCCTCTCGAGGCGGTCAATATGACTTTTCATCTTAGGTACATAAGAGAAACAGATTGGTTGTCGTCCATACGACATGCATGGAGTGCTCGAACCGTTTCGAAGCGCTCAACCCTTGTTGCTGTTGGAATGTTTCCTTCAGTGGGTTATCATGTCATAAGCTCCGTGATGTTCATACTCTTTTTGGAGATCCGGAGTCATGCTCCCTAGCATGAGACAAGACACTTGGATGGAGTCCTCAGTGTACTTTAGCCAATCGTTATAGGCCTCCTCATCATCCTCAGCAGGTTGATCGGGATAGGGTTGTCTAAAATATATGATCGTCTTTCTTGCTTGAGAACGATTCTCAAGTTTCGATACCAATAAATGAAATTATTATGATTTAGACGTTCCTTTTGGAGAATTGCTCGCAATGATTGGGCGGACGCGGATGAATTATCATGATTATCATTATGGTGGCCATCTACAAAATATAACAAAGATCTATTTTAGTATTTTCGATATTGCTATTTTAATAATTAATACCTTTTAAGGTCATTTTTATATTAAAATCTAGAACCCAACATTACATTTAAATTATGGTTAGGTGACCTTTATCCCACGACTTAAATTAATAAGGTGGTCCACGAATGACGGTTGCAACCATTTCCAACTTCTAGGGGTATGGGATCGACTTAAACATCATATGTAAAGTCGGCATGTTAATCCCATCAACACCATTTGGAAACCATATTGTAGGTGATCCATTTAACATGGTTTGCAAATCAAGTTACCCTACTTGCACACACATGTGAGTTTACCCATATAAGTGGTTAGGTGACCTTTATCCCACTAATGTGGTATCCCCACCT
Source organism: Flaveria trinervia (assembly GCA_025506515.1). Lineage (NCBI taxonomy): Eukaryota > Viridiplantae > Streptophyta > Magnoliopsida > Asterales > Asteraceae > Flaveria > Flaveria trinervia. Next base: position 35,096,764 of record CM046449.1, on the reverse strand, counting down.
TGAGTCACAAGTTCCTTCTAAATGGTTAGGTGACCTTTATCCCATTAAGAGTTTCCAAATGACTCAAGTGTTTGCGCATTAACTTGTTGCCAAATGTTTAGAGATTTCATAATACAAGTTATAAAACACTATGTACTTGTATTTGCATGCTTTCAAATACAAGGTACCCTATGGTCCTTTGATTAAAACCTATTTTAATCTTTAAAATCATTAAATCATTTTAATAACCTTTTATTACATTTTAATGATTAAGAACCATTATTTTTATAACTTGTTAAGTTTGTTAATTAGTTGGTAATGCATGTCAAAATTTCAACCATACAATCAAATAACAAACATTCAAACAAGCATAAGCATAAACAACCATAATGTGCATAACCTTAGCTACTATTGTGACCACACTTGTTTGCCATCACAAGTGTGGTCATTAGGTCTTTCCTAAGGGTTGAAATCAACACAAAATAGAGGTCATCATAGACCCCCACTTGAACTTGCATCCATATGCTTCAAGTTCCATGTCTTTGATGTCCATGTTTGGGTCTTGATCTTGTGCATCTTCCTTTTACAAAATTGTATCCTAATACATTTTTCTAATAAAAGAAATGCACCTAATCTATTAATTACATAACCAAATGAATAAATAATTACAACCCAAATAATAAACATAATTATTACAACCCAATTGAATGAATAAAACAACCATTCCAATCATCCAAACAACACAAGGCCAAAAGCTAGGTTATGCACTATCAAGAGAACAATCATAAACATCATTCAACAAACTAAATAAACCCCATCAAACCCATATTTTCAGCCAACATAAACTGAAAATTAGGGTTTGTTTCTCCGAACAAACAACATCCAATATATCAACCAATTGACATTCCTATCTTTCAAAGTTTAATCATAAGGATGAAGATATAACTATGAAAGACTTGGGGTTTACAAAATCAGCCAAAATCAGCCTCTAATAGGTTGATTATAATCTTATAAAACCGATTTTAAAGAACAAGAACAAGCAAGTTATCCACATAACCGGCTCTTGATGCCATTGATGGGTTTGTTAGAACACCAAAATCGTAGTTTAACCATTTAAACTTACACAAAAACGCAGCGGAAGATTAGCATTATAACTTTGTTTATAAGCTGAAAATCATGTCCTTATGATGACATTTAAATGTGTAAAACAAACCCATAATCAAGGATCATAATATGTGAATAAACAAGCTATGAACATAATGAAAAAGTACATAAAATCACAGCTACATGAAGCTGTGATTAACTACCTTTCTCCTGCTGAAAAGTCGACTAAGGTAGAGAGATATGATGCTAAAGCTTCGGCCAAGGCTCCAAGGAAGGATCCCTCAAGCTAGTATATCCCAAGCACTATCACAAAACACCTTAGGTGCTAGGATTGAACACCAAAAACGAAGGGAAACTCTCCTGAAAACCTTTCAGCCAATTCTCTTCAACAAGAACAAGAAAACCCTTTCTTGTGTTGTTCTATTGCATGTGTGAGAGAGAAAAATGAGATGGAGTGAATAGGTGGGGAAGTGTGTAGCTTTCAAGGATATCAACAAAACCAAGAGAGACCAACCACCATGGGTGGCCGAATCTCACTTGATTCATTTGATTCCACCCCCAAAAGGTTAAATGAAATGTTAACACATTAAACAAGTCATTTACTTTTAAAAGTTGTTCATTCAATAAACCTTTTTATTAGAATAACACATATACACTCACTAATTATTTGATGTTATTTAAATAACTTAAATAACATTAAACAATATCTATAAACAAAATAGCCACATAAATTGTTCAATCTCATATGCACCTTATTTAGAAAACCCATTTTCTAAATTTGGTGTTATTATTTAATTGCATGATCATATCATCAATTGAATAATTGTCGGTGACTCGTAAGCTTGTTATTGGGTATAACCCGACTTGGATCATGACATACTAACCGCATGAATGTTCTATGTGTCTTGGGCATATAGAATCTAACAGATACACCCAAAGTTGCACGAGGTGAGTTTCTAGACCTCGGTTTTACTTGTTTTAACTCTCTTTGGGGCTGAAAATGTATTTAAACGGTTTTTATTATGATTATGTATGTATACCCGTATGTCTTATGCATGCTTGATGATGTTCTTTAGATGATTATAGGTTTTTCATGTTTAGAATAGCCTTGGTAAGCTTAGAACGATTAGGCTTGATGTTTGGGTTCAGAAATATCCTTGAAATATGTTGAACAGAAGGTTCATGCGCCTAAATAAGGCTCATGCACCTGGAATTGCCTTAGAAACGTTTAAGTGTAACTCATGCGCCTGAACAGTGGTTCATGCGCCAAGAATTTGTAATCGGATGGCCAAGTGTAGGACCATGCGCCCTAATAGTGCCCATGCGTCTGAATAGCCCATGCGCCTAAGTATGCCCAACCGCCCAAAGCCCATGCGCCTAAGTGTCCATGCGTCCGAATGGACCATACACCCGAATAGTGTCCATGCGTCTAAAATAGCTCATACGCCTAAGTGTTGAAACAATTAAGTGTTGGCTCATGCGTCTGCATAGTGATGAAATGCCCAAACAGGGCTCATGCGCCCAAACAGTGTTGGTGCGCCTAAACACTTAAAATTTATTACGTAATTTTTGGGAGTCTGTGCTTTTAAGGTTTTGACCGAGGTTTGACTAGAGCCTATTAATGCTTAGTTCCCTGCATTATTATGATTTCTTTATAATTGTTCCATATTATTGTATTATTATTATTACTATTAGTGTATGACACTACGTGGTGTGTTTATTATCGTAACGTAAAGTATTACTAATAATAAAGTGAAAGAGCAATGAAGAAGAGAAGTGGAACTTAATTTAAAATGTTAATAAGTCTTGCAAGCTTATAGGAGGTGCATGACCATGTTTTCATTAACTCAACTGTGATGCGGGTTAGCTACCCTATGATGCACACAGGGCCAGCCAATTGAGATTTGCGGACCTTTGCAGCGTACCCTAGGTGACTGGGCCAGCCTTGTATATAGTATTTAGAGCCCCTTATGGGAACAAAAGGCCAACACCATTTCCCCTGCGCATATTGTTTAGGGTATTGCTCATGGCCCACATAGACAGTGAAAGATAAAGACAAAGAATACCGAGTAAACAAGGCATACAGTAAACAGAAAAGCATTATCTGATTGTATAGTTAATGCATGCTGATGTATAAAGAGTTGAAGTTTCATTGAAAGAGTATTTTTATACGTATACCTTACACAAAGTATTTTATTACTTTTAAAACTAGAACTCACTTAGCAACACTGACTTTTATACATTTTCAGTTGGCGGGTAAATATTGCTGAGGATGGTACGAGCGTGAAGCTACTCGGCAAGAAAAGACTGACATCCATTCATACTTATTATTGTTGTTGTTTTATAATGCAATTAAACTATTCTATTGTATTCGGTTAAGCAATAGTTTATTGCTCAACAACAGTGTCTTAATGAAATGAATGGCTTTTGTTAAAATAATTCCGCTGCTTCAGCTTATAAATTTTTAATGTTTAATGTATTTAATGCTATGAATGAGCAACTGTGAGGCTCCGGAACAGGGCCTTACATGAACATGGACACAGTTTGCTTCCAACTTTCTGGTATATGGTGCATTTCTTGTTCAATTCCTCATTTTTGTATTTCAACTCCAGAATGTCATTTCTGTGACAAGTTTCATAAACCTGTGGAGTTGTTGAAAAATTGATTCACCCTCAATATGATGAAAAGTTTCATATTGTGAACCAAGGGTGTCCTTCCTAATGCTTCGGATTTCATCACTCCCTTCACAAAGTGTATGAAGAATCTTCCACAAGGAATTTGCTGTTTTATAATTTTCACATCTGATCAATATTTCTTCTGGGAAAGCCATACTAAGCAAGCTATATGTTTTGATATAAACTTTAACCTTCTTAATATCATCAGGTGAAAGATCTTTTGTGCTTATGGGTTGATTGTTATCATTATAATATGGCCCAAGGATGGGTGGAATATAAGGACCTTCTGTTATAGAGAACCATAAGTCAGAATCTGTATAATTTACATGATTCCTAAACTTGATTTTCCATGATTTGAAGTCTGCTTTTGTTTCCAACTTTGGTGGTTGGTAAGATGATCCATTGAAATTGCTCATGATTAGTTATGATATGAGATGTTAATTGATGAATATGACCAACAAGATGTGCTATTGAATTGATTTGAATATAGATCCAAGTTAATCTATATCAGTAAAAACTGACAAATCTACAGAATTCAAAGCAATTAACACAACTAACACTGATAGATCAATCGATCTAAATTAATGAGCACTTGGCTCTGATACCACTTGTGAATCCATGGATCGTAATAAGGAATTATCAGTGTCGGTTGAAGGCAAGTCAAAGTTTGCGGAATCAACGTTGGCTTGGTTTAATTGTTTTATAGTAAATTTCGATATCAATAAAGATTCAAGAACACACTAAAAGAAACACAATTAATGAATAATATGTATTTCATTAAAACATGTTAATGATTACAAATAATGAATGAATTATATTAAATTTTGTGATGAATGATGGGACGGCTGCTAGGGTTTGATTATGAGATTTGATGTGATGTTTGCAGTTTGTGGAATTGTCGTATTGCTATTGCTGTTGCCATTGAAGCCACCATGATTCGAAACCTAAGATCCATTTATATAGACAATGATGTTTCTGTTATAGTAAACACCAGATCTCTTGGGATTAGAATTGCTTCTGTTAAGGAATCATCGGATTTCTTGGGATTTGCATAACTGCCTTGTTGACTTGTTGACTTGTAACACTTGTATTATACAAGTGTTTGGACTCCGCAGGAATAGTGTCTTCCGTAGATGTTTTGTTCTTCCGTAGAAGTCTTGTTCTTCCTTAGATGTTTTGTTCTTCCGAAACAATCTTGTTCTTCCGAAGCGATCTTGTTCTTCCATCTTCTGTGTGGTTGTTCATACGCAGAATATCTTTGGATGCATTTTACTTGCAAAAAACATATCTACGGAAGAACAAAATATTCATTCGTAGATGTTTCTTACACTTGGTCAATTTCAGAAATTTGACCAAGTATAATATTTGTACCTGCAACCATACATAAATCAACACACATCTAAATGGGTTAACCTATATATAAATATATACACAATAATGAATTACAACCATTCATTACAAATATTAATTGAAGTACTAAGCCTATACAAAATGGACTAGATCTACTCATCCAAGACCTAACAGTTTTGGTGAAAATCCATACATCTATCCTCCTCCTAACACCTATTGTTACTTTCCTATGCCTCAACCTCATCCATCTAATGATTGATTGAAGCTACATAAACTAATAGTTTAAATGCAGGTTTAAGAAATGTTAATCTTAAAGAGGTTAGAGATGTGTACGATTCTCCTGTAGGTTTGGGATTCCTCAGGTAAGGGTCTGATAAGAAGATTAATGCCAATTCCACTTTTGATGCTCCAACACCAATATTAGTTTCTTCTCCAACTTTCTTCAACAAATTCAAATCAGGTAACATTCCTTCATTTGTTCTCGTCAGATTTGTCAAAGAAGAAACAATTGTTAAATCATCAGGCAATGAGAATCCTATAACCGAAGCTGACACAATAGGAGATGTCAATCAAGATCCTTGGAATGCAGATCTGTGTATACGAGACTGGATAAGCTCGGATGATGAATCAAACACAAAGGAGCGTGTTGGTTCCTCACAAATCAGGATATCTCCTAACATTGTCAAGTATCAAAAGCTTCCAAAATCTGAATTATGACCAATACGGATCTCTTCTCCAATTGTAAAACAACCAAGTCAATCAGTGAAGATCTCATTCCCTGTTCAGCATAGCAAATGCCAAAACAAGCAAGAATCTGCTACAAGCTCAAAGCAATCCTCATCCCCACCTGCATCACACGGTTCAGTCAAGCATGAAAATCCTTTCAAGGCTTGTTTTGAGTGTGGAAAAGAAGTTCATGTGGTAAAGAAGTGCCCTCAAAGACTCGCTTCAAATGGTAAAGGAAAAACGAATTGCTTCTCCAAATGTAAGCCTATAAGGAATGTTCCAGATGCTAAAGGCAACACGGGTTGCTTCTCTGGATCAAGAGGTAAAAAGCACACATCTTTGAATGGTGGATGAAAAACCCTCCATCTAAACCTTTTCATGTGAAGCCGGTTTCACATGATTCAAATATGAAAAAGACCAATGGTATAAAACCAAATTCTTTTTCTTTCGGTCTTAAAGAGAAAATGATTTCCAAATTTAATTCATTCAAATCCAAATTAATTGACCGAAAAAATTTGACAAATTATAAAGAAGGATACAAATGTTCCCAATTGTTTAAATGGTTGTGTGCAGAAGCAGGTTTCTTATATTGATGAAAAAAGAACTTCCAGGACTATGATGGCCTGGGTTCCCTTTTCTAACTAATCTATTTATGAGTGCAGGAACAATTCAGGAGGTCTGTTAGTAATTCGGTTTACTAATAGGATTGTTTCTAATTCAATTTAAGGCGGAACAAACATGGTGTTTTAACCACAATTTGGATTTTTATCTACACAATCATAGTTCTCACTTCATAATCATTGCATATTTCTTGAGAATTCATTTCTTATCTTCATATCAGTGTAGTTTTGAAGACCTTCTTTGATTAATTTTATAAAAATAATAAATTATAAAATATAAAATATAAAAAATAATAAAATTAAAAAAATTAAAAAATATAAAATATAAAAAAACATTGCAAAAATAAAAATTTAGGGGGAGAATATAAGTAAATAAATATGAAAAGAGAACTTGAAACTTGATTCGAGATGATTGAAAAATGATTGTATATGTTCTTGACATGCTTGTTTTTTCATGACTCGCGTTTTTAAAATGAGAAATGATAGTAACTGATGCTACTCTCTAATTTACATCTTTTTTTAAGCACAAATAATGGAACAAAAAATAGTTTCTTTAATGATATGCTTGGTAGACTCAGCCTGAAGAATAAAGTAGACAACAGCATAATGATTTAAATTAAAATATATGCTTAAGGATGTCTGGATTTACGCAATCATTTTGGTCCGCATGAAAACTAAGTCCCGAAAAAAAATGGATTGAGAATTTTTCTTTCACCCACCATTATACTAATCTTATAAGCCATATCTTTTAATCATGTCTCGTGTATTTATGTGTTTTGTACTTGTGCCTATCACCTTTGCTGTACGGTAGTACTACCTGGAGTGATGATCTCCTCTGCTGTACGGTAGTACTGACCTGGAGCTCTCATCGGCACATGATTAAATGGTCATCTCCTATTTTATACGTGAGTATAGATCTGGAGCTCTCACCATTTTAGTCAAGTTGTGTCAAATCATCTAAGGATGAATTCATCATAGAATGCAATATTCTGTTGATAATCACTAACACACTAATGCATAAGCATTGCTCTTTAAAGATCGTTACAAAATTCAAGAAATCCTGAGGTTGGGTGAGGGTTTTGCCAAATGATTGTGGGGTCCTAGCATTCTAATGCATTTAATCAAACCTTAACGAATCATCTTCTGCTTGTTGAAAAAGATAGGGCATGGGTTTAAGTGGACAAACATATCAACAATCGTTATTGCACTGTTTGAAAATTTCAAAATTAATAAAAAACTGTGATTAGATTCAGTTATCAATGTGATCTCATTGCTTGTTGATGTTTAAATTCATCTTTGTGCTAATGTATTTCTTGAGGATATGACCTCATGATCAATTTAGTTCTCGGTTAAAAAAACAAAAGAAACATAATGATAAATAAAAAATATTATATTAATATATATAATAAAACACACACACATATATATATATATATAACAAAATTTCGTTTCAATTTCTTTTAGGTCTTCCATATTATGCTATTATAATTTTATTATGTTTCATGCATTTCACATAAATTGAGCACAAACGAACACGGGTTCGCTTGTTTTTCAAACACAAATAAACACGAATTTATTTTGTTAAAATGAAATGATCTAATTAGAAATGTCGAGATTGTGTTTGTGAATGTGTTTCAGATATTTGCTGTAAGTGATGGCCATTATCATTTGAGCAGTGTACCTGATCAGAGAACATGTTCCTCAAGTTTGCAGAAGATACCAAGCTAGGAATCCTCCTCCTACATCTTCTCAAGCACTCAAGATTATAGATTTGGGAAAGTTGTTCCAATATCCTTGCAAAGATTGCACTCGAAAAGGGGGAGCATATAAATAGGGGGAGCTTATGCGATAAATAATCTTCTCATCAGATTTAGAAAGTTTAAATTTGAAGATATTTCTACTGTTGACTTCTTAGTAATAATTTTGCGTAAAGACGTTGATAATGATAAACTAAGGGGACTATTGTTGGAGCTATACACGATTGTCAATATTTTCAACACAGTCAATGTCAACAAACAACATCACGGTCAAAGTCAACAGAAGTCAAACCCAACATGTTCGAGACGAAGATCCGAGATGAGACGTTGAAGATTTAGATGACTAGGAGTTTTATTGTAATAAATATATTTTGTGGGAACAAAATATATTTTATCTTGTTTTTAGTCATTATTATGCTTAATTTGTAAGTTTGTATTAATTAGCCTAAGTCTAGGGGGTTAAGTGCAATTAGTGAATATTAGTCTAGACTATAAATAGGTTAATTGTCATTAGTGTTGGTTAATGGTTGAATGACCAATAGATTGAGAGATTACTTGTAAACATATTTTGTAATCTAATTGAAGATCAAAGGGGTTTTAATTGTGATTATCATATTTTGATCTATAATCTTCATGATTTGATTCAAGTGTGTTCATCCTGGAGTTGCACTTAGAGAGCGAATAAGTTCTTTAAGAGAACTGGAAGGCAATTCCCTCAAAACCCAACTGCCAGCAGGTTAGGGTTTGACATGACCAAGGCCAAATGTTACAAATATAACCATCTTGGTCACTTTTCTAGGGAATGCAAGGCTCCCAAATCAAACCCGGGAACCCCATAGGCCTCCACACATCCCTCCCCATCAAAGCCCACTAGAAACTCAACTGAAACAGCTGCAATGGCTTAAGAAGTTGACTCGACCATTATGGTTCAGGATGTGACTCCTGCTCAAGCTCTCATGGCCGGAATAGATGATAACCACATATATGAACATCTCTGTACTCCTGCATGTATAGCTAAGGTTAAATTATATCAGGACTACAATAGGGAAATTAAATCTGATATTGAGTCTTTAAATGTTTTGAAATCTTATTTTAAAAGGGCAGAACATGGCTATCTAAAGAAAATTGAAGAGTTAGAGAAAACTATTTCCCATTAAAACATGAACACACCAATTACAAGACTCAAATAAAGGATTTAATAACAAAATTGTATGAGGTTCAAGCCCAGCTTGTCACCGCTGAGGCTCAACCCAGGAAGTATGCTATTTCTGAGCAAAACTTCCAAGCTATTATTGCATCATCCTCCCACTTCAAAATCTGTTATCAGAATAAAGGAGGGTTGGGGACCAATGAAATTTCTCCGCTGCATTCTTATGAGTCCATAAGACAGCCTAGGTGTGGTACTAAAGAGCAAGAGGTTCCATCTGCTGTCCTTCTTCACATGAGTTGAAGAATGATGCAACAATAATGGCCACTACAGGGATGGAACAGGTAAACCCACCCACCTCTCCCAGTGAAGATCAAACCTTACCACCAAAGCCTGAAGAAGCAGAGCTAAAGCTGCCAGAAGAACTACTAAGAAAGTGGTTGAGTCTAAGCTGTTGATTGACCCAAAACAAAAGGGTGTCTTTATATCAGCTGGATTCCAGGTGATAGGTACTTCTGATTCAGGAAAGGATTGTAGTACCAGAACTCCTATCCTACCAAAGGATCAGAAGTTAAAAGGAAAGGTTACTGCCAAAGAGAGAAAGACTAAGAAACAACAACCTATAAGCTCCCAAAAGACTAACATTACATGCATAATGTGTGGTTTGCAAAACCACATGGCTAAAGATTGTTACTATAATCCTACTAGCACACATTATGCAGATAATGTTAGAAAAAAAGGAGTGAGGGAAGGTTTCTCATTTTGACCTTATAAGATGGACCAAGTGATAAAAAAGGAAAAGCTAGTTTCTGAAGCTAGGTTTTCTTCGGAACAAACTCCTCTTCCGAAAGGAAAATGGCTATGAAAGCAAAAGCAGTTAAAATTCTGAAGAAAAAGAAAATTCCCTTGAAACCATCGTAGAAGAAGACTGATTCGAAAGAAAAGGTGGTGAAAGCTTCTTCCGAAAATAAAGAAGCTTCGGAATAATACCATGCTACAAGCACATCTTCCACAATCAACCAAAGGATAGATTGGAAGATCAAAAAAGATGCTATACCTCAAACCTCTTCTACAAAGACATCCATTGAACCCCCATGCTTAACTTGTGGTTCAATTATGTCACTAACTTTGGAGGAACCAAGACAACAAGGTCTGGGTCTCCAATGAAAACTAATAATCTCATCTTATGTGTAGGGACATCCATATGACAAGAATAACAATGTCTAGATTGTAGACAGTGAATGCTCCAAGCACATGGCAGGGAATAGATCTCTCCTTCAACTATTTCAACACTATGATGGTGGTCCTATCCAATTTGGAGGCGAGGCCGGAGGATATATTCGTGGCAGAGGGAGTATATCCAATGGTAAGTTAAAAGTTGACAAAGTTAACTTTGTCAAACAGATTGAACACAATCTGTTAAGTGTTTCTCAGTTTTGTAATCAAAAGCACCAGATGCTTTTCATAGAGCCTGAGTGCATTATCCTCAAACCAGGGATGACAATTCCTTCAGAATTGGTGCTTCTTAGATTTCCCAGGAAAGGGGATATGTACAATCTGAATATGAACAATGCTTCCCCAATGGGTGGAAGTATCATGCTTTCTTTCCAAAGCTAATAGTGATGAGTCAACACTTTGGCATAAATGTATGTGTCAAGTAAATTTTAAGTCAATGAATAAATTGGATAAAAATAACTTGGTACATGGTTTGCCAAAAAACGAATTTTTCTTCAAAGACAACTGTGTTGCATGCCTGAAAGGGAAGCAACACAGGGCCTCTCATAAATCCAAAAGTGTTAACTCCATCACTACTCCATTACACTTATTGCACATGAATCTTTTTGGTCCCACAAGTATAATAAGCATTAGAAGGAAATAATACTGCCTTGTGATAGTTGATGATTTTACAAGATTTACATGTGTATTCTTTTTAAGAACTAAAGATGAAACTGCTAAAACATTAAAATCTTTTATTTTAAAATAGAAAATCAAATTGATGACAAGGTTAAGATTATTAGAAGTGATCAAGGGACTGAGTTTAAGAACTTTGTTCTTGACTTATTTTGTAACTGAAAAGGGATTGCCAGACAATATAGTGCTCCCAGAACTCCACATCAAAATGGTGTTGCTGAGAGGAGGAACATGACACTTATTGAGGTTGCTCGAACTATGTTAGCTGATTCCAAAGTACCTCTAACATTCAGGGTGGAGGCAGGTAGCACTGCATGCTATGTGCAGAACAGAGTTCTTGTAGTTAAGCCACATGGAAAAACCCTTATGAGCTATGGAACAAGAGGCCACCATTCATTGGCTTTCTAAGGTCCTTTGCCAGCAGGTGTACCATACTTAACACAAAGGACAATTTAGCAAAATTTGCCTAAAAGTCGGATGATGCTATCTTTGTGGATACTCTTCTAGCTCCGAAGCTTACAAAGTATACAACATTAAGAATCAACATTTTGAGGAGTCATCCAATATAGTTGTTAATTAGCACACTCCTTGTGTTAGGGGAATGGCCCTGATCATATCTTTGATTTATAATTGTTTCCAAACTATTCTAAACCTTCTTGTGAGAATGTTTTAGTTGGAACAGGTGCTCAAAATGATGCTGATGCTCATGCTAATCCACTGTTTGAGCTACCCAAACCTCTTCCAAGTTCTCCAAGAGATGCAAAAACAAGCTCCCACTATTCACAGATCAGAATGTATATCAATATCAAGGAATAGTGAAGCTTCAACCAGTAAATCACCTGATGATCCTTAAAACTCATCAGGTGATCCAACACAACACCAAACTGAGGGAGGTAACAATTTGAAGGAACAGGTGACTGTTAATGCTACTTCACACCAACAATTGATGATGTTTCTCATTCATTCAATCAGTCCTCATTGAATGAATTGCAAAATATGTCTAATCTAGACGTATCTTTGCAACTGGAAGTGATTCATCGCTTAAGGATTCACAACACTCATCCAGCTGAGAACATCATTAGGGATGTCTCTGAAGGTTTGAGAACAAGAGGGCAAACTCATCATGGGAATGTCTGCTTGTACTCATGCTTCTTATCCCAGATGGAACCCAAGAAGGTGGAAGATGTCTTGAAAGATAGTAGCTGGGTTGAATCGATGCAAGAGGAGCTGCTTCAATTCAAAAGACAGAAGGTTTGGAACCTATGTCCGCTACCATCTGGTCAAGTACCAATAGGCACTAAATGGTTATCACGAACAAAAGAGATGACAGAGGCTTGATCATCAAGAACAAGGCAAGACTGGTAGTTTGAGCATACACTCAAGAGGAAGGAATTGATTATACTGATGTCTTTGCATGTGTGGCAAGACTTGAGGCAGTTAGGATCTTCCTTGCTTATGCCGCTTTCAAGAACTTTACTGTCGATCAGCTTGATGTCAAGTGTTCCATTCTATATGGGGATATAGATAGGGAAGTAAATGTGTGCTAGCCTCCAGGATTTGAAGACCCACGACATCCTCACTATGTGTGAAAATGGGATAAAGCTCTATATGGGCTGCACCAACACCAAGGCTGTGGCATGAGACTCTATCTCAGTTTCTCCTTAAGAATGGCTATTAACAAGACTTTATTCATAAGGAAGTCTAGTAAGGAAATTTTACTTGTTCAAGTCTATGTTGATGACATCATATTTGGTTCTACAAATGACCAAATGTGTAAGGACTTTGAAAGCATTATGAAGAAGAAGTTTGAGATGAGTTTGGATTTTTTCCTTGGAATTCAGGTGAAGCAACTAAAGGAAGGGTTTATAATTAATCAATCTAAATAGTCAATGACATCTTAGAAAGATTTGAGATGAAAGATTTCAAGCTAGCCAAGACACCCATACCCAGAAACCATAATCTTTGTCGTGACCTTGAGGGGGAGGATACTGATCAACATCAGTATAGGGCGATTATTGGTTCTTTGATGTATCTCACAGCCAATAGACCTAATATTATATTTGCAACTTGCATCTGTGCAAGATATCAGGCTGCGCCAAAGGTATCTCACCAGGCTGCTACCAAGAGAATCCTCAGATACCTCAAAGGAGCACCTAACCTAGGTCTCTTGTATCCTAGAAACAATGACTTTAATCTCTATGGATACTCTGACAGTGACTATGGTGGGTGCAACATTGACAAGAAATCACCACTCCAAGGATAATTTTCTTCTCAGAAGACTTTTTAGTCTTGGAAGAAGTGATTGATTTCATATCAGATCTACTTCTGAGCTTACAAAACCTCTCCCTTCGGAAAGCATTTCTACTCTCGAAAGTAACCTTTTACCTTCAAAAGTAAAAATTGCCTTCGGAAGAGAAATTACCTTCGGAAATGTGTTATATTCGGAAGAGAGATTTTACTGTGTAACGGAAAACTCTTAGGCCCGCACTGTAAATAGTAAAGATTTTGTTAATGATGTCGAATTATTTAACTAAATTTAACCTTACCGCCCATGTCATTTCATCCACTAAACCGTCATTTCACCTTATCCTAACACTTTACCGCCATTCCATACTCTTTTAAATAATCCCAACTATTCACTCTCATCTTTTTACCTCAAATTTTACAGCACTAAAAGTTTCCTTGCTTCCAAAATCACCCAAGCTCCACTACATAACCTTTATATCTTCCCAATGGCCCTAAATCCTCAACACAACCAAGTCGCACTTCATGACTGAATTTTAGGGAATCGGTCAGGTTGAAAACCTAAATGGGGTTCGTGTAATACGATCCAGCATTTATGGCCAAGAGTTAGTCATCTCTGAACAACTCATCAGGGAGCATCTAGAGCTTCATGATGATGGTGCCCTTACTGAATTCCCCAAGGCAGATTTAGACAGTACTTACATCCTCATGGGATATGGTGGGGACGTGAGTAGGTCGACCGTCTACAAGTTCAACTTTTCCTACAACTGGAAGTTCCTCCTGCACATTGTCCTTTACTGCTTGGAAACAAAACTGGGGGATAAGATCAAATCCCATATGAACTAGGGTGCCTAGTTCATGGATTGGTGTGAGGCCTGCGTTTCAACTACTCAATATTTGTGCTGCTTAATCTCATTAGAAATCATTAGAGGGAAACATTCTTTATGTATCCCAGATTTCTTCAGCACATCATTAACTGTGAACTGGACTAGAGTTGGCTTGTCTATGTAGCCACTCTGTCTGTTCCATACATAAGGCCAACCATCTTCAAGAAATTGAAGAGGGTATCCACCAACTTCACTAGAAGGTACACTTCTCTACCTCCTAGTATGACTGAGCACATCGCTCCTCGTGACATCCCTGTTCACCCCACAGGTGATGAACCCACACCAGCAACTGCAACCACAATGCCAACACTACCTTTTCCTCCCATCACCATTACCTACACAATATATCCCAAACAAACCCTTGTTCAAGCCACTCTAATTAAAGAAACTCCTCCGTTCAACCTAAAATGGCTACAGTGGAACTTTGGGCTCCTACTCAGTCTGAGGCCTCACCTTCCTTCACTATCAACCTCAATATGGGTCTTGAGTCTCCTCAGTCTCAAACCCATGAGCACATTACCCAATCTGAAAACGCTCAGGGTGAGTCTTTACACTCCTCCGAGTAGCCAATAAGGGACAACCAAATCAATGTCTCAATGCCTGTAGACATTGACCAAGGTCCCGGGTCGGTAGGTTTAACCTCCTTATCTTCCACTGACTTTCGTTTTAAAATTGACGAAGAGATAACATCTCTTCATGGCAATGATGTTGATCTATAACACCCTCTTCAAGATTAATAGAGCGTAGAAAGACCTCTTATCTCTAGCCCCATCAGAAAACCATTACTGAGGTGAGTCCCACTAATGTGAAGGGGACTCATGCAGATTCAGCTTCCACTATAGAAGGTTCCTCAATGGACCCTATGGATAGTGGTAACGATTCTGAGACTGAATCTGTGGCAACCATGCCTTTGATGACTCTAACAGAGACATCACTAAGCAAGGTAAACGAGGGTGCCAAGAAACCACATCTGGTGATGAGGTTGAACATACTAGGTATGTTACCTCATCTCCCCATGAATCTTCAAAAGAAGATGAGGGAAGCATGCAACTCTTTATTAAAGACCTACTATCTAAGGTCTCAAACCTTGAATCCAAGTTTAGGACTTTAGAAGAAAGGTCTGCCACTCAGCAACTTGAAATGGACAATCTCAAGGTTCAACTAGCTTAGAACAGATTGTGACGTCTGTTAGGCACGTACCTGTTCAGGTGTCCTTGACCTCTTCCTCCAGCTCATCTAGCTCTTAGGATGATGCTACCAAAAAAGGGGAGATTGTTCAGAGACAAACATCTGAGGACCCATAGAGCCAATCTTCAACTTCTAAATATTTGGCTCCTATCACAACTTCTTCTGAGCCATCTCAAGTCACTCTAGCAATTGACTCAAGGATGCTCAGAGATCTCTACAGCTTCTTCTCTCTTTTCTTGTTAAGATCTGCTTATGATCAACCAAGTCTTGATGCTGCCATGCTTTACTTGGAGCTGAAGAGCTTCAGAGGCTAACTGCTTCTACCACTGTGGAAAAAATTGGTCAACCTAAGGTCCACATGGAATCTGAGATTCAATTCAAAGGGGAAATGGGGACTGATGGCCCAGCAACTGAAACAATTGGGACAGAATCAACATTCCCTCATACTTCAAAAGCTAAAGTTAGCGCCTTGGAAGAACAAGCTAAATCTTACGAAGCTGAAATGGAAGCTACTGAAGGACTGTTCAAAATGTCCGTGGAAATAATCATCATAAATGCAATCCTAGAAATGGCATCTGAGGTGAATAGTGAGAACTTTCTGGATCAACCTCCTGTCCAGACACCCTCTCTACCTCTCTCATAATCAAAATCCACTGTCCAAGAACCACCAAAGTCAAGTTCTTCAAAATATAACAAAGGATAACACAAGATGATTGTAGTAGAGCTTTAGAAAGAGGAGAAGATTGAGAAGCTGAAAAGAAAAGGAAGACTTCCAACTCGGAGGCTATTGGCTGCTAGTACAAAAGTAGTTGTAGCCAACCAGGAGGCTGTCAAGAACAAAAAGAGAGAAGAGATCATTGACCAGCTCATTCAGCTCAGAGCTGCCAATGAAGAAACACACATGCTACCATTAGAGGAGTTGGTGGAACTGGAAAAGGAAACCAGGCTACAGCAGGAAGCAACAAGGTTGGCCTCAGAGGAAGAGAAGGAAAAGGACAAGAGTGATGCTAACATGCAGCTTAGGAGGGAAAGGATAGATTCCTAACCTCCATAGGCTTCTCTCTTCAAGAAGTTTCTCCACACAATGATGAAATGATCCTTTGCCGCTTCAATAAAGAGCAGGATCAAATGGAGAAAGAAAGAAAAAGAGCTGGAAGAGAAAATTTGAAGGAAAGCAAGAAGAAGGAAGAAGAAGCAAGGGTATCTGCAACCGAAGATAGGTGACAAAGCCTGGATGGAAGACTCTCTCTGGGCTCACGGCTTCTCTGGAAGGTAGGTGGGTCCCTTGTATGAAATGAAACTATAATGAATTGTCAGTGGGATCAAAGCTGACATTCGTTTGGGAAAAAGAAGAGAGATGTATAGAAGGGTACATGGGATAATTTTCACACCAACCACTCAACTCCAACCTGAACCAATTCCCTTTCCCTTCACCATCAAAACTGAACCTTACACTCCTAAACCCACACATTTACCTTCACCCACTTCATCACCTGAACCACCAAAACTGCCCATCCTTCAACCCAAAACTCTTACCCGAACCACCTCACCACATCCTACCCAACAACCTTCTTAACCATCCCCTCACAAGAGATCAATTCCTTGATCTACCCAGAGGAACACTGGACCAGGCTGCAGTACTTCTTGGTATCAACTCAGAATCATTAAATGATGAAGAGAAGAAACTAAGAAGGAAGCTGGTGACTCTACTGGATACAAGGAAAGAGGATAAGATTCTAGTCAGTCTGTTGTGCCTAGAAAAAATATAATCTAGTGGAGGTTCGATGAAGCTACTCACAACTTTTTTGTGGAAAGAGAGAACGGTGAAGTTTAGGCTAAATGCCACCTCTCTGCTACACTCCAATAGATTTGACATTGCTGAGTTAGTAGAGAAACCATTTTCTAACCACTCCAACTCTGAAACTACTACTCACATCAAGAATCATCTCAGCAGTCTTCAACTGGCTGAGTTAACAGCAAAAGCTAAGATTGAAGAAGAGTTAAGATTGAGAAGAAACGAAGACAAGGATAGACCTCCCACCAAGGGCACAACCTTTGTACAGATGGTGGAAGGTCCTGAAGTGGAACCTATAGTTTGTGGGAACATGATTATAGCTCCCATCAACTAACTCTTTTCAGAGGGCCACAACAAAGGGTACATATCATTTAGGGCGATAGACTGGAAATCTTATCAACCAAAGATTTGTACAAACTTCTCAGCACCACATCAGGGAAGAACAAAGAGACTGATAAGTATTTACTCTCCTTGGTGTTGAAAGTTTTGAGGAGCAGAAACAAGTGAGGTTTTGGTGGCATCGGCCTAGGGGGAGTTTGTTGGATCAAGAGAAGGCTGGTGCAACCAATACCAAATCACTTAGACAAATTTTGGTGCTGCTTATAAAGGCTTCCGAAGCCAAGTGTGGAACTTCCGAAAGAAGTAGAGTTCTTCCGAAGACAAAGTAAAAGTTCCACTTCCAAAGGCAAAGCTCAACTTCTGAAGATAAAGTATTCACTTTCGAAGATGAAGTCTCAAAGGATGAAATCAGAAGACTACTTCCGAAATATGAAGAAAGAAGAAGTTCTCAAGCCTCGAAAGAAGCAGCCTCTTCCGAAGTATAAGTGGCTTCAGAAGTACTTGTTCTTTCGAAGCCATTTGACCTTCAGAAAGCACTGCTATGAACCAGCGGATATAAGTATGGTCTCTCATACTTCGCTGCAGACCTCTGATACTGCATGGTGTTTTCTCAAAGAGCCATGTAGTTGACCACACTTTATTTGACTGTTCACCTTTTTATGTTAGTACAAGTTAACAACTTTAGTTGGTGACAAAAGGTATGTCAGGGACATGTCCTGACTACCATATCTCACATAAAGTCTTATCTGAGATACCTTAAACTAGAGCTTTGTAGTATTTGCTTTAGTTAGAGGATTCCAACTGGAATTAAAGTATATCCGGCTGTAGGTAGTATTATGTATAGTTTCTTAATGTAACTCATAAACATATGCTTGTAAGCGTCTTGTAATATTTGAGTCGAGAAGCAATATATGCAACTACCTTGAAAATTACTTCTTGTGTTTTGTTATTACTTATTATATTGTTATCAACTCTTAAAGACTCTGCTTTCATCGAGAGTATTGTTTAATTGAGTTTGAGAGAAAATAAAGTGTTTAGTGACACAAACTGATCCTGCAATTATCTTCCACTTTACGTTACATAATACTTTTCATTCAATTCAACAACATTCAACGTAAAACCATCAAAAATATACATACATAACAACGGGCATAAATATAACAATACAAAACATCACCATACAAGGCACCACATACATGACATAACAACCATCATACATGACATAACACACCCCATACATCATCAAAAGTCAACTTACTTCAAACCCGGGAACATCCCAATTCGAAGCCTACATTTCACGTTTTCCGCAAAAATCAGAAAATAATATAAATCTTAGGTGCATGGGCACTATGCAAGCACATGGTCTTTCAGGCGCATGGGGAACACTTAGGCGCATGGAGAACTTCTGGGCGTATGGGCAACACTTAGCCAATTCTGGGTAGATTCTAAGCGCATGGGCACTATGCAGGCGTATGAGTGCCTAGGCGCATAGGTTGTTTGGGTGTTTGGACACTTAGTCAATTCAGCCTTTTCCAGACGCATGGCTACTATTTAGGTGCATGGTGTTTTGGGCACATGGGAACACTTAGGTAGTTTTTACCATTAGGCCCATGGCCACTATTTGGACGCATGGGTAGTCTAAGTCATACTTAAACAACTAAATTCAATCCTCAATTATCATCTAACATGTTCTAAACTTAATTCTTACATTCTAAGCAATACAAACACATTCATAACATCATCATAACCATAAACCCAGCCAAATCAAACACCACCCGAAACCACATTCACACACATACGTACGGGTAAAAACTCAATTTTATAAAAATTTTCATACATGTATTTCCAGCTCCAAATCAATTTAAAACAAGTAAAAAGGGGGTTCTAGAACTCACCTTAGCAGCTCTTGGGTATGACTTCCTTCAAAACCCATTTGGTAAAAGCTCAAAGACCTAAAACCCACCAAAAACACACCCAAACGAACACACAACACACATAAGCATACAACCGAGGCAAAGGCCGATTAAGAACACTCAAAAACCCCAAATTCTTACCATGAATTCGGATTCGTCTTCTTGTTCTTCAAAACCCAAAAGTTATCTACTCGTTTCTTTCTCTCTCACAAAAACCGAATGAAAAAATGGAGTGCAAGACCAAATAATCAAGTGTTACAAAGTTTTTTCCTTTTGGACACTTTTTATTCACCAACTTTCTAAAGTTTTATTCTTTTGGAAACTTTTTACCCATCAACATGGGTTTTGTAGCCTTTTTTTCTTCACTTATATTCTTTCTTTTATGACTTTAAAATTTACCGGATGTTACAGTTTCAAATAATTATTCCCCTGTCATCTGATTTGTTTCTAAACAATTATTTTGTGCCAATGGCATTCTCTCCTTCAGGCAAATCCACCGGAGTTCACACTTCCTGTTTTCGAAATTATAGTAATTTCTCTTGCATCAATTCGATCCAACTATTGTCATTCAATGCTTGAGAATTGTTTTTAAGGACAATTTGACAAAGAAAACATGAGTGCAAGCAATGATTTGCTCCTTTGGAGTGGCTTCTTGTTGTTCTCTAATTCAAAGGACCAATAATCTATGAGATGGGATGTTTCCTGTGAGTATGAGTTGTTGGAATCTCGTCTTGTTGAACATTCATATCCAGAGTGGTTTGGTTCAGGTCCGAAAGCTGGTGCAACAGGGTTGAAGAATATGGAATGAAATTCAGAACTTGAGTTGGAGAGTTGAGAAAATAATCAATCTTGTCATTGAAATCTATATCTTCAGATACAGATGAAGTTCCAGACAAAGGTTGGTGAATTTCTGGTCCATCATTTGGAATAGGTTGAGAAACATCAGATTTTCAGGAATATATTGATCCTCAGGACTTTGTTGATCATGATTTTCTGTAATGAATAAAGGATCTCTAACAAATGAGAAAAAGGGATAGCCCGGGCTTGATCGTCCATATCGTCAGAGTCTGAATTGTCACTAAAGGATCCAATATCTCCTCCTTGTTTCCTATTAACACAAGATTCAAACATATTAGAATTAAAAGAGTTTGACAATGAATCTAATCAAATAACCATGCTCGACCATTTGCAACTGATGGAAAAGAGTTTTCAATGAATTTAACATTAAGCGTTTCAATGATAACATTCGTCTTAGAATTATAAACTCTATACGCTTTAGAAGCGGATGAATATCCAAGAAAGAATCCATCCTCAGATTTTGAATCAAATTTGCCTAGCTGATCATGTGAATTTAGAATCAAAACAGGACAACCAAAAGATTTAAGAAGATCTATGTTTTGTTTTCTGCCAAACATTAACTCATAAGGATTTTTCTATTTGTCTTTCAGCAGTAGAGTATGATTTGGAATAAAACACGCTGTTGATATGGCTTCATGACAAAAAATGATAGGAATCATGGCATTAACTAACATTGCTCGTGCTGCTTCAATCAATGTTCAGTTCTTCCTTTCTGCAAATCTGTTCTGTTGTGGAGTTCGAGGAGCACTGAACTATTGTGCTATCCCTTTTCCTGCACAAAAATTGTCAACAGTAGCATTTTTTAATTTTGTTCCATTATCACTTCTAATTATTTTTACTTTTATTGAGTTGATTTTCTACTTTAGTGAAAAACTCTTTTAAAAATTCAGATGTTTCAGATTTTGCATTTAAAAAGAAAACCCAAGAAAATCGTGTATAGTCATCAATGATAACTAAACAATACGATTTCTACCTAATGCTCTGTACTTTTACAGGACCAAATAGATCCATGTGTAACATCTGTAGAGGCTTTGAATTAGAATTTATTTGTTTGGTCTTATAAGACGCTCTATGTTGTTTTCCCATTAAACATGCTTTGCAGATGTCTGATGTAGCGAAGTTCTTTGAATGAATTCCAACTACTTGATTTTTTGCTACTAGTTTGTTCATGTTTCTGAAGTTGTAATGACTGAGATGTCTATGCCAAAGCTGGCTTTCAACATTTGATGCATCAGCAATGAGGCAAGTTGTTTCTGTTGAAGGATCAACATGAGACTTATCTAGTTTGTAGACATCTCTATCTTGAACAGCATTAACAACAACCCACTCCTTGCTAATCTGAAATCTAGGCTTTAAAATATATCAATAAGAGTAATCAAATAAACCAAAATATGATTTATCGCATATTTGTGAAACGCTTAAAAGATTAAACTTCAACTATTCATAGAAATTGACTTTATCAAAACTTATTATTCCATTAGATACCGTTCCTTCACCGATTATCTTTCCACTTGCATCTCCACCAACCACTACATGAGTACCATCTTTTATCTTAAAATCTTGAAGCAAGGCTTGATTGCCTGTCATATGCCGAGTACAGCCATTGTCAACATACCATGTGTTCACTGGTGTCCGCGGGCGCACCTTCATTCAAAGACATTTAAATTGAGTTATTAACACAAGCCGAGATGGTCTTGGGCTTTCCAAATTTATCTACGATGGTAAACTGCTTGAAATGGAGTATGTTTACGTCAGGTTTCTTTTGAAATTTAGGATTTTCAAATCTTCTTTGGAAAACATTTGATTATATTTTCTTTGTTTTGTTTTCAAACCTATAAGGCCTCATTCCCGGGATGCTTACAGCTAGCCAAACATTGCTCACAAAATATACAATTACATTTAACTTTCATGAAAACATCATAGCGGGACATTAAAATAACTTTTCATTTCATGATAACTGCTTTTGCAAGTTAGTACAATCTTTCATTACACATTTTCATTTGTGCGCATTACAATGCAAAAACAGTAACATAAGAATGTCATCCAAAATGCCAAGTAGCTGCCCCGCGCCATCCTCAGCAATGCTCACCTGCCAACTGGAAAATGCATAAAAAGTCAGCGTTGCTGAGTGAGTTCTAGGTTTATAATAAAACATCCTTTATTTTAATTATAACCGTTCTTTACTTTTGCATGTGATCACACATCATACGTACACATAGATAATGTCATTATTATCTTCAACATCCATTCATTAACTTTCTTTCATTCGTTGTACGTCATTTTCATTCACATTCATTACTTTCATTCATCGTTCATCATTACTTTATTTCATTCCATGAAAACCATGAACCTTACCCTACCGTCATGCATAAAGCTGGTACTGGGCCGGCGTCCATCATAGACCCCCCTTCATGGTGCACAGCAGCCTGGCTACAGTACCTACTGTAAGTTCAGGTGTACCATTGTCATGTGCTATACCGTACCGTCATGCATAAAGCTGATACCGGGCCGGGGTCCATAATCCATTCGTTAACTTACTTTCATTCATTGTACATCATTATCATTCACATTCAATACTTTCATTCATCGTTCATCATTACTTCATTTCATTCCATCAAAACCATGAACCTTACCCTACCGTCATGCATAAAGCTGGTACTGGGCCGTGGTCCATCATAGACCCCCCTTCATGGTGCACAACAACCTGGCCACAATACCTAGGGTAAGTTCAGGTGTACCATTTCATGTGCTATACCGTACCGTCATGCATAAAGTTGATACTGGGCCGGGGTCCATCATAGTCCCCCCATCATGGCACACAGCAACCTGGCCATGGTACCTAGGGTAAGCGAAAAAGGTTCCATACATATGGTCAATCTCAAAGAAAGACCCCGATGTGCATCCTTCTGGGGTAGCTAACCCGCACAAGGTTGGGCTAACACCCTACAATGTGGCGTGTCCCGACAAACAAGGCTTGCAAGACTTTCTTTACTTTCCATCGTTCATTAATGCATGCATTCATTCATCATGTTCGTCTTTCATTATCTTCCACTTAAAGTTACATAATATTTTCATTTCATTCAACAACATTCAATGTATAGCCAAGGGAAAATAATCATACATAATAAGGAACATCATCATACAGAGTCATCGTCATCATACGGGGCATCATACATACATAGCATACATCATACATACCATCATGTATAACATCATACACATCATGCCAAAGCATCAAACATACATCTTAACATGCCAATCATAACATCTATGACCTCAAAAGTCAGCTTACATGAACCCTCGAGAACATCCCAAGTCAAAGCCTACATTCGTCTTTCTCCACAGAAAGTCAGAAAACATTCTAAGTGTTCATCCACATTTGTCTTTTGTTCATCTACATTTGGCATGGTTCATCCGCATTTTCCATAGTTCATCTGCATTTTTTCCTGTCATTCGCATTTGTTAATCCGCATTGACCTTACTCATCCTCATTTCCCATACTTAGTCAATGTTCATCCGCATTGACTTTCTTAGCAGTTAATGCTCATCCACATTGGTTGTCATCCGCATTGACTTTCCATACTCATCCGCATTGAATTTCTTAGCAGTTAATACTCATCCACATTGAATTTCTTAGCAGTTAATACTCATCCACATTGATTGTCATCAGTGTTGACTTTCCCTACTCATCCTCATTGACTTTCTTAGCAGCTAATGCTCATCTGCATTGACTGTCATCCACAATGACTTTCCATACTCATCCACATTGACTTTGAAAACTTGGGCAGATTTTAAAACATAAACATATGAGCCCTAAACATCATATTTCAGTTCTCAATCACCATCCATCATTTTCTAAGCTTAAGTCCTACCTTCTAAGCCTTAGAAACACAACCATCCATCATCAAGCATGGACATAGCCAACCTCACATCATAATATCAACATACACACGTTCATACATACGGGTAAAAACTCAGTTAAATGAAAACATACATTCATGCAATTCCAGCCCCAAAATCAGTTAAAAACAAGTAAAAGAGGGGTTCTAGAACTCACCTTTGCAGCTCTTGAGTATGGATTCTTCCAAACTCGTTTGCAATTGAGTTCAATCGCCTAGAAACCTACTAAAAACATACCCGAACACATACAAACACACATACGCATAAACTTGAGGATAAAACCAGTCAAGAACATCATGAACATGTGAATTCTTACCTTGAATTCAAATTTTTCTTGTTCTTCTTTCTAAAACCAAGAGTTCTGTGCTGCACTTGCTACTTTCTCTCTAAAATCCGAAGATTTGTTATGTGTGTGACATATGGGCGGCCATACCACCTTTATCACCAACTTTTCAAAGATTTTGTCCTTTTTGTCACTTTTAACCCCTAGACTTGGGTTTTATTTCTTTTCCTTCTTTTTACTTTACTTTATTCTTTCTTTCTTTGACTCAATAAAATAACTGGGTGTTACAAAAACATTAAATCTGTTCTCAAGATCATCATCAAGAAATTTGGAACAATTGTTTGAAACATTAGAAAGGTTTTTCATATTTCATTCGCACTGAGCGTGGAGCAAAATGTCATTGATTAAACTGTTGTGATGTGATATTATACTGATTATCATAATCAGAATTGATTCTTTTATTCATGATCTCAAACCCAGAGAAGGTGGTTTTCATAGATTTTGAAAACCATTATAATAATTTCTTTGGAACATTGGATTAACATCTCCTTGATTATCAAAGTCCTTTCTAGGTGAGTTCTTCGTAAAGAAACAATCCTCAGTATTATGTTTTCATTCATCACACAATGCATAGTATTTGTTAAAATAACAATCAACTATGATCTGATTTGTCATATCACATATGTGACGGTACTTGTTAAAATAATACTCAAATGTGCTGTGATTTTACATATCATATATATCATAGTACTTTTGTGGCTATTTAAACAACATTTGCTTAACCCTAGATGTAAAGGCAATATTAGATCCATGTCTAGATTTCGGAGTAAACTGGTTAAGCTTTTGTTTTTGTTATTGAGTTTGATCTTTTGAATTTTTGAATTTCGCTTTTGAACATTCTCACAATTCTTTAACTCCATAGACACAAATCTATTTTGAACAGTGGAAGACTTAGGACCTGAATCTGTTTTCAAATCAGAGTTGAATTTGATCTTAGGTTTTGATGTTGTTTGAGATATTATGTTCATGTCAAAAGTTCCCGCTGACACAAACTTCACACGTTTAATTTGACTTGATTTATTGATTGGTTCAGATTGGTTAGTTGTAGAAGATGCTTTTATTCTTCTTTGATTTCTTGTTCTTGATGACTTCTTAGAGCTTTGTGTTTTAATTGAATCTTGAGAAGATTCTTTTTCACAATCTTCATTTTGAGTTAATTCATTTAGGTTGAATCATCATAACATGAAGTGTCTAATTTCACTTCTTGACATTTTCCTTTCATTTTGGGATTGATCTCATTAGTTTTTTTAATCTCTTGCTCAATTTTACACTTCTCAATGACACATTCTACTTTTGGTACAAACAACTTTTTTACCTTTTGTCGAGGTTCATAAGATTTGATTTTAATTGGATGACCATTATTTATCTTTTCAAATTCTTTCTCCTCAAATATTTCAATGTTTATCTTTTTCGATCTCATTCTCGACAATTAATTGATTGTTTTCTTTCTTTTCTTGAAATTCTTTAAGCTTAGCCTTTTTCTCTAGTGAATGATCATGGGTATTAAAAATTTAAGGCAAGGTATTTGTAATAGATTCAGGCATTAGTTAATGAGTGAATACTAATCCTATTTTATCTTTATATTTCCTCCTATTCATTAGTTGCACAACAATAGTCTTTGAGCTTTTCACTTTGGCTAACTCAATTTGAGTTGCTACATGTGCCAATTTCTCTTGTTGAAGAGTTTTTGTCATCTCTTCAAGTTGTTTCTTGAAAAGTTCAAGTTCTTTCAACCTTTTGTTCCAAGAATTTTGTAGAGATATGATTTATCAACTAAAATTTTATGATCAGTTTTTCAGCTTATTGTGCATTGACTCTTCTTGTTTAAGTTTATCATATATTTTGAATGAATAGGTTTTGTAGTGTTCTACTTGTTCAAAATATACTTTTGTGCACATTTTCTCTCTTACTTCCAGAGTTTGAAGACTCAGTGTCAGATGAAATGTTTACAAACTTTGGTTGTTCTGACTATGCCATAAGAGAAACTTCTTTTTAGTCATCCTTTGGGTCAGACTTGTTATTCCAGTCATAGTGTTCCTCAGTATCTGATTCACCTTCTATCTTTGGATCTTTGTCTTCAGACCAATCTTCATCATTAATCTCAGCAATCAGTGTTAGACCAGAAGTAAGATCAACTATAAATTGTTCTGCATAAGCACTCAAATAATAACGATCCTTGATGCTTAGATTTAACACCCAGTTATTTTAAAGTCAAAGAAAGAGAAGAATAAAGTGAAGGAATGAAAGAAATGCTATTTACCCCAAGATGAGGGGTTAAACATGTAAAAAGTACAAGATTTACTTTTATGTAGTACAAAAGTAGCATGGCCACCCGTGCCATGCCACTTTTCACTTTTGAGTTTGGATTTTAGAAAGAGAAAGAGCAGAGCTCGGGTTGAAGAAGAACAAGAAGAAAGAATTTGAATTCAAGGTAAGAATTTCATACTTTTATGGCGTTCTTGACTGGTCATATCCTCGGGTTTATGCTTATGTGTGTTTGTATGTGTTCGGGTATGTTTTTAGTGGGTTACTAGGAGGTTGAATTTAATTTTCAAATGAGTTTGGAAGAAGCCATACTCAAGAGCTGCAAAGGTGAGTTCTAGGACCCCTCTTATACTGGTTTTTAACTGATTTTGGGGCTGGAAATGCATGAATGTATGTTTTTATATAATTGGGTTTCGGACCCATATGCATGAATGTGTGTATGATGATGTTATGATGTGATGTGTGACTATGTTCATGCTTGATGATGTATGATTGTGTTTCTAAGGCTTAAAGGGTAAGATTTAAGCTTAGAACATGATGAATGGTGCATGGAAATTTAATATGATGTTTTAGACCGCTTGTTAAGTTTTTAAATATACCTAAGTGCATGAAATGCAGATGAGCATTGACTAAGTATAGAAATGCGGATGAGGAAAGTAAGTCAATGCGGATAAGGTCAATGCGGTTGACCATTGACTAAGTATGGAAATGCGGATGAGCAAAGTAAGTCAATACGGATGAGGTCAATGCGGATGAGCATTGACTAAGTATGGAAATACGGATGAGCAAAGTAAGTCAATGCGGATGAGGTCGATGCGGATGAGCATTGACTAAGTATGGATTTACGGATGTGCAAAGTAAGTCAATGCGGATGAGGTCGATGCGGATGAGCATTGACTAAGTATGGAAATGCAGATGAGCAAAGTAAGTCAATGCGGATGACAAATGCAGATGAAATAAATTAAATGCAGATGAAGTAAATCCAATACGGATGAACAATAAGGCCAATGCAGATGAACTATAGCAAATACGGATGAACTATCGGAAATGCGGATGAACACTTAGAAAATTCTGACTTTTAGGGAGGAAAATGAGTAATGTAGGCTTTGACCTAGGAGATTCCCAGGGTTTATGTAAGTTGAGTTTTGCGGTTATAAATGGTATGATGGGCATGTAATGATATGTGTTTATTGCTTATGATGATGATGATGTTGCATGGTTATGCATGATGTATGTTATGTATGTATGATGCCCTGCATGACGATGCATGAATGATATGCTTATGTGCTTATAATGATGTATGTTTATCTTTCTTATGACTTTATGTGTTATGTTAATGAATGAATGAAGTATTATGTAACGTAAAGTGAAATATAATGAAAGAGGAACATGAAGTAAGAATGCATGCATTAACAAGTAATGAAAGTAATGATAGTCTTGTAAGCATGGCATGCATATCGAGGTCTTTCCTTGTGATTGACCATTTGCATAGAACTATTGCTGCATACCATAGGTACTGTGACCACGAGGTCCAATGCACCGTTATAGAAGGTCTATGAGAGGCCTAGGTCCAGAACATGAAAAGAAAGGTACTGTTTATGGCAATGGTACATTTACATACATACCTTAGGTACTGGGACCACGAGGTGCGATGCACCATTATAGAAGGTCTATGAGAGGCCTAGGTCCAGAACCATGAACAAAAAGGTATTGCATAGTAAACCTAAACTTTACCTTAGGTATTGTGACCACGAGGTGCGATGCACTATTATAGAAGTTATGAGAGGCCTAGGTCCAGAACCATGAACAGAAAGGTATTGCATAGTAAACCTAAACTTTACCCAAGGTACTATGACCACGAGTTGCGATGCACCATTATTGAAGGTCTATGATGGGCCTGGGTTCAGTACCAGAACGGAAGGGAAGGGTTTATGGTTGACAGAAAGGAAAAGTAAAGAATGTGGTATGAAAGATTAAAGAAGATAATAATTATATTATTTGTATGTACGTACGCTGTATGATCATGAACGAATGTTAAGCATAATATGATTTTGAAAGAAAGAATGGTTTTACGAATAAAGAGTATGTTTTGTTATAAAACTAGAACTCTCTCAGCAACGCTAACTTTTATGTGTTTCTACTTGGCAGGTAATGTTGCTGAGGATGGCTCGAGGCAGCTGCTCAGCTCTTTTGGATGGCATCCATTTATATTAAGCTTTTGTGATGTAATACAAAATAAAATTTTGTAACCGACAAACGATGCATTATTTTGCAAAAGTTTTTGTGATGAAATGAAATGCCATTTGTTTTATGTTTCTGCTACAATGTATAATGATTAAATGTAAAGTATATGTATTATGTGCGATGATTTACCAACTGTAAGCATCCCGAGAACGGGGCCTTACATTACTACTAGTGCTTTCTTTGGTTCTTCATTAGTCTTCTTGTTCTTTCAGTTCTGGCATTGGTAGGCTCTGATATGGCTTTTGAAATGTCTTTTAAGCTTGTTGATGATATCTCTGACTATTACAACTACTTTCACCATTTCCTCCTTGAGTTTTTGGAGCTTTGCACTCTCTAGAAAAATGGCCATAAATGTTATAGTTAAAAGATCTGGATTTTGACATATCAAAAATAACTGTTTTGTTTGCACTGGGCTTGTAGTTTCTGTTGACATAAGAATGCTTTTGAGTTCTGTAGGCTATCATCACCATTTGCCAGTTAAGATCCATTTCTTCAACATCATTTGGATCCATCTCGAATAAATCCTACAAAACTAAATAAACTTGAGTTAGATGAGTACCTTGATATGCTTGGAAACTTGCCATAAAAGCTGTAAAGGCAGTTTGGACTCCTCATCTTGTAACAAAATATTTATAACATCTTTAAGTTTGCTAGGATTAGTATAGTTAGAAGATGGATTCTCATTTTGAGTTGTAGGCACAGAAGGTTTTGAAGCTTTTGGAGGAGATTGTTGTTGTGGTTGAGTTAAGTTTGCAGGAGTACTAGTGTAGAATCCTGCTCCCACAAATAGATTACCTTCATCTTCTGGAGTAGCATAATCTTTGACAAGAAAAGCATTCTCTACAATATTTGCTGGAGAAGCAACACGCTTGTATTGAGTAGTTGATGCAGACCTATCATTATTCTTAAGCTTTGATCAATTTCCACTGATTCAATCTTTGCTATGAGAAGATCAAGATCTATGGGAAACTTCTCAGTGTGCTTTAACAAGCTCACAGTTTGTCTCCAAGATGATGGAAGTGCATTGAGAAGTCTGTCATTTAGGTCTTTAAGATCATTCTTAATCCCTAAATGTTGGACCAAAAGAACCAATGAGCCGGATCAGAAAAACCTTAAGTCCCACAGACGTCACAACAACTGCTGAAGACAAAAGTCTGAAGACACAAGTGCTGAAGACAAAGTCTGAAGACACAAGTGCTGACGACAAAGTCTGAAGACAAGTGCTGAAGACAAAGTCTGAAGACAAGTGCTGAAGACAAAGTCTGAAGACAAGTGCTGAAGACAAAGTCTGAAGACAAGTGCTGAAGAAAAAGTCTGAAGACACAAGTGCTAAAGACAAAGTCTGAAGACAAGTGCTGAGGACAAAGTCTGAAGACAAGTGCTGAAGACCAAGTATCAGTCGTTGTCACAACAGCTGAAGAGGTCTTCTTCACTAGTTGTGACGGTTTTCTTTCAGTAGTTTTATGTTTTCCTTTCAGTAGTTTTGTAAAACGACTGAAGAGCTTGTTCTTCAGTCGTTGTAGTTTCAGTAGTTTCGTATCAGTAGTTTTATGTTTTATGCTTAGCACTCTGATATGTTCTTAGTAGTTGTGAACATTTCAGTAGTTTGTTAAGTTTTAGTTATTTTTATAACAAATCTGCCAGATGTCACTATCCCGTGATATCAGCAGTGATTGCACTCTATATAAGGAGTGTCAACCTTATTGTAATCGTGAATGATTGAGCAGAAACATTTGATATTATTGAAACATTCCTTTTCACAGAAATATATTCTCTCTTTACAACCGTATTTGTTCATAATGCATACGAATATCAAATTCTTGCTATAATTTGTCTAATTCTAGTTCTTATTCCGATGCGTTACACTCTAATCCATCAAACTTGAGATCACTGATCCTGTCAAATGGTATTAGAGCATGGTTCATCATTGATCGATCTAATAATTGATCATTGAAACTGCTAATCCAAGATCCAAGTTTGATTGAATTAGCATTGTTGCAAGAAACGGTTATAGAGATTGAATTTTCTGTGTTTTTGGTCATTCATCCTGAGATTTATTCTTGGTTTTCATTGAGTCTGTTGTGGTCTGTGTAAAATCTTTTAAACGCTTGAATTAAATTGTATTTGGACCTAAAATGACTACTCCTTCCAATGATCCTCACAATACTGGTTCCTTAACCAAGCCTCCGATGCCGGTTAGGAATGAGTACAACATATGGCAACGACGAATGATCCATCACCTGTCTGGTAACAGCTCAGGTTGTTGGACATCAGTGGTACATGGTCCACACAAGCCTATGGTGAATGAGTCGGAAACCAATCAAATGGTTCCGAAGAGGAGGGAGCAATACTCAGATGAGGATAAGAAATTGTTTGAGATTGATGCAAAAGCCCATGGAATTCTGGCCATGGCATGCCCAATGAAATCTATTCTGGGCTAATGCATTATGAAACTGCCCATGACCTTGGAATGCCTTGAAAGAACAATTTGGAGGAACAGATGAGGTCTTGGAAAATAATAGAGAAATCCTTGCCCAACAATATGAGACATTCTTTCATAGAAAGGGTGAGACATTGACTCAACAGTTTGAGCGGTTCTCTTGTTTGATCTCTGAATGAAAAATGGTCAAACATGAGTACACAAACAGCCAGATGAATAACAGATTCTAAGATCACTGCCTGAGAGATGGGACACATATACTATTGTCCTACGCTCCAGTGCAAATTTGGACAAACTATCTCTCACCCAACTCCATGGAAAATTGCTCACATTTGAGAGAGAGATAGAACAGAAACAAAAACTGTCATCATCTAGAAAGCTCACTGATGATTTTGTACCAGGAAACACTGCCTTGGTAAGTCATGAGTCAGAGTATGCAGGATCAGAATGCCAATATGATGAGCATATTGATTTCACCTAAAACAATTCTAATCATGCCTTTTGTGAGTGTTGATTGTCCTTCTAGTAATAATAGTGACAATCTATGCTTTATCATGGATGATTTGAAGGGCATTGCTGATGATGATTTAGAAGAGATGGATATTTTGAGCCAAATGGCCTTGATCAATATCAGATCTCAGAAATTCTACAAGAGAACTGGCAGGAAATTTCCTGGACTCTCTGACAAAACCAAAGTCGATTTTGACAAGAGCAAGTTGAAGTGTCACAAATGCCACAGGCTTGGACACTTTGCAAGAGAGTGTAGATCAACTAGATCTAACACTTCTGCACCCTTTTTGACTTTTTCAAAAAACAATTCACAATTCAAAGGGCAACACTCTGCTGGTTCTAGTCATTCATCACACCCTCAATCTCCTGCATATTTTGTTCCTCAGGGTCAAATGCCATATCCTTATCCTGCTATTATATGCCACAGTCAAATCAAGTTCAAGCTCCTATTGTACCACAATCTCATGCACCACCAGAACCTCAACCATCTCCATCTCAATCACAACCTTATCACAGCTTCTTCACACCTGGAGTTGTTGACTGGAGTAGCTTACCTGATAACTTTTCTGGTCACACTGAGCAATACTATGCTGGTGCTAGTCAACATGGTGGTGAACACCCTTTTGGAAATCTTGCTCTCATGGCCCTGGAGTCTACTGAGGGTTCCTGTTCAAATGCATTATCTTCACAGGTAATTCAGGTATCTTCAGAGGCTAAAGCCAAGTTATGTTCTGAATCATGCATAGATGCCTTTGTCTCTATTAGAGAGGCAAATGTAGCATTAATAAATCAAAAACTTGAGCTTGAGAAAACCAATTTCAAAAGAAAAGCTGAGCATGAGTCTGCTCTTAACAGTAAAAGTGATGAGATTTATAAGCTTAAATGCCAATTAAATGATGAAAAGGCCAAGCTAGAGGTTATTCTGGAAGACCACAGAAGTCTCAAAGAAAAACTTGCAGTGACCCAAGTTGAGTGTGAACGCTGGGTCTCATCATGCAAGGGATTTGAAATGCTTCTTAGCAAGCAAACTGCTTCAAATGTGAAGTTTGGCATTGGTTACAACCATACTGCTCCACCAACAGACTTTACTCTAACTCCATAGTTAAGTCTGAAAGTGAAAGCAATCTCCAAACCACATTATCGTGTGAGTCATTCTCCAATGATAATCTAAGATCAGAGAATGAAACCAGTGTTAAGATCTCAACAAATAAATTGACTGATGGTCTAACTACTGAGACTCATATGAAGCTGAGTACTTCAGATGTTGTTCCTCAATGTACCTCAAGTACCGAAAGAGACCAACATCTGAAAAGCATTTCAAATCAGTTGAAATACAAGGACTAACAACTGCTGAGGAATTCATCAAACAGTCTATTAGGACGGATGGAAAACAGTTGAATTACTAGTCTTCAACTGTTACAAATCCTTTAGTACCTAGTACTGGTACGAGAAAAGTACTGAAGATCACACCTTCAGTAGTTTCCACTTCAGCAGTAAAGATGTCCAAGATGAAGAATAAACCATGTGAAATTTGTGGTAAATTCAATCATCTATCTCATGAATGTTGGTACAAAAAGGGTTTAAAGCTCCAAAGGGATGAGCTCATTAAACTAGAAATAAATAAAATGAAAACTGAGTTTGAGACCAAGTTTGTACCACAATCATCTGAACCTGATAAACCCAAGGCCTTACCCAAATCCACTAAGAAGGATGCTGTTTATCAGAAGACAACTGATATTGTTCCTCATGATAAACATAAGACTAAGTCTGTGAAGTCTAAGAAGGAGGAAATGGTGGGTCACAGGAACTCATCAAAGACAAGCTCTGGAGTGTCAAATGAACTGAAAGCTCGAGCTTCAAATCAGACACAGCTTGTTATGATGGTTCAACATCTGTTGGGGGTAGTTAACCAACTTGAAACCCATGTGATCAAACCACTGGAGAGGAATTCCAGGCCCAAATCCAATTCAGCACCATCTCCATCTTCATCGGCTGTTAATCATAAAAACCAGCTATGGTTAAATCTGTTGATAAAGTCAGTCCCAAAACCAAAAAGGTTTGGGTCTCCAAAGCTAACTAGTTTCTTATGATTGTGCAGGGTTCTTCATCATGCCAAAGAAGCATCTGGTATGTGGACAGTGGAGGATCCATGCACATGACTGGGAGCAGCTCTCTCTTCATGAATACTCTCAAGGAAAGAAGGGATTTGTATCATTTGGAAATGATGCTAAAGGTTACATCATTGGAAAGGGATTTGTGTCTAATGGAGATATTAGATTTGATGATGTCAACCATGTGGAGAATCTCAAATACAATCTCTTGAGTGTCAGTCAGATGTGTGACAAAGGACATGTTGCTCTTTTCACAAGCCAAAACTGTAGGATTCTGTCTTCCAAGGTTCTGAGCCTGATTGACAAAGTACTGGATGATAATACTCTCCTGAAGGCTAACAGGATAGGAAGAGTATATGCCTTGGATCTATCAAAGAAAATTGAGTTAAGAGGCCATCCATGCTTGTTCTCCAAGGCCTCTCTCCAAGAATCTAAACTGTGGCATAGAAGGCTGGGTCATGTTAATCTCAAAAACATGAATCAGCTGATCCACAAGAGTTTAGTGAGAGGTCTTCCAATAAAGGAGTTCAATTGTGATGAAATCTACACTGCATGCTTAAAAGGGAAACAACATAAAGTTTCATTCCCAACCATAGAAGAATCCAAGTCTAATGCCTGCTTACAACTACTACACATGGATCTTTTTGGTCCTGTGAAGGTAATGAGTATGGCAAAGAAGAAATACTGTCTGGTAATTGTGGATCATTACTCTAGATATGTATGGACCTTCTTCTTGCATTCAAACGATGAGGCTGCTCAGTCCATTATGAACTTTTGCATCCTCTGATCCACAGTTGTGTGATGCCTTTACAAAGTTGATGAAACAGAAGTTTGAAATGAGTGCCATGGGAGAATTACAGTTCTTTCTGGGTTTGCAAATCAAACAAAAGGCTGATGGAATTTTTATTCATCAGTCCAAATACACAAAAGATCTTTTGGAAAAGTTTGATTTACAAAAGTGTAAGCCCTGTTCTACTCCCATGTGCAACACCACACAACTGGATACAGATTAGAAAGGTAAAGTGGTTGATGAAACACTTTACAGATGTATGATTGGGTCCTTGATGTACTTAACAGCTTCTAGACCAGATATTATGTTTGCTACATGTGTTTGTGCTAGATTTCAGGCTGCACCTAAGGAGTCTCATTTGATTGCAGTCAAGAGGATCTTTAGATATTTGCAAGGCACTCCATCTCTAAGTTTATGGTATTCTACTAGACTTTCTGGTAAATTGGTTGCTTTTTCTGACAGTGACTATGCAGGGTGTAAGTTGACAAGAAAGTCCACTTCTGGAGGATGCCAATTCCTAGGCAACTGCTTGATTTCTTGGCAGAGTAAGAAGCAGACCTCAGTTGCTACATCAACTGCTGAAGTAGAGTACATTGCTGCTGCAAGCTGTACATCTCAGGTACTCTGGCTTCAAAACCAATTATTGGATTATGGCATAACAGAGACTAAGACCCCATTGTTAATGGACCGCTCTTCAGCTCTTTGTATTGTCAAGAATCCTGTCCAGCACTCTAGGACTAAACATATTGAAATCAGACACCATTTTATTAGAGATTGTTTTGAGAAAGGTCTGATTGATCCAAAATTTGTTCCTAGTGCTGATGAGCTTGCAAACATTTTCACTAAGCCCTTGGATACCACAACTTTCCAAAACCAAGTGCTAAGGCTTGGTATGCTGCAGCTAGAATAAGTGACAACTACTGATGATCTCAGCTCACAAGTACTGATGATCATTAGTTTATTATTGTCATATATATAAGTACTGAAGTTTTTTTCCCACCGGAAGTTTTCTTTAAACTACTAGAGCTTAACTTCTCAGTACTCAAGTACTTTATTTGTTAAAACAATTGATGTAGTTACAACAGCTGATGTAGCTACAACTACTGTTGTCAGAATACAAATACGTACTGATGTCCTATGAAACATCTGAAAACAGATGAAAACGTCTGATGAGTACGTGTTGAGGACAGTATGAAACAGCTGAAAAGCAATGAATTGACGACAACTACTGATGAGCCTTTTTGTCTTCAGTAGTTTCCCAACTGCTATTTCTTTCTAAACAACTGAAGCAAAACCGTGTCTTCAGTAGTTTCCCAACTACTGATGACTAATACCAAGTCCTCAG
Source organism: Flaveria trinervia (assembly GCA_025506515.1). Lineage (NCBI taxonomy): Eukaryota > Viridiplantae > Streptophyta > Magnoliopsida > Asterales > Asteraceae > Flaveria > Flaveria trinervia. Next base: position 35,060,323 of record CM046449.1, on the reverse strand, counting down.
TTGTTTCATCACCTGAAGTCAAAACTGTCTTCAGTAGTTTTATAACTACTGATGACTAAATCAGAGACTTCAGCTGTTTCAACGTCTGACGATTAAAATCAAGTCTTCAGTTGTTTTACAACAACTGCTGATCACACCAATACGGTCAGTCATTCCAAACCTCTGAAAGTTAATACCACGTCATCAGTAGTTTTAACTACTGATGACTAACACCAAAACCTTCAGTCGTTTTCTAACCCTACCCTTTAAATACCTTATCCCACCTTCAGAGTTTTTACTTTCTTCTCTTCTCAAACCTAACGTTCAAAAAAACTCTGTAACCTCTCTTCATCAATGGCGACCATGCAACTAAAACCTCGACACAACTGTGTCGCACATCTCACAAAATCGCCATACTGGACCAAGTTTCACAACGCCATTGATTTAATGGTTCAGTCACCTTACAAAACGGCTTTTCTGTTAAATCCCATCATATATGCCGAATCTTTTAACCAATTCTGGACAAACGTCACTCTTGTCTCTGAGGATAATGACACAGAGTCTCTTCAATCGTTTGTCCATCATCAAAAAGTGGTCATTACTCTAGACATTCTTCGCCAAACCCTAAATCTGGATGATGCCACTTTCCCAACTGGTTATCCAAAGGGCACAATCGATCAATCATTTGCCCAGCATGGATACCAGGGTAACCTGAGTGCATCTACCATATTGAAGAAACATTTCCAGGATGTCGAACGTCTCATCTTTCACCTGGTAAATGTCTGCCTTGCCCCCAAGACTTCATCATGGGATCAAATGTCCACAAGGTGGCAACAGGTAATGTACTCCATCCTTGAGCAACAACCTTTAAATTTTTCTAAAATACTATTTTTAGAGCTCAAGGATATGGCCCAAAAACAACTTGCTAACCGTTGGATATTATATCCTTGGTTCATAATGGTCATCACTGAAAACTAGCTGCAAGCTGAGGGACTTGTTGGCCTGGGAGTCCCTGCTACGGCTGTATTGCCTGAAGTATAGTCCCGGCACAACTCTGACCAATCACTCAAAATGGCTGCCAAGCTGCGCAAACCCACGCAGCTGGAACCCACAGCCACCACCTCCAAATCCAAAGTCCCCACCAAACCCACTAAAAAGAAGACAAAAAAGGCTACTCAGGGAAATAAGTCCCCTGAGGATGCCCCTGCAACACAAACGCAGGCTATATCCACTGGTTATAACCCCCTAGTGGATACAAGGACTTCACCAGCCATAGCCGCTCAGGATTCCTCTCAAAAGGAGCCTGCAGCAACCAAAGAAGGGGTACCCACTAATCTGGGATCTTCCTCATTTGAGGAGATTGCCATTGAAGACCACCATTCTCCCCAGGTGCATACTGCTTTTACCCCATCTCCCACTGCAACCGCCCCACAAAGTCCTACTCTCATCATTGCAAACGTGTTGACTCAGCTGCATGCCTCTCCTCCTCCCCAACAAACACCAACAAAGGGGAATACCACAGCAATTGAGGAAGAGGATCACCATGCTCCTGACAGCCCACAACACGAGGGTTTAACTGTTCTATCTCCTGGTGTGGATATGGAGACCAGAACATCTGGTGAGGCTGCCACCTCTTCTGAATCAGCACATGATTAGACTGAGGCTGGTAACATAGCCAAGACCTCACCAGAGGCAATAGCTGATGAAGGACATTGTCCTGAGGCTGGAAGTCCCCAGTTCCAAGAAAAAGGGGCACATGCTACAACTGGTCTACACCCAGTGCATGTACATCCTGCTACAAGCAGGAGGTCAGGTGATTCAGCATCTACTGATGATGACCTGGGTTTCCTTTATGATATTCTGGCCCAGAACACAATTCTTCAGGAAGAAGTCAGTAGACTACAAAGACTACTTGACCAATTCTCTCAACAAGCAAGTCCATCTGCCACCAACATAAACCCACGGATGGCACCTTCACCTGAAGGTCTCCCACACACTCAGCCACTTAAAACTTCTGAGCCACCAGCCTCTATTTCTGGCACTGCGTCTCAGGGACAGAACCCCTCTAAGCAAACAGCTGCTATCTTTCAGCAATCCCTACCTCTCATCACCCCAATGATCACAGACATTGTGATCAAAACCATGGATGAGAGGCTTACCTCAATCATACAACCCCTGGTGGAGGAGATTGTGAGCACAAGGCTTTCTGCTACTCAAACCCTTGCAACCAATGCAACCAAAAAGGGGGAGAGTCAGTCAGTGAAAGCAAAGAGGAAGAGCATAGAGGGGAAGAAAGAAAAGGAGACTGAGAAGGAATAGGAGTTTGTGAAGGGAGCTGACATTGATCAAGTGGGTGAAAGTCACAAAAACTTTCATGTCACATATAAGAAGAGAAAGGTTGAAAGAAAAGAAAAAGAACTCGAACTCGATGAGATGATCAAAATGGCGGATGCTACACACAGTAAATCAATGGACCCCATCATTGATCAACTGTATAGACAGGGGTTCGATACTGCACAGCTTGACTCAGAGATTAGGAGACTTGAAGTTGGAGAAATTAACTCAAGATGGGCAAGTTATGATGCATTAGAAAGAGAAAGACTAGAGATCATGATCAGATTCAATGCAAAGTACCTTGGAGATCATTGATCGAGATTAAGTCATGGACCAGGGACAGTATCTTGGTAATAACCACCAAGATCTGTTCGTCTGAAGCATACACTAAGGGATTGGTGATTGAAGCACTAAATGAGGCAGGTGCTGGGAACAGAAAGGAACTAGCAAAACACTCAAAAGCCTCACTCACTACAAGAATGCTAGAACAACCTGCAAAACCTCCCACTTCAAAATCACCACTACCACAACCCTCTAAACCAACTCCTTTACCCTCAAAACCAACAGCCGATGATGCACCCAAGGAGAAGAAGAGAATGGTGTTGAGGATAGAAGAAGAAGAAGAAGAGGATGATGAGGAAGAAGATAGGCTGCCTCTTTCTACAGTCCTAACTTTGCCTAAAGCCAAACCTGTGCCCATCACTCCCACCTCACAGATGGAAGCTGTGAGAGTAAAGATAGAAGAAGAACAGCAGCAAAAGCTTCATGATGATGAGATGCTGAAAAGCATAGACAAAACTTATGCTGCTTCTTCATCAATAATCAGTATAAAGAAGGAAGCTCTGAGATTGTACACCCTTGCTAACACATTTCAATATCAAAAGGAAAAGGTGAGAATATGGCCTGATCCTAGGGTGGCTCACAGAATTGTGAAGAAAGACATTCCTTCGAGATACAAGGGCCAAGTAAAAAGGATCATAGATGAAGAGATCACAGTGGTCCTTGTAGTAGCACCCTGGGAAATTGTAGAAGATTTCAAGAAGGCCTATGAAACTAAACAGCCACCCCAAAAGATGTTAAGAACAGAGTAATTAAAAAGGGGTTAGTCTACAAGAGGCTTGAGAACTTCAAACAAAATGAGCTCAGTTTGTTACTTGAAGGGACTCACCCAGATGAGTTTGCATACAGACAGATCACAACAGTTGAGCTCAAAAATGGCAAACAGGCTAAGTACATTTTAGAGCTGTATGGGCATGAAGGATTGTTTGATGGTGGAGCTGAAAATCTTACCATGGAAGAACAAATTATGTTTCTCAGAGCATACACCAGAGAATCCTACAGGCTTATACATGGGAAGTAGATTTCATGGATAGGACCGTAGCCCTGTGTCCAGTTCCCCAAAGTCAGGGCTCCTATCCATACTATGCCAACCAAATTTCAGAAATCTATTCCGAGGCCAGTGCTTAATTGGGTCATCTTCTTAGCTGATCAAGAAGGAAAAAGACCAATCTTATTGCCAACAATAAGTGGTACCTTAATAAAGTTAAGGTTTTGGCTGCATTGGTTTAGGGGGAGTTTGTTGGACCAAAAGAACCAATGAGCTGGATCAGAAAAACCTTAAGTCCCACAGACGTCACAACAACTGCTGAAGTCCACAATAGCTGAAGACAAAGTCTGAAGACACAAGTGCTGAAGACAAAGTCTAAAGACACAAGTGCTGAAGACAAAGTCTGAAGACAAGTGCTGAAGACAAAGTCTGAAGACAGTGCTGAAGACAAAGTCTGAAGACAAGTGCTGAAGACAAAGTCTGAAGATAAGTGCTGAAGACAAAGTCTCAAGACACAAGTGCTGAAGACAAAGTCGGAAGACAAGTGCTGAAGACAAAGTCTGAAGACAAGTGCTGAAGACCAAGTATCAGTCATTGTCACAACAGCTGAAGAGGTCTTCTTCAGTAGTTGTGACGGTTTTCTTTCAGTAGTTTTATGTTTTCCTTTCAGTAGTTTTGTAAAACGACTGAAGAGCTTGTTTTTCAGTCGTTGTAGTTTCAGTAGTTTCGTATCAGTAGTTTTATGTTTTATGCTTAGCACTCTGATATGTTCTTAGTAGTTGTGAACATTTCAGTAGTTTGTTAAGTTTTAGTTATTTTTGTAACAAATCTGCCAGATGTCACTATCCCGTGATATCAGCAGTGATTGCACTCTATATAAGGAGTGTCAACCTTATTGTAATCGTGAATGATTGAGTAGAAACATTTGATATTATTAAAACATTCCTTTTCACAGAAATATATTCTCTCTTTACAACCGTATTTGTTCATAATGCATACGAATATCAAATTCTTGCTATAATTTGTCTAATTCTAGTTCTTATTCCACTGCGTTACACTCTAATCCATCAAACTTGAGATCACTGATCCTGTCACTAAATTTTACATTTTTGTTATGAGTTGCACATATCTATTCATCATTTGATTTACAGTTTCTCCTGAGATATGCTCAAAAAATTCAAGTTGCCTCTTCCATTTCTGTCTTTTAAGATCTTGAATCGCTTTTCCTCCTTCACAAATCACTTTCAAAGCTTTATATAAGGTGTACCCTGTTTGGTAATTTTCAAGCCTTGACAGAACTTCCAAAGGTAGTGCTTTACACATGAGAGAATAGGCTTTAACATCATTCTTCACCTTCTTCAAATCATCCCCATGTAATGCATCTTCTAGATAAGACTCTAAAGTATCTTTTATATATACAAAACCATCAGGGCCATGAGAAGTGCTAGGAATGTGAGGTCTTTTCTCAACTGATTTCCCTAAATCAGTATCTATTGAGTTTAAGTGATGTTTCGGCCTGAGTGACCAATTCTTGAAGTTAGCTTTGTTCATTAATTGGTACTTTGTTTTTTGAATCTTTAGTCTTTACCATGATTAAGTTTTGAATTTAAGACCTTAATAGTAGTAAAATGTCTAAGGGATTGCCTTAGTGAACTTCTAAAATTTCCAAGTATAGAAACGCCTGAAGTGTATCAAAACGCCTAAACAGTTACCAAACGCCCAAACAGTGTTGAAGCATCTGAACAGTTCCAAAGCACCTAAACATTACATACAAGGGGCCTAGGACTTAGTTTCTGGAAAACGTCCAAACAATGCTCAGAATGCTCACAAATGATGTCAAAACGCCTAATCTGAAATGCCTAAACAGTGCTAAAGATTCTGAACAGTGTTCATGCGCCTAAACACTTAGGTGAGTTTTCAGATTATTTCAACACACCAAATGCCTAATTCATCTTCTTCATAACAACCTAATCTTATCAAATTGTTCAAAACTTGATATAACAATGTGAAACTCTTCAATCGCGTGACTAATACACCGATAACCATTCCTTTAGCGTCTTTTATTTCAATTAACAACAATTTATCTCAATTTTTCAAAACTAGTATTCGAATTTTGAAGAACAGTTCAAACTCAAATCTACCGAAAATTAAGATTTGAAGATGTCAATTCACTCAATTTTGATTCAAATCATGTTTCTAGTGATTAAACATAACTAAGTAATCAATTAATTGACCGATTGCAATCAAAACACCGATTCAAGTGATTCAAAAGTGCTCAAAATTAGATTTTAAGCTTCAAATCACTAAACCAAAGGCTCTAATACCATTTGATGGGTTCAAATGGATTGATCTGTGTTTGTTAGCAAGCAATTGAAAATTATATGAACCATGTAATCAACACTAACAAATATCAAAAAAATTCATAGAGTTTCTATTGATATTAGTATGGATTAGAATGAGCAATTAAGAGAGAACTAACAAAATGTCTATTCCATGTTTACCTGCACAAATATAAATCATCCTATTTATACTAGTAACAAGAAACAAAAGGAACATATATTTACATAATAAGTCTCTACAATATGACAAAAACTAATCTAAAGACTAAAATACTAATCTTTCTAGAGCTCCAATATCTCCAATCCAACTAGCTCCTCTGGCATCAGGAAGACTCATTTTATCCTGTACTTACACTACTAATCCAGAGAGATGTCATGTGATAAGAAATTAAGGTATTGAAGATGTCTAGACATTGCAAGACATGTTTAATCTACCTCTGCATAATCACTTTGAGATGAGCAAACACTAAGAGAGTCTGAATGATCTTAACCATCTTATGTAGAAGGCATGGTCATCATCATAATAATGATGTCAATATTTGCATTATCTAACCGAGTGTAATTCATTGAGTTTGAGAGATAGCATTAGTGTTGAGTGACTAAAACCAATATTGCAATTGGTATTAGAGCTTCTTAGGCTCTAGATTGTGAGATCTTACCATCAAACTCAGCTTTTTATTAACTCATTCTTTTACCACGCTCAAAATGGGCCTCATCCAAAAATCTGAATGTGAGATGTGGACGGTGACCAAAGCACCTATCATCACCCTTGAAAAATTTTCAGATCATGGAGCAGAAGTATTAAAGGCTTCATCAGATACCAAGATGGCAAAATGTGGAAATCTATCATCAATGGTCCTTACAAACCAAACATTGCAGCATTAGGTGGAAATGGTGCTATGATAGAGAAGGTTGTAGAAGATTACTCTGATGAAGACCGTAAAAAGCTAACATTCACATGAACGCTATGACTGTTCTGATGACTGTTATACCCAACTCGATTATCGTGGGTTTTGATCATTGTAGGTCAGGTACAAAATTGTTTGATGCTTTGTCTTAGATGTACTCCATATGAAATGACCCAAAGAAAGATTCACTGAAGAAACAATTTGAGAACATCACTTATATTGCTAGAGAGACCCTTTGTGAACAATACTTTAGGTATTTGGATCTTATATCTTTTCTTTAGTCTGTGGGAAGAAAAATAATCAATGCACTCCCAAATGAGTGGACATTCTATTATGTCTCTATCATGAACATAGAAAACCTGAACTGCCATACCATGACTGAACTATATGACATCCTTAATGGATACCATGTAGAGATGGAAAATAAGAAAGGCCACTAGGTAAGCAAACCCTCAACCCTTCCTACCGGCAAAAATTAGTGGTTGGTGAAGGCTTAGGACCCCCAAACCTTAGCAGTACTTGACTTACTCCCAGCAGTCATCTTGTTCTTTTGGCACATACATCACATTCCCTAAGACTCTATCGTCTCAACAGGATCAATCGAGTCCTTTCCAGGACACTTGTGCCTTTGTCTTAGAAATAGGCATTCCAGTGATTTTCAGTATTAGTTTGATGATCTAGAATGCCTCAGCCCAGTTGATGTTGAATACGTGGACATTGTCCAATAGATGGTTTTGTTAACTTACATGGCAAAGAAGTTCTTCAAGAGAATTGGATGGTAGTTTCCCCCATAACCCAACAGTAAGTTTGGGTTTGACAAGACAAAGGTCAAATGTTACAACTATAACCAACTTGGTCACTTTGTCATGGAATGTAAGGCTCCCAAATCAGATCCAGTAACCTCTCAAGCCTTCACATATCCCACCACACCTAAAGCCACCAAAAAGTCAACTAAACAACATACAACTGCTATAGCTCAAGAGTTGGTTGATGAGACTCAAATAAAGGATTTAATATCCAAATTGTCTGAGCAAAACTTCCAATCTATTATTGCATCATCCTCCCACTACAAAATTTGTTATAAACAAGGAGGTTGGGGACCAATGAAATTGCTCCACAACGTTCTTACGAGTCTCTAAGAAAACCTAGATGTGGTACTGAAGAACAAGAGGTCCCATCTGCTGACCCATCTTCGCTTATGTTGAAGAATGATGCAATAATAGAGGCCAAGACAGGGAAGGAACGGGTAAATCAACCAACTTCTCCCAATGATGATCAAATCCTAACCACCAAAGCCAGAAGAAGCAGAGCTAAAGTAGGAAGAAGAACTGTCAAGAAAGTGGCTAAGTCGAAACTCATGATTGACCCAAAACAAAAAGGTGTATTCATCTCAGCTGGATTCCAGGTGGTAGGTAACTCTGATTCAGGAAAGGAGTGTAGTACCAACACTCTGTCCTACCAAAGGATCACAATTTAAAAGGAAAAATGAACAAGAAGAAACAATCTTCTAGCTCCCAGAAGACTAACATTACATACATAATGTGTGGTCTAGAAAACCACATGGCCAAAGATTGTTCTACAATCCTGCTAGCACACATTATGCAAAATATTATGAAAAGATGAGTTAGAGAAGGTTTCTCATTTGGACCTTATCAAATGGTCCAAGTGATGAAAAGTGGAAAGCTGGTTTCCAAAGCAAGGGTTCTTTCGAAAGAAAATTCTTCTTCCGAAGGGAAAATAGCTTAAGAAGATAAAGCAGTTAAGAAACAAAAGAACAAAAGAATTCCCTTGAAACCATCCCAGAAGAAGACTGCTTTGGAAGAAAAGGTGGTAAAGGCTTCTTCCGGAAAGAAAGAAGCTTCAAAAGAATGCCATGCTGCAAAATCCTCAAAAGGCTTATCCTCAATGATTAACCAAAGGATAGATTGGAACATCAAGAAAGATATTGCAGCCCAACGTCTTCTTCAAAGACATCCATTGAACCCCTATGCTTAACTTTTGGTTCAATTATGTCACTATCATTGGAAGAACCCAAGACCAACAAGGCTTAGGTTCCCAATCCAAACTAATTATCTCATCTTATATGCAGGAACATCCATATGACAAGACTAACAATATTTGGATTGTGGATAGTGGATGCTCAAGGCACAGGACATGGAACAAATCTCTCCTTCAACATTTTCAACATTATGATGGAGGTCCTATCCAGTTTGGAAGTGAGGCCAGAGGATATATTTCTGGCAAAGGAAGTATATCCAATGGAAAGTTAAATTTGTCAACATTCACTTTGTCAAAACAACTTGAATACAATCTTTTAAGTGTTTCTCAGTTTTGTGATCAAAAGCATAAAATGCTTTTCACAGAACATGAGTGTATCATCCTCAAACCAGGGATGACAATTCCTCTGGAATTGGTGTTTCTTAGTTCTCCCTGGAAAGGGGATATGTACAAGCTAGATATGAACAATGCTTCCCAAATAGGTGAAGTATCATGATTTTTTCCAAAGCTGATGGTGATGAGTGAACACTATGGCATTAACGAATGTGTCATTTAAAATTTTAAGACAATGATAAATTGGCTAAATATAACTTGGTACATGATTTGCCTAAAAAGGAAATTTTCTGCAAAGATAACTATGTTGCATGCCTGAATGGAAAGCAACACAGGCATCTCATAAATCCAAAGTTGTTTACTCTATCACCAATCCATTATACTTATTGCACATGGATCTATTTCGTCCCACAAGTATAATGAGCGTTGGAAGGAAATCATACTACCTTGTGATTTTGATGATTTTACAAGATTTACATGGGTATTCATTTTAAGATCTAAAGATGAAACTGATGAAACATTAAAATCTTTTATTTTAAAATAGAAAATCAAATTGATCACAAGGTTAAGACAATTAGAAGTGATCAAGGGACTGAGTTTATGAACCTCATTCTTGACTCATTCTGTAACTCAAAAGGGATTGCCAGACAATATAGTGCTCTCAGAACTCCTTAACAAAATGGTGTTCCTAAGAGGAGGAACAAGACACTTATTGAGGCTACTCGAACTATGTAGCTGATTCCAAACTACGTCTAACATTCTGGGCAGAGGCAGTCAGCACTGCATGCTATGTGCAGAATAGAGTTCTTATAGTTAAGCCACATGGAAATACCCCTTATGAGCTATGGAACAAGGGGCCACTGTTCATTGGCTTTCTAAGGTCCTTTGCTTGTAGGTGTACCATACTCAACACAAAGGATAATTTGGCAAAATTTGCTGAAAAGTTGGATAATGTTGTCTTTGTTGGATACTCCTCTAGCTCTAAAGATATAGAGTTTACAACATCAAGAATCAAAAATTTGAGGAATCATCCAACATTGTTGTAAATGAGCACACTCCTTGTGTTAGGGGGAATGGACCGATCATATTTTGACGTAGATTTGTTTCCAAACTATTCTAAACCATCTTGTGAGAATGTATTAGTTAGAACAGGTACGCAAGGAAATTCTGAAGATACCCAATTGTTTCAGTTACCCAGACCTATTCCATGTTCTCCAAGAGCTACAACAAATTAACCTTCCATTATTGGTAGATTGGACACTATAACTATCTCAAGGGATAGTGGAGCTTCAACCAGTGAATCACCTGTTATTCCTCAAAGTTCATTAGGTGACCCTGCACAACACCAAGCTGATGGAAGTAGCATTATGAAGGAACAGGCAACTGTTAATGTTGCTTCATAGCCAACAAATGATGATGTTTCTCATTCATTCAATCATCCTCATTGAATGAGTTTGAAACAATACCTGGACAAAGCGTTCTAGCTCTTGAGAAAAATATGTCCAATCTGGATTTATCCTTGAAACTAGAAGTGATTCCTCATCTAAGAATTCATAACACATATCTAGCTGAGAACATCATAGGGGGTGTCTCTGAAAGGTGTGAAAACAAGAGGACAGACTCAGCATAGGAATGTCTGCCTGTACTCATGCTTCTTATCTCAGATGGAACCAAAGAAGAAGGAGAAAAAGAAAAGAGGGAAGCTGACATGCAGCTCCGGAGGGAAAGGATAACTTCCTAACCTTTAGAGGTTTCTCTCTTCAAGAGCTATCACCACACAATGATGATATAACCTATGGCTCTTCAACAAAGTGCAGGATCAACTGGAGAAGCAGAAAAAGAAAGTTGCAAGAGAGAAAGAAAGCTGCAAGATAGTAGCTGGGTTGAAACGATACAAGGGGGCTGCTTCAATTCAAAAGACAAAAGGTTTGGAACCTATATCTGCTACCATCTGGTCAAGTACTTATAGGCACAAATGGGTTTTGAGAAACAAGAGAGATGACAGAGGCTTGACTATTAAGAACAAGGCAAGACTGGTGGTTCAAGGATACACCCAAGAGGAAGGAATCAATTATAGTGATGTCTTTGCACATTTTGCAAGACTTGAGGCAGTTAGGATCTTCCATGCTTATGCTGCATCCAAGAATTTCACTGTCTACCAACTTGATGTTAAGTGTTCCTTTCAATATGGGGGATATAGATAGGGAATTCTATGTGTGCCAACCTTTAAGATTTGAAGACCCCAGTACCCTAACTATGTGTGCAAATGGATAAAGATTTGTATTTGCTGCACCAAGCACCTAGGTTTGGTATGAGACTTTGTCCCAGTTTCTTCTGAAGAATGGTTACACCAGAGGTACCATTGACAAGACTCTTTTCATAAGAAAGTCTGGAAAGGACATCTTGCTTGTTCAATTCTATGTTGATGACATCATATTTGTTCTTTAAACGACCAAATGTGTAAAGACTTTGGAAGCATCATCAAGAAGATGTTTGAGATGAGTTCCATGGGAAAAATGGATTTTTTCCTTGCAATTCAGGTAAAGAAAATAAAGGAAGGGTTCTTCATTAATCAATCTAAGTATGTAAATGACATCTTAGAGAGATTCGACATGAAAGATTGCAAGTCAGCCAAGACACCCATACCAGAAACCATAATCTTTGTCTTGATTTTGAGGGGGATGATACTCATCAACATCAGCATAGGGCAATTATTGGTTCTCAGATGTATCTCACAGCAAGTAATCCTGATATCATGCTTGCTACATGTATTTGTGCAAGATATCCGGCTACTCCAAAGGTGTCTCACCTAGCTGCTGCCAAGAGAATTCTCAGATACCTAAAAGGAGCACCAAATTAGGTCTCTAGTATCCAAGAAACAACAATTTAAATCTCTATGGATACTCTGACAGTGACTATGGTGGCTGTAACATTGACAAGAAATCAATGTCATGACGATGTTAATTTCTTGGTGGAAGGATCATCTCATGGCAATGCAAGAAACAATCCTATGTCTTTACATCAACTTCTGAAGCTCAATACATTGCCGCTGCAAGTTATTATGATTAGTGGCTGTGGATTCAAAACTAGATGATAGACTGTGGATTCAAGTTTATGAGCACTCCTATCCACATTGACAATAATAGTGCTATTTCCATCACTGAAAATCCGGTGAATCACTCCAAGACAAAGCATATTGATATCAGGTATCATTTCATTAGAGATATTCATGAAAAAAATCTAATCAAGCTAATTAAAGTTGATTCAAATGAACAATATGCGGATTTGTTCACCAAAGCTTTTGATGAATAGAGATTTAAGTATCTTATTACAACCATTAGGATGATAAACATTGATTATTCTACCTCTTTTGAAACCCTTTTTGAATATGTAATGTCTTATGTCAATGCAATCTAAGCCATGTTAGAAAAGGTCTCTCTCTGAAATTTTCTCTAAGTATAAATTCTTCCGAAGAGGAATTAACCCTCGGAAAATGTTTTACATATCTTCCGAAGCAAAAGTCCTGCAAGGAAAATTTTCTTCTTGGAAGAAGCGATTGATTACATATCAAAACTATTTCCGAAGCTTATGAAAACTCTACATTCAGAAAGTAAGCTTTACTCTCAAAAATAGAAATCTATCTTCAGAAGTAAATGTTGCCTTCGGAAGACAAATTACCTTCGGAAGTAGTTTATACTCGGAAGAAAGTCTATAATGTGTAACGGAAATCTTTTGGGCCCCACACTGTAAAAAGTAAAGATTTTGTTAATGATGTCGGATTATTTATCTAAACTAAAACCTTACCGCCCCTGTCAAATCTCCCACTAAAACATCACATCATCTTATCCAAACCACCTCTATTGCCATTTCACCCTCTTTTAAATAATCCCAACTATTCACTTTCACCTTCTTACCATATTTTATTGCCCTAAAAGCTTCCCTCATTCTCAATTCACCCAAGTCCAAACTTATTCACCTTCATCTTTCACAAATGGCACTTAACCCTCAGCACAATGAAGTCGCACTTCTTCATTCCTCAAGAGATGCCGACTTCTTTGAAATAATTTCCTTTCTTACCCGATCATCCTATTACACTGCCTTGACTGTTAATCCCAGTGTTTACTACAATAATGGTGAAGTTTGGGAAAACGGTCAGATTGAAACCTTAATGGGATCGTGTAATTCGATCGAGCATTTATGGCTAGGAGTTGGTCATTACTGGCAACTCATCAGGGAGCATCTTGATCATCATGATGAAGGCCCCTACAAAGTTCCCAAAACATAGTTGGACAACACCTACATCCAAATGAGATATTGTGGAGACATCAGGAGCTCCATAGTCTACAAGTTCAACATCTGATACAACTGGAAGTTCCTGTTGCATGTCGTTCTTCATTGACTGTCTAATAAATCTGGGGGATGAGATCAAATTCCATATGAACTAGGGTGCCTAGTTCATGGAATGGTGAGAAGCCTCAGATTCAACTACTCAAGATTTGTGCTGAACAATCTCATGGGAAATCCCTAGGGGGAAACATTCTTCATGTATCCCAGATTTCTCCAACATAATCAACTGTGAACTGGACCAGAGTCAGCTTTTCTGCACAGCTGCTCTAACTGTCCCTCACATGAGACTGACTATCTTCAAGACTTTGAATAAAGTATCCACCAATTTCACTAGATAATACACGGCTTTGCTTCCGGTATGATTGAGCAAATAGCTCCTAGTGACATCCCTGTTGATCCCACAGCTGATGAACCCACACCAGCAACTGCCATCATATTTCCAACCTACTTCTCATCCCATCACCATCACATATCAAAGACGCCTCAAACGTACCCTTGTTCAATCTTCTTTGATTGAACAAGCTCCTCCTATTCAATCCAAAAAATAATAGAATGGAACAATGGGCTCCCACTCAATCTGAGGTCTCACCATCCTTCATATTGACCTCAATATGGTTCTTGAGTCTCCTTAGTCTCAAACCATGAGCCGGATACCCTAACTGAATGCCCCGAGGATGAGTATACGTACTCCCCTAGCAGCCAAAAGGGACAGTCCCACCATAGGCTCAATGCATGTAGACATTGATCAAAGTCCGGGTCAATAGGTTTAACCTCTCTATCTTTCACTAACCTTCTCTTCAAAACTAATGAAGAGATTACGTCCTCCATGTCAATGAAGTTGATCTACAACACTATCTCAAAGATCAACAGAGCGTATAGAGACCTTTTATCTTTAGCCCCCATCAGCAATGCTTTACTGAGGTAAGTCCCACTAATATGGAGGGGACTCATGCAGATTTAGCTACCAATAAAGAAGGTGCCTCAATGGACCTTATGGGTAGTGGTAACATTTATGAGACTGAATATGTAGCAACCATGCTTTTTGATGATTCTAAAAGAGACATCATTAAGCAAGAGAAACAAGGGTGCCAAGAAAAACATCTGGTGCTGAGGATGAACATACAAGGTATGTTACCTCATCTCCCCATGATTTTTAAAAAAAGATGAGGAAGAATGCAACTCATCATCAAAGACCTACTATCTAAAGTCTCAAATCTTGAATCCAAGGTTAGGACTTTAGAGGATAGGTCTGCCACTCAGCAACTTGAGATTGACAATCTTAAGGCTCAACTAGTTGAGAAACCTATTGAGAGATCAGTTAGGCATGTACCCATTCAGGTCTCCCTGACCTATTCCTCCAGCTCATCTAGCTCTTAAGATGATGCTACCAAAAAGGGGTGAATGTTCAGAGACAACCATTTGAGGAACTACTCAGCTAAACTTCAACTTCAAAATATTTGGCTCCCACTGCAACTACTTTTCCTGAGCTATCCTAAGTTATATTGTAGATAGACCCAATGATGGTTAGAGATCTCTATAGGCTCTTCTCTAAGTTCCTATTGAGATCCTCTCTAGATCTGCCAAGCCTGATGCAGCTATGATGTACTTTCGAGCTGAAGAGATTCAGATAGGAAGTGCACCTTCTACCATTGTGGAAGAAGTTGGTCTACCTAAGGTCCAAATGGAACCTGAGATTACATTCAACGGGGAAATAGGACTGATGGCCCAGCAACCGAAATAGTTGGGACAGATATTGCACACCCTCAAACTTCCGAAGTTGAAATCAAAGTCTTGGAAGAACAAATTGAATCTTCCGAAGCTGAAATGGAAGCTGCGGAAGGACTGTTCTCCTTGTCCGAGAATCTAATCATCACAGATGCAATTCTAGAGCTAGTTCTGAGGTCAATAGTGTGGACTTTCGTAATCAACCTCTAGCTCAGACACCTTCACTACCTCTCTTACAATCCGAATTCCTCCATTCAAGAAACCACCAAAGTCAAGCACTTCTAAGATGACAAAGAAAGAAGAAAAATGATGCGGAAGAGCTTCAGGAGGAGGAAATGATTGCAAAGTTTAAAAGAAAAGGTAGACTTCCACGTGCAAATGTTAGCGGCCAGTCCAAAGCAGCTACAGCCAAACTAGGAGGCAGTCAAATAAGAAGAGTGTAGAGATCATTGACGAGCTTATCAAGCTTGGAACTGTTAATGAAGACAACTCTGCTACCATTAGAGGAGGTGGTGGAGCTGGAAAAGCAACCAGGCTGCAGGATGAACAAACAGAAGAAAGAAAACACGATCGGCCTTAGAGGAGAAGGAGGAAAAAGGAAAGAGGGGAGCTTGACATGCAACTCGGAGGGAAAGGATAGCTTTCCTAACCTCCGAGGTTTCTCTCTCAGGATCTATCACCACATAATGATGACAATCATACGGCTTCAACAAAAAGCAGGCTCAACTAGAGAAAGAGAGAAACAAAGTTGTAGAGAGAAGTTGAGGGAAAAGAAGATAAAGAAGAAGAAGAAAGGGTCAGAGACCAAGAAGATAGGTGAGGAAAGCCTTATATAAAAGACTATCTTAGGTGACAGGATCAGCGATCACAAGTTTGATGTATTAGAGTTCAAAGCAGCGGAATATGAACAAGAATTAGACAAATTGTAGCAAGCAATCGATACTTGTATGCATTAAGAGCGCATACGGTTATAGGAGAGAATATATATTTCTGATTTCAAGGAATGTTTATAGATGTAGAATATTTCTAATCAAATCATTCATTCATTCCATTCATTCACACACATATTACAATAGGTTGTCACTCCTTATATAGAGTGCAACAATCACTGCTGTTATCACGGAAAGTGACAACTGGCAGATCTAATACAAAAATAACTAACTCTTAACAAACTACTGAAATGTTCACAACTACTGAGAACATATCAGAGTGTTAAGTACAAAATATAAAACTACTGAAACTACAACGACTGAAGAACAAGCTCTTCAGTCGTTTTACAAAACTACTGAAACATAAAAATATAAAACTACTGATATCACAACTACTGAAGAAGTACTCTTCAGCAGTTGTGACAAACTACTGACGCTTCAGTACTTGATCTTCAGACTTTGACCTTCAGATGTTTCATCAGCTGATGACTTCAGTAGATATCATCAGCTGATGTCTTCAGTCTTTGTCTTCAGACTTTGTACATCAGTTGTTGATCTTCAGCACTTGTAAACTCTTCAGCTGTTGTACTTCAGTACTTTGGTCTTTCAGCTTCAGCACTTGTGTTCTTCAGCTGTTGTACTTCAGCACTTTAGTTCTTCAGCTGTTGGAATCTTCAGCACTTGATCTTCAGCTGTTGAAGTCTTCAGCACTTGTCAAACTGCTGATGAGCTTTCAGCAGTTGTTGTGATACCATGTGGGACTTAGAGGTTTTCTGATCTTGGCTCATTGGTTCTTTTGGTCCAACAAACTCCCCCTGAACCAATGCAGCCAAAACCTCTAAATATTCGTTGTCCCACTTATTGTTGGCAAAGTGTTGGTCTTTTTCCTTCTTGATCAGTAGAGAAGATGACCCATGTAAGCTCCGGCCTGGGAAGAAACCTCAAATATTTGTTTGGCAGAGTATGAATGGGAACTCTGTTTTGGGGAACAGGACACAGAGTTGTTATCCCATTCATGAGATTCACTTCCCCATAATGAGTCTGTACGACTCTCTTGTGTAGGCCTCAAGGAAGGTGATTTGTTCCTCCATGGTTAGCTCTTCAGCACCTCCTTCAAACAATGATTCAGGCCCATAATACTCAGACAGGTATTTGGCCTGTTTCCCATTCTTTAGCTCCACAGTTGTTATTATTCTGTAAGCAAACTCATCCGGGTGATTACCCTCTAGGAACAACTGGAGCTCATTTTTCCTGACTTCCTCAAGCCTCTTGTAAACTAACCCCTTTTTCACTATTTTGTTTTCCAGCATCTTCTGAGGGGTTAGATTAGCTTTGTAGGCCTTCTTGAAGTCTTCTAGGATTCCCAGGGTGAAACTACAAAGACCAGAGAGATCACTTCATCTACGATCTTTTTCACCTGGCCAATGTATCTCTGAGGTATATTTTCTTATGAATTCTGTGAGAGACCCTGGGATCAGGCCAAATCCTCACTCTTTCCTTTTGATATTGAAAGGTATGCCTGAGAGTGTAAAGTCTGAGGGCTTGCTTCTTCATATTGATGATAGAAGATGTGGCTGCATAAGCTTTGTCAACTCTCTTCAGCAATTCCTCATCATGCTGTTTATGAAGCTCTTCTTCTTCTAGCTTCACTTTAACCATTTGTCTCTGGACTTCAGGAGTAATTGCTGAGGAGTGACTTGTGGCCTTAGGCAACTGAATCACAGCTGAGAGCGGCAGCCTATCTTCATCATCTTCTTCATCATCTTCTAGCCTCAATATCTTCTCTTCTTCTTCAAGGGTATATCATCGGCTATGGGTTTTGAGGGTAAGGGAGTTGGTTTGGTGGGTTGTGTTTGGGTGGTTTTGGTGCGGAATGTTGACAGGCTGTTCTAGCATCCTTGAGGTGAGTGTGGCTTTTGATTGCTTGGCTAGCTCAGTCCTGCTCCCAGCACCCGCTTCATTCAAAGCTTCAATAACAAGCCCTTAGTATATGCTTCAGACGAACAGATCTTGGTGGTGATTGCCAAGATACTGTCCCTGGACCAAGCTTTGATTTCGATCATTGATCTTCCAAGATATTTTGCAATAAATCTAATCATGATTTCAAGCCTTTCTCTTTCTAACACTTCATAACTTGCCCATCTATTCTGGATTTCTTCAATCTCTAGTCGTCGAATCTCAGAGTCAAGTTTATTGGTGTCATGGCCTTGCCTAAACAGCTGATCAATGATGTTGTCCATTGATCTGCTGTGTTCGGCATCAGCCTCTTTTATCAGTAGCTCCAAGGCTTTATCTTCAGCAATGTGATCATCAGCACCTTTCTTTCGCTTGTAGGTGAGCATTGGTTGTGTTTTCTCCTCCTTTTGGGCTTGCTTCGCTTCCTTCTTTTCCTCGGATCTTTCCTCTTCTTTTCTTTCACTGCAGTACTCTCCCCTTTTTGGATGCATTGGAGGAAGGGGTTTGTACCGCAGAAAGAGTCTTTTGTACAGCAGCATCAATCAGGGGCTGTAAAGTGAGGAAAGCCTCTCATCAATGGCTTTAGTCACAATATCAGTGATTATGGGTGTGATGAGAGGGAGGGAATTTTGAAGTACAGCACCTATTTGCTCAGGAGGGTTCTGTTCCTGAGAAGTAGGGCCTGAAGCAGAGGCAGGTGGTTGAGTTTGGAGGCTCAGTGTTTGGGGAAACTTCAAGTGAAGGTGCCATCTGTGGGTGGGTAGAGGCAGATGGTCTTTCTCCTTGGGAGAGTTGATCAAGTAGGTTTTGCAGCCTACTGACTTCTCTTCAAGGATTGTGTTCTGGGCAAGAACATCGTAGAAAAAGCCCAGGTCATCATCAGCCGAAGCTGAATCATCTGACCTCCTGCTTAGAGCAGGATTTACATGCACTGGGTGTAGACCAGTTGATGCATGTGCCCCTTGTGCTTGGTACTGGGGACTTCCAGCCTCAGGACAGTGTCCATCATCAGCTGTTGCCTCTAGTGAGGTCTTAGCAATGTTACCAGCCTCATTCTGATCATGTGGAGTCAGAGGAGGTGGCAGCCTCACTAGATATTCTAAGCTCCTTGTCTACACCAGGAGATAGAAGTGGTAAACCCCTGTGCTGTGGGTTCTCAAGTGCACTGTGTTCCTCCCCCTCAATTGTAGAGGTATTCCAGTAGTAAGTGGTTGCTGGGGAGGGGGTGAGGAGTGCAGTTGAGTCAGCACTTGTGCAACTATTAAAGTTGGGCTGTGAGGGGCGGTTGTTTGGGGTGAAGGGATAGAAGCAGTGTGCCTGGGGAGGTTGGTGCTCTTCAATGGCAATCCTCAAGTGAGGAAGATCCCAGATATGTAGGTACCCCTTTGTGGTTGCTGCAGGCTCCTGTTGAGAGGAAGCCTGAGCGGCTATGGCTGGAAGAGTCATTGTATCCACTAGGGGGTTTGGACTAGTGGATATATCCTGCGTTTGTGTTGCAGGGGCATCCTCAGGGGACTCAATTCCCTGAGTAGCCGTTTTGGTTTCTTTTTGGTGGGTTTGGTGGGGACTTTTGATTTGGAGGTGGTGGCTGTGGGTTCCAGCTGCGTGGGTTTTCGCAGCTTGGCAGCCATTTTAAGTGTCTGGTCAGAGTTGTGCCGGGAGTATACTTCCGGCAGAACAGCCGTAGCAGGGACTCCCAAGCCAACAAGTCCCTCAGCATTAAGCTGGTCTGTAATAATGGCCATTATGAACCGTGGATAAAGTATCCAACGGTTGGC
The DNA here is from genome assembly GCA_025506515.1 of Flaveria trinervia. Taxonomy (NCBI): domain Eukaryota; kingdom Viridiplantae; phylum Streptophyta; class Magnoliopsida; order Asterales; family Asteraceae; genus Flaveria; species Flaveria trinervia. The sequence continues at coordinate 35,040,370 of CM046449.1, read as the reverse complement.
AGTTAGTTTTTGAGCCATATCTTGAGCTCTGAAAATATTATTTCTGAAAAGTTTAGTGGTTGTTGCTCAAGGATAGAATACATTACCTGCTGCCATTTCGTCGACATTTGATCCCAAGACGACGTCTTAGGGGCCAAACATACATTCACCATGTGAAAGATTAGGCGCTCAGCGTCATTAAAGTGTTTCTTCAATGATAGTGGAGGCACTGAGATCGCCTTGATATCCATGTTGGGCAAAGGATAGATCAGTGGTGCCCTTTGGATATCCAGCAGGAGAACTAGCATCATTCAGATGAAGAATTTTGCGGATTATTGCAGGAGTGATGACTACTTCTTTGTTGTACGACCGACTGGAGGGATGGTGTTGTTCTCCCCAGTGGTAACAGTAACGTTCATCCAAAATTGGTGCAAGGATTCGGCATGTAGTATGGGATTCAGAAGAAATGCCGTGTTGTATTGGGACTGAACCATAAGATCGATAGCAGTATCGAACTTAGTCCAGATGGGCGATTTAGTGAGGTAGGCAACACAGTTGTGTCGCGGTTAATTTGCATGGACGCCATGAGAAGAGGGAAGTTTTGGAGAGGAACGTTAGGTTTGAAGAAGATGAAGCATTGAGAGCTTAGGTTAGGGATATTTATAGGGTACGGGTAAGAAACGACTGAAGGATGTGGTGTTAGTCATCAGTAGTTTTAAACGACCGTTGACATGGTATATCCTTTCAGACGTTGAACAGCTGAAGTCGTGTTGTTAGGCATCAGAGTTAGAAAACTACTGAGACCGTGGTGACTTCGATGATTGTAGGCTTGTGGCATCAGTAGTTAGAAAACTACTGAAGACAGTGGTTTTGACTTCAGATGATTGAAACAACTGAGGACTGGTGTTTGTCATCAGTAGTTATGAAACTACTGAAGACAGTGGTTTTGTCATCAGCTGTTGTAAACAACTGAAGACTTGGTATTAGTCATCAGTAGTTATAAAACTACTGAAGACATGGTTTTGCTTCATTGTTTAGAATGAAACAGCAGTTGTACAAACGACTGAAGAGAAAGTTCTCTTCAGCTGTTTTCGTCAATTCTTAGCTTTTCAGCTGTTTCATACTGTCCTCAACACATTCATCAGTCTTTTTGGCTGATTTCAGTTGTTTCATAGGACATCAGTACTTATCTGTTTTACTGCTGCAGTAGTTGTAACTGCATCAGTAGTTGTAACTACATCAGTAGTTTAGAACAGATGAAGTACTTCAGTACTTGTGAGACATTTAGCCTTCAGTAGTTATAAAAACTACTGAGGTAAAAGAGCTCATCAGTACTTATATGTGACATAGGTACTAATGATCATCAGTACTTATTACTAAGATCATCAGTAGTTGTCACTTATTCTAGCTGCAGCATACCAAGCCTTAACACCAGGTTTTGGAAAGTTGAACTATCCAAAGGCTTAGTAAAAATGTCTGCAAGCTCATCAGCACTAGGCACAAACTTAGGATCAATCAGACCTTTTTCAAAACAATCCCTTATAAAATGATGTCTGATCTCTATATGTTTGGTCCTAGAGTGCTGGACTGGATTTTTGACAATGCAAAGAGCTGAAGCACTATCCATTAACAATGGAGTCTTAGTCTCTGTAATGCCATAATCCAAAAGTTGGTTTTGAAGCCAGAGTACCTGAGATGTACAACTTGCAGCCGCAATGTACTCTGCTTCAGCAGTTGATGTAGCAACTGAGGTCTGTTTCTTGCTCTGCCAAGAAATCAAGCAGTTGCCTAGGAATTGACATCCACCAGACGTTGATTTCCTGGTCAACTTACACCCTGCATAGTCACTGTCAGAAAAAGCAACTAATTTACCAGAATGTCCGTAGAATACCATAAACCTAGAGATGGAGTGCCTTGCAGATATCTAAAGATCCTCTTGACTGCAATCAGATGAGACTCTTTAGGTGCAGCCTGAAATCTAGCACAAACACATGTAGCAAACATAATATCTGGTCTAGAAGCTGTTAAATACATCAAGGACCCAATCATACATCTGTAAAGTGTTTCATCAACCACTTTACCTTTCTGATCTGTATCCAGTTGTGTGGTGCTGCACATGGGAGTAGAACAAGGCTTACAGTTTTGTAAATCAAACTTTTGCAAAAGATCTTTTGTATATTGGACTGATGAATGAAAATTCCATCAGCCTTTTGTTTGATTTGCAACCCCAGAAAGAATGTAACTCTCCCATGGCACTCATTTCAAACTTCTGTTGCATCAACTTTGTAAAGGCATCACACAACTTTGGATCAGAGGATGCAAAAATGATGTCATCTACATAAATTTGAACAAGTAGATTATGCTGCCCAGCTTTCTTAATGAATAAAGTCTTATCTATGGAGCCTCTAGTGAAATTATTTTCAGAAGAAAGTTTGATAATGTCTCATACCAGGCTCTAGGAGCTTGTTTTAACCCATAAAGAGCCTTATCAAGCTTATACACCCAATTAGGATGTTTATTGTCCTCAAAGCCTGGAGGTTGACATACATAAACTTCTTCTTTAATTTTTCCATACAAAAATGCACTTTTGACATCCATTTGAAAAACTTAAGGTTTTGATAAGCAGCATAAGCTAAAAACAATCGAATTGCTTCCAGTCTGGCTACAGGGGCAAAGGTTTCATCATAATCAATACCTTCTTCTTGTGCAAACCCTGAACAACCAGTCTGGCCTTGTTCTTAACAATAAGCCCATTTTCATCAGTTTTGTTCCTAAACACCCATTTAGTGCCTATTGCACACTTACCTGGAGGTAGAGGAACCAGTTCCCACACTTGCTGTTTCTTGAACTGAAGAAGCTCAAGCTGCATGGCATCAACCCATCCATTGTCCTTTAAAGCAATGTGATAATTCTTTGGCTCTTGCTGACTGATGAAGAGAGCATAGAAGCAGAAATTTGACAATTGACTTCTTGTTGATACTCCAGCAGTGATATCACCAATGATTTGAGACATAGGGTGATTCTTCAGATCTTGATACACAATGAGATCTGTGCAAGTGTTTGTAGCAGGCTCAGCAGTAACAGATGGTGATGGTGAATCATTTCCTTGAAACCAATCAGTGGATGGTAATTCAAAGGAAGTTGAATTCGAAGATATCTCATCAGCATTTGTTGTGGATGGTGCTACTGGAGCTACAGGAACATCAGGTCTAGCTGAATCAGGCAGCTGATCACTAAACCTGAAGAGGTGAGTACTGCAATCATCATCATCATCAGCAGTACCACCAGGTGGTGAACTGTTGACAGGAGCAACAGCAGGAGTTTGATAAGGAACATATTGCAGTATGTCCAAATCAAATAACTCCACAGGGCTTTGTGGAATCTTGTCCTTTGGAGATTCATTGAACTTAACATGTAGAGTTTCTTCAACCATCTTTGTTCTGCAGTTGAAGACTCTGTATGCCTTGCAAGTAGATGAATACCAACAAAATACCCTGCATCCACCTTAGGATCAAATTTATGGAGTTGATCCTTTGTGTTGAGAATGAAACAGGGACACCCAAATGCTTTGAAAAATGAAATCAGAGGAGCCAAATGATGGAGAACTTCATATGGAGTCTTCATCAACCTCTGATTTACTAAAACTCTATTTTGCACATAGCAAGCTGTGTTGACAGCTTCAGCCCAAAAGGTCAGTGGCAAACCTGAGTCAGCCAGCATGGACCTTGCAGCTTCAATGAGGGTCCTGTTCTTTCTCTCCACTACTCCATTTTGTTCTGGAGTCCTTGGAATGCTGAACTGCCTTTTGATTCCTTTGAAAGATAGAAGTCATCAAGTGTATGATTTCTGAATTCAGTTCCATTGTCACTCCTAATACACTTGACTGGAAGGGAATACTGCTTCTCAATATACAACACAAAGTGAATAATCTTCTGAGCAGCCTCATCCTTTGAATGTAGAAAGAAAGTCCATACAAATCTGGAGTAATCATCCACAATTACCAGACAGTATTTCTTCTTTGCCATGCTCATTACTCTCACAGGACCAAATAGATCCATATGCAGTAATTGCAAGCAGGCAGTGGACTTAGGCACTTCAATAGGAGGGAATGAGACTTTGTGCTGTTTTCCTTTTAAACACGCAGTGCAGGTTCATCACAGTGGAACTCCTTTATTGGTAAGCCTCTGACTAAACTATTGTGGGTAAGCTGATTCATGTTTTTGAGATTAACATGACCAAGCCTCCTGTGCCACAGTTTAGATTCTTGAGAAGAGGCTTTGGAAAATAGGCAAGGATTGCCTTTGAGATCTATCTTCTTAGAAAGATCTAAGGCATACACTCTTCCTGTCCTGTTGGCTTTCAGGAGAGTGTGATCATCCAACACCTTGTCAATCAAGTGCAAAACTTTGGATGACAGAATCCTACAGTTTTGACTGGTGAAAAGGGCAACATGGCCTTTATCACACATTTGACTGACACTCAAGAGATTGTACTTGAGATTTTCCACATGATTAACATCATCAAATTGATTTCTCCATTGGAGACAAAGCCCTTACCGATGATGTAACCCCTAGCATCATTGCCAAAAGAGACAAATCCCTTCTTTCCTTGAGAGTAGTCATGAAGAAGAGAGCTGTTCCCAGTCATGTGCATAGATCCCCCACTGTCTACATACCAGATGCTACTTTGGCATGTTGAAGAACCCTGCAATAATAAACAATCAGTTAGTTTTAGAGACCCAAACCTTTTTGGTTTTGGGCCTGGTCTCATCAATAGATGGTAAACTAACAGGTTTATTTGAAACAACAGCCTGAGAGGAAGAAGATGGTGTAGAAGAGGAGTCCTTTGGCTTGGACCTCCTTTTCTGTGGTTTCAACATAGGAGTGTCTAGTTGGTTAACTCTACCCAACAGATGTTGAACCATCATTACCAGCTGTGTCTGATTTTGTGATAAAGCTTTCAGCTCATCAGACACATTGCCAGTGGAGTTTGATAAGTTCCTATGTTGCACCTTCTTCTTTGAGCACTCTCAGCTGTCACCTGTTTAACCCCTTCCTTTTTGGATTTCTTTGAGGACTTAAGGGTTACAGGATTTGATGTTGCTGATACAATGTGGTCTCAAACTCAGTTTTCATTTTTACCATTTTCTCTTAATTTCTTCTTTTTGTTTGAGTTTGGAACCTCTTTTGTACCAACAATCATCTGTAAGATGATTGAACAACCACATACTTCACATGGTTTCTTCTTCATCTTAGGTTGATCATCAACTAAAGAGGGTGAAGCAACTGAAGACTTGTTCTTCAATGCTTTGGAAGCATTGTTTGCTTTCTTGACTGCCTCTTTAGTGGTCTTCAAACTCTTTCTACTGTCAGTTTTCTTCTCTTCAGTACTGACAGCAGTTGAAGTTTGAACTTCAGGTGTTAGATCCTGCTCTCTAGTCCTTTCAGGACCTTCAGGATTAACTCCTGAGTTGATCAACTCATTAATCATGTGAATGTCAGCATTTGAACCATCAACATCAGCTGATAAGTTCAAAGAGGGCTTGATGCTGACTTCTACTTCTGATGTGTGCTGTATCAGAAGGTAGATCATGATGTGATGGATTGGTTATCACTCTCACCATCAGATTACCCTCTGCTCTTGGGGTAAAATCTGTAGGTGGAGCAGTGTGATTGTAACCAATTCCAAACTTCACATTTGAAGCAGATTGCTTACTAAGAAGCATTTCAAAACCTTTGCATGATTGTACCCATCTATCACACTCGACCTGGGTAACTGCAAGGGTTTCTTTGAGATCTTTGTACTTCTCTAGAAGTACTTCTTCTAGCCTTATCATCAATTATTTGGCAATTCAGTTTATAAATCTCATCATTTTTATCTTTAGCACAGACTCAAACTCAGCTTTGTTTTTGGAAATTATTTGTTCTAGCTCAATGTTCTTATTAATTAGAGCTACATTTGCTTCTCTAATGGAAGCAAATGCTGCTATGCATGGTTCAGAACATAATTTGGCTTTTGCCTCAGAGGATACCTGTGATACCTGAGGTGTAGAGGCATTAGAAAATGAAGTATCAGCAGACTCCAAAGCCATAAGAGCTAGATTCCCAAAAGGACTGTCACCACCATGTTGACCAGCACCTGAGAACAGTTGGTCATGACCAGACATGTCATCTGGTAAACTGCTCCAGTCAACAACTCTGGGGTGAAGAAGCTGTGTTGTTGAGGTTGAGGGTTGATGAGATTGGGATGGCTGAGGTTCTGGTAGTGCATGAGGTTGTGGTGCCATAGGAACTTGAACTTGATTTGACTGTGGCATGTAATAACAAGGGTACGGATATGGCATTTGACCCTGAGGAACAAAATATGCCGGAGATTGTTGTTGAGGATGATGACTAGAGGTGACAGGATGTTGCCCTCTGTGTTGTTGACTATTGCCAGGAAAAGTCACAAAGGGTGCAGTGGAGTTAGATCCAGTTGATCTACACTCTCTTGCAAAGTGTCCAAGCCTTTGGCATTTGTGACACCTCAACTTGCTCTTGTCAAAACCAACTTTGGTTTTGCCAGAGAGTCCTGGGAATTTTCTTCCAGTTCTTTTATAGAACTTCTGAGATCTGATATTTATCAGGGCATTTGGCTCAAAATATCCATCTCCTCTAAGTCATCATCAGCAATCCCCTTGAGATCATCCATAATGAAGCATAGATTGTCATTATTACACCAGTAAACTGACCATCAATACTCACAAATGCAGAATCAGAAGTGCTTGAAGAGAAATTAATATGCTCATCATACTGGCATTCAGATGAAGCATATTCTGACTCATGACCCACCAAGGCAGTGTTGCCTGGTACAAAGTCTTCAGTGAGCTTTCCAGATGAAGACAGCTTTCTCTTCTGTTCTATCTCTCTCTCAAACGTGAGCAATTTCCCATGGAGTTGGGTGAGAGATAGTTTGTCCAAACTTGCACTGGAGCGTAGGACAATAGTATATGTGTCCCATCTCTCAGGCAGTGATCTGAGAAATCTGTTATTCATCTGAATATTTGTGTACTCAAGTTTGACCATTTTTAGTTCAGAGATCAAACAAGAGAACCGCTCATATTGTTGAGTCAGTGTCTCACCCTTTCTATGAGAGAATGTCTCATATTGTTGGGCAAGAATTTCTCTATTATTTGCCAAGACCTCATCTGTTCCTCCAAATTGTTCTTTCAAGGCATTCCAGAGGTCATGGGCAGTTTCATGATGCATTAGCCCAGAATAGATTTCATTTGGCAGTGCCATGGCCAGAATTCCATGGGCTTTTGCATCAATTTCAAGCAATCTTATCCTCATCTGAGTATTGCTCCCTCCTCTTCGGAACCATTTGATTGGTTTCCGGGTTATTCACCATAGGCTTGTGTGGACATGTACCACTGATGTCCAACAACCTGCGCTGTTAACAGACAGGTGATGGAGCATACGTCTTTGCCATATGTTATACTCATTCCTAACCAGCATTGTGGCTTGGTTGAGGAACCAGTATTGTGAGGATCATTGGAGGGAGTGGTCATTTTCAGTTCAAAAAAATTATTCAAGCTTTTAAAGGTTTTAAACAGACCACAACAAACTCAATGAAAACCAAGAGAAGATCTCAGGATGAATGACCAGAAATACAGAAAATTCAATCTCTATAACCGTTTCTTGCAAAAACAAAAGCTAATTCAATCAAACTTAGATCTTGAATAGCAGTTTCAATGATCAATTATTAGATCGATCAATGATTAACCTGCTCTGATACCATTTGACAGGATCAGTGATCACAAGTTCGATGTATTAGAGTTCAAAGCAGCGGAATATGAACAAGAATTAGACAAATTGTAGCAAGCAATCGATACTTGTATGCATTAAGAGCGCATACGGTTATAGGGAGAGAATATAGATTTCTGATTTCAAGGAATGTTTATAGATGTAGAATATTTCTAATCAAATCATTCATTCATTCCATTCATTCATACACAATATTACAATAGTGTCACTCCTTATATAGAGTGCAACAATCACTGCTGTTATCACGGAAAGTGACAACTGGCAGATCTAATACAAAAATAACTAACTCTTAACAAACTACTGAAATGTTCACAACTACTGAGAACATATCAGAGTGTTAAGTACAAAATATAAAACTACTGAAACTACAACGACTGAAGAACAGCTCTTCAGTCGTTTTACAAAATACTGAAACATAAAAATATTAAAACTACTGATATCACAACTACTGAAGAAGTACTCTTCAGCAGTTGTGACAAACTACTGACGCTTCAGTATTGATCTTCAGACTTTGACCTTCAGATGTTTCATCAGCTGATGACTTCAGTAGATATCATCAGCTGATGTCTTCAGTCTTTGTCTTCAGACTTTGTACATCAGTTGTTGATCTTCAGCACTTGTAACTCTTCAGCTGTTGTACTTCAGTACTTTGGTCTTTCAGCTTACTTGTGTTCTTCAGCTGTTGTACTTCAGCACTTTAGTTTTTCAGCTGTTGGAATCTTCAGCACTTGATCTTCAGCTGTTGAAGTCTTCAGCACTTGTCAAACTGCTGATGAGTCTTTCAGCAGTTGTGTGATACCATGTGGGACTTAGAGGTTTCTTATCTTGGCTCATTGGTTCTTTTGGTCCAACATTAGGGCTCACGGATCTCTAGGAGGCAGGTGGGACCCATGCTGAAAGGGCACTCCAACGAATTGTCAGTGATTCAAGGCTGACTCATATAGGCAAAAGGAAAGAGATGTCTAAAGGGTACAGAGGATGGATCTTCAAAAACCAACCACACCAAATCAACCTAAACCATTCCCTCTCCACTCCCAATCAAAACTTAACCTTCACACCCGCACCGCACCATTATCCTTACCTACTTCTCACCAACCACCCAAACTACCCATCCTCCAACCCAAAACACTCTCTAGAACCACTACACCCATCCTAATCATCCCCTCAGCCTTCCAAACATCTCTCCTTGGAAGAATTCAAGGAAATCAAGACAAAGCTCACAAATTACATAACGTTGAGTGACATCTCTTGTGAAGAAGATTCTGTCAAACTGACTTAAGTTGATGGATCTTCATGTTCCCTTCACAAGAGATAATTTCTTGATCTGCCTAGAGGACCACTAGACCAGTTGCTAGACTTCTTGGAATAAAATCTAACTACTTAAACGGTGAAGAGAAGAACTAAGAAAAGCTGGTGACATTACTGGATACAAAGAAAGAGGACAAGATCCTAGTCAGCCCCTTGTGCCAAGAAAGATAATCATCCAGTGGAGGTTCGATGATGCCTCTACAACTTTGTTGTGAAGAGAGAGATGGTGAAAGCAACAGTCTGAATGCCTCCTGTGTTACACTCTAGCAGAAAACCATTCTCCAATCCCTCCAACTCCAAAACTGCTGCTCATATTAGAAGTCATCTTAGCGGTCTTCATCTTGCTGAGTTAACCATAAGTGCAAAGATTGAGGAGGAGTTGAAACTGAGAGAGAAGGAAGACAATGAAAGATCAACCACCAAAGGCACAACCTTTCTACAAATGGTGGAAGATCCTTAATTGGAACCCATAGTTAGATGGGAGTATGATTACAACTCCTATCAATTAACTCTTCTCAAAGGGTTCCAGTAGAGGGTGCACATCATTCAGAGTGATAGGCTAGATCTCCTATCAACTAATAATTTGTACAAACTTCTGATTACCACTTCTGGGAAGAACAAAGAAATAGGTAATATGTTCTTTCCTTGGTGTTGAAAGTTTTGAGAGAGCAGAAACAAGTAAGGTTTTAGTAGCATCAGCTAGGGGGAAGTTTGTGGATCAAGAAGAAGGCTAGTACAACCAAAACCAAATCACATAGACTTTTGGGTGTATCTAATAAAAGGCTTCCAAAGCTAAATGTGGAACTTCCGAAGGAAATAGACTTCCGAGTACAAAACAAAGTGCAAGATCAACTTCCGAGTACAAAACCTACTTCAGAAGTCAAAGTGTTCACTTCCGAAGATCAAGTCTGAGAAGAAAAGATCAGAAGTCAACTTCGAAAGTATGAAGAAAAGAAGAAGTCCTCAAGCCTCGGAAGAAGTCCTCAAGCCTCGGAAGAAGTAACCTCTTCCGAAGTATAAGTGGCTTTGGAAAAACTTGTTCTTTTGAAGCCAACTACCCTTCAGAAGACACTACTATGAACCAATGGACATAAGTATAGTGTCTCTGACACTCCACTACAGACCTCTGATATACTGCATGGTGTTTTCTGAAAAGCCATGTAGTTGACCATAATTTACTCCATTGTTTACCTTTATTAGTTAGCACAGTTTCCAACTTTAGTTGGTGACAAAAAGGAAGTCATGCACATGTCATGACTACAATATCTTAGATAAGACATTATCTAAGATACCTTAAACTATAGTTGTTCGGATGATAAACATTGATTAGTCTATTTCATTTGAAAATCTTTTCACAATATGTCTTGTCTATGTCAAATACAATCTAAGCCCCATTACAAAAGGTGTTTCTTCAAAATTTTACTAAGAATAATATTCTTCCGTGGAGGAAATAACTCTTGAAAGATGTCATATATATCTTCCGAAGAAAAATTCCTCAAAGGAAAATCTTCTTTCTCAAAGAGTTTTTAGTCTCGGATGAAGCTTTTGATGTCCTATCAAATGTACTCAGAAACTTAATAAACTTTTTCTCTCGGAAGACAATTTTACTCTCAGAAATAAATCTGATAAAATTCACCTTCGGAAGTAAGATTACCTTGGGAAATGTTTTATACTTAGAAGAAAGCTTTATAGTGTGATATAAATCTTTTGGGCCCGACTCTATAAAAATGTAAAGATTTTTCTTAATGATGTCGGAATTTTTAAATGGATTTTATCTTACCACCCTTGTCACATCATACCCCAAATCATCACTTCACCTTATCCATCCGCCATTTTCACCTGTTTAAATACTTTCGACTCACTTACTTAATCTTTTTACAATTTTTACTACCTAAAGGTTCCCTCACCCTCAATTTACCTAAACACAAGTTCATTTCTCTGTAATCTTTCTCAAAAATGGCACTAAAAGCTCAAGATAATTAGGTCGCACTCCTTGACACTTCCAAGGATGCCAACTTCTCTAAAATCATCTCCTTCCTCACCCAATATACCTACTTCACTGCCCTAACCGTTAACCCCACTTTTTATTCAAACCATATGGCTGATATTTGGGGTAATGGCCAAATTGTAACTCTAAATGGAGTTAGGGTTCTTAGATCGAACATTTGTAGTCAGGATATAATCATAACTCTAAAAAAGTCTAAGGGATGGGATTAAATCCCATATGAACTAGGATGCCTAGTTCATGGGTTGGTAAAAGGCCTTTGCTTTAATTATTCAAGATTTGTGCTGACCAATCTGATGGGGAACCTTCACTAGAAAGCCTGTGTGTGCAACTACTCTATTAATCCCTCATATGAGATAGACCATCTTCAAAGTGCTGAAGAGGATGTCCACCAACTTCACTAGAAGACACACTACACTTCTTCAAGGTATGATTGAGTGCATAGCTCCTGGTGACATCTTTGTTGACCCTAAAAGTGAGAAACCCAACCAACAGTGACCCTTACTATGCCAACTCTACCTTCCCACCCCATTAAAATCACATATCAAAGACGATCCAAACTAACCCTTGTTCAATCTCCTCTTATTGAACAAGTCCCTCTTTTCAATCCAAAAAGGCTAGAGTGGAAACATAGGCTCCACTCTGTTGAGGTCCCACCTTCCTTTACTATTGACCTTAATATGTGTATCGAGTCTCCTTAGTCTCAATCCTATGAGCCAGAACCCAAGCTGGAATCTATCAAGATGAGTCACTATACTCTGTTGAGTAGCCAAAAAGGGACAACTTCTCGTAGGCTCAATGCCAATAGATATTCACCAAAGTCCCGAGTCATTAAGCATAACCTCTATATCCTTTACTAACCTACTTGTAGGAGCTGAAGTTGATCCACAACACCATTTTAAGGATCAATTGAGCCTAGAGAAACCACTAATCTCTAGCCCCTATCAACAAGCCCAATTGAGGTGAGTCTCACTAATATGGAGCGAACTCATGTAGATTTAGTTGCCACTACTGAAGGAGCCTCATTGGATCCTTAGGATAGTGATAATATCTCTGGCACTGAATCTACATAAACCATGCCTTTTGATTACTCTGAAAGAGACATCATTAGGTAGGGGAAACCAGGGTGCCAATAAATCACATATGATGGTGACGATGAACATGCTATGTATGTTACCTTATCTCCCCATGATTTTTCAAAAGAAGATGAGGGTAGTTTGAAACTCACCATTGGAGACCAACATTATAAAGCCTCAAACCTTGAATCCAGGGTTAAGACTTTAGAGAATAGGTCTGCCACTCAGCAACTTGAGATTGAACATCTCAAGGCCAAACTAGTTGAGAAACAACTAAGAGATCTATTAGGCAAGTACCAATTCAAGTCTCTCTCACCTCTTTCTCTAGCTCATCAAGTTCTCAAGATGATGCTACCAAAAAAGGGGAGATTGTTCAGATACAATTACATGAGGAACCCCAAAGTTTAGTTCTTTCAACTTTAACATCAACAGGCTGAATGGATCCTCTCTACTCCACTCAAGCAGATTCGATATTGTTGAGATAGTAGAGAAGTTTTTCTCTAGTCCTTCCAATTCTAAGATAGCTACTAACATTAGAAATCAGCTGAGTAGTCTTCATTTTGCTGAGCTAACAGCAAGAGCCATGATTAAAGAAGAGTTGAAACTAATAGGGAAAGATGAAAAGGAAGGATCTACAACCAAAGGCAAAGCCTTTCTTCAAGTGGTTGAAGGTCTTGAACTGGAGTCTATAGTTAGATGGGAGTATGAATACAACTCCCGTCAACTAATTCTCATTCGAGGGACACAACAAAGGGTGCATATCATTCAAAATGATAGATTGGATCTCTTGTACACCAATGATTTATACAAGCTTCTCAGCACCATATCTTGGAAGAACAAAGTGAGAGATAAACATCTTCTCTTCCTAGTGCTAAATGTTTTGAGAAGTAGGAAGAGGTGAAGTTTTGCTAGCCAGTTATGTAACACCTAACTCCACGCATGAACAATATTTTCTGCTTTCCCCACGAGGAGCTCACGGATTTGCTTTTGGTTTCCCGGGTGAAAACTTCTCAAGCAGGTCACCCTTCCCTGGATTGCTCCCACTTGAGCACACTTAACTATGAAGTTCTCCTCTCATCCACAGCCAATACGCCCAAAACACTTTGTTGATATTAGAGGCTAGACATTCCTTGTGAACCATGAATCTCTCCTGTCCACGGCCAATGTAGGATTCGCCTAGGATGTTACAAACACCTCCCCATTTGGACTGATCATCCTCGATGAGGTTTGGCCCACCATCCCATCTATGGATGTGGGATTGGCCTAAGGTGTCACTCTAAACACTCCCAGGGACTCACCATCCTGATGAGGTTTGCCCCACCATCCCAAATGGCACAAGAGTAGCTCTAATAACATTCTGTAACACCCGACCCTGGCATCAACAATATTGTCTACTTTTCCCACAAGGAGCTCACGGATTTGCTTTTGGTTGCCCGGCTAAAAAATTCTCAGGGAGGTCACCCTTTCCTGTATTGCTCCCACTTGAGCATGCTTAACTATGGAGTTCTCCTCTCAACCACAACCAATACTCCCAAAACACATTGTTGACATTAGAGGCTAGGCATTCCTATGGAAGTTAACCTTTGGAAGAACCTACTATGAACCAATGGACATAAGTATGGTCCAATGGACATAAGTATGGGATTCGACTATTATGTTACAAGTTAACCTTTGGAAGAACCTACTATGAACCAATGGACATAAGTATGGTCCTTCTGACACTATACTGGAAATCTCTAAGATACTACATGGTGTTTTTCCTACTCCTATGTAGTTAACCATACTTTATTCCACTGTTTATTCGTTATCAGTTAGAAGTTGCCAACTTTTGTTGGTGACAAAAGGTAAGTCATGGACATGTCTTCACTACAAATCTTAGATAATATTTTATCTAAGATACCTTGTATTTAGTAATATAGTATTTGCTTTAGTCTTCGGTTTTCGGCTAATATCAACGTTTATCCGGCTATAGGTAGTAGTATATACAGCTTCTCAATATAACTCATGTAACATGCTTGTAAGAGTCTTGTAATACGTTGAGTTGAAAAGTATATATACAAGTATCATGAAAAATATCTTCTTATCTTTTGATTACTTAATATATGATTATCAACTTTTAGAGGGATTCTATATCATCTAATCTAGTGTGATTCATTGAGTTTGAGAGATAACATTAGTGTTGAGTGACCAAAACTGATCCTGTAAACCTTTGAGACAACACAACCTAGAACTCATGCTGGACCACAACAAGCTTAATCTTCTGATCCATAGCAAGGTACAACTCCCTCACCTTCTGAATTTGTGACGGAAGAGAACCCAACTTAGAAATACAAAACATAACAACCTAGTGCTAAAGGCCAGTCAACTCAGTTAAAGATTCCAAAAAGGAAGAAAAGGATGGCTTCTAAGTCAATATCAAAGAAGAAACCAAAGCCATCGATCTCTAGGCCTTAGATGAGTCAGAGCATCCTGAGGAAATGCATGAAGAGGCTTCTCAACCTACTCCAACTCAAGTAAAGCCTATTGCATCAGGAATACCCATCTTGTCTTGGGCCTTTGTTGCTAATCCAGATAGATGGCATGTCAATAGAGATCAAGGTGGTCAAGATGTCTAGTTTTGGCAAAACATGCCAAAATTAATATCTTGTTTGTTGATCCAGGATGATCACACTTGAATCAAATCATGATGATTATAGGTCAAACTATGATAATCACAATCAAAACCCCTTTAATATTCAATTAGATTGCTAATAATGTGTTTACAAGTAATCCCTTAATCTATTGGTCATACAACCATTAACCTAATCTAATTACAATTAGGCTATTTATAGTCTAGTCTAAGTTTCTCTATTTACACATAACCCCCTCGACTATATAACTAGACTAAAACATGACTCCAACAAAGTAAATTATATTTTTTTCACACAAAATATATTCATTACAATAAAACTCTTAGTCATTTAACTCTTCAACGTCTCGTCTCGGTTCTTCGTCTCCAACGTGCCGTGTTTGACTTTTGCATTGACTTTTACCATGACGTTGATTTTTGCTGACTCTGATTGTGTTGATAATATAGACTATCTTGTACAGATCTAACAATACTCCCCCTTATTCTATCATTATCAATGTCTACATACAAATTTAGCACCAAGAAGTCAACATTAGAAAGATCTTCAAACTGAAGTTTTCTGAATCTGATAAGAAAAATTATTCATCCTATAAGCCCCCTATTTATATTCTCTCTCTTTTCGAGTGCATCCTTTGTCAAGATATTGAACAACTTTTCCAAATCTCTAATCTTGAGTGCTTCAGAAGATATAGGAGGAGGATTCCTAGCTCGGTATCTTCTGTAATCTTGAGGAACGTATTCTCTGATCAAGTACACTGCTCAACGGATGATCTGCCATCAATTACAGCAAATATCTGAAACACATTCACAAACACAAACTCGACATTTCTAATTAGATCAATTTTTTTATAAAAAATAAACCTGTGTTTATTTGTGCTTGAAAACAAGCGAACCTGTATTCGGTTGTACGTAATTTTTATGAAATGCATGAAAATTTATAAAATTGTAAAAGCATAATATAGATGACCTAAAGAATTTTGAAATGAAAATTTATCATAATTTTTATTTTTATTATATACATATATTATATCATTTTTTTATCTATTAATTTTTTATATAACCGAGAACTAAATCAATCATGAGATCATATCCCCAATATATACTTTAGCACAAGGATGAAACTAATCATCGACAAGCAATAAGATCACACTTATAACTAAATCTAATCACAGTCTTTGGGTGATTTTCAAATTCTCAAACAGATCGATAACAATTATTGATATGTTTGTCCACTTAAACCCATGCCCTATCTTTTTCAACAAGCAGCAGATGATTGGTTAGTATTCGATTAAATGCATTAGAATGCTAGGACCCCATAATAATTGGCAAAAACCCTCACCCAACCTTAGGATTTCTTGAATTTTGTTACGATCTTTATAGAACAAGGCTTGTACATTAGTGTGCAAGTGATTATCAACAGAATATTGCATTCTATGATGAATTCATTGTTTAGATGATTTGACACAACTTTGACCAAAATGGTGAGAGCTCCAGATCTATACTCATGTATAACAAAGAAGATGACCATTTAATCATGTGCCGATGAGAGCTCCAGGTTAGTATTATCGTAAAGCAAAGGAGATCATCACTCCAGGTCAGTACTTCCGTATAGTAGAGGAGATTAGCACAAACACAAGACATATAAATACACCAAACATGGCTCAAAGATACGGCTTATATGATTTATATCATCGTGGGTGAAAGATCTAATCTCAATCCCATTTTTTTCGAGACTCAATTTTCGTGCAGGCCAAAATGATTGCGTAAATCCAGACATCCTTAAGTATATATGTTAATTTAAATCATTATGTTGTTGTCTACTTTATTCTTCAGGTTGAGTCTACCAAGCATACCATTAAAGAATCTGTTTGTTTTTCTATTATTTGGAATTAAAAATAAGATGTGAATCAAATAAAAACATTAGTTACTACCATTTCTCATTTTAAAATGCAAGTCATGCAAGAACAAGCACATAAAGAAGATATACAAACATTACTCAGTCATCTCGAATCAAGTTCCGAGTTCTCTTTTCATCTTTATGTACAATACTCTCCCTCTAAATTTTTATTTTTGCAAACCTATTTTTTATATATAATTTTTAATATTAAAAAAAACTGTACAAAAAAAAGAAATTTACCAAAGAAGATCTTCCAAACTACACTGATTATGAAGATAAGAAACAAATGATCAAGAGATATGAGTGGTTGTGAAGTGAGAAATATGATTGTGCAGATTAAAAATCCAGATTGAGATATGGAGTGATTGTGAAGTGAGAACTATGATTGTGCAGATTAAAAATCCAGATTGTGGATAAAATAACATGACTATAACCTGCTTGTTCCGCCTCAAATTGAATTAGGAATAATCTTTGTGAGTAAACCGGATTACTAATTGTCCTCTTGAATTGTTCCTTCACTCATAAACAGATTAGTTAAACAGGGGAACCCAAGCCATCGTAGTCCTGGGTGTTCCTTTTGCAATGGTAGAAGTAACCTGCTTCAACAAACAGTTTGCTAAAATATCAGAGATAACTGTATCTTTCTTTTTAGTTTGTCAAATTTGTTTCGGTTTAATTAATTTTGATTTGAATGAAATAAATTTGGAAATCATTTTCCTTTTAAGATCGGATGGAAAATAATTTGGGTTTGAACCTTTGGTCATTTTCATCTTTGAATCATATGAAACGGCTTCATATGAAAAGGTTGGATGGAGGGTTTTTCATCCAATAATTCAAAGATGTGTGCTTTTTACCTCTTAAACTAGTGAAGTAACCCGGTTTGCTTTTACCTTCTGGAACATTTCATAGACTTACAAATGGAGAAGCAATTTGGTTTGCCTTTACCAGTTGAAGCAAGTCTTTGAGAGCACTTCTTTACCACATGACCTTCTTTTCAACACTCAAAAACAAGCCATCAAGGCTTTGATGCTTGACTGACCGTGTGAAAGCAATTGATGGAGATTGCTTTGAGGTTGTTGTAGATTCTTGTTTGGTTTGGAGTTTTCTATGTGAACAGTGGAAGAGATCTTCACTGATTGACTGGGTGTTTTGCAATGGAGAAAGAGATCCTGTTGGACCAAAAGAACCAATGAGCCAGATCAGAAAAACCTTTAAGTCCCACAAGACATCACAACAACTGCTGAAGACTTGATCAGCTGTTTGACAAAGTCTGAAGATCAACAGGTGAAGACTAAAGTACTGAAGACTTCAACAGCTGAAGACCAATGTCTGAAGTTCAACAGCTGAAGACTAAAGTACTGAAGACTTCAACAGCTGAAGACTAAAGTACTGAAGACTCAACAGCTGAAGACCAAAGTCTGAAGTTCAATAGCTGAAGACTAAAGTACTGAAGACTTCAACAACTGAAGACTAAAGTACTGAAGATCAACAGCTGAAGTACAAAGACTGAAGACATCAGCTGAAGACATCAGCTGATGAAACAACTGAAGTTCAAGAAGTCCAAGTACTGAAGCCTTCAGAGTTTGTCACAACAGCTGAAGAAGCATTCTTCAGTTGTTGTGATGGTTTCCTTTCAGTAGTTTTCTTTTTTATTTCAGTACTTGTAAAACGACTGAAGAGCATGTTCTTTAGTCGTTGTAGTTTCAGTAGTTTCTTTTCAGTAGTTGTAGTGATAGTTAACACTTGGTATTTTTGTAAGAAGATGTCAGCTGTTTGACATCTTCAGTAGTTGTGTTAACTTTCAGTAGTTAAATAACAGTTAGATGTCACTGTCAAGTGACATCAGTTGACGTCAGCTTTCCTTATAAAAGGAAAGATGACCTAATTGTAACGTTGCACGAAAGCCAGCCGAAGCATATATTGAATGAATATATTCCTTTTGGCAGAAATTCTCTCTATAACAAACACTGTTTCATTGATAAATTTCGTGTGTGTTCTTGTTTAAATTTGTTAATTCGTGGGCTCATTCCGCTGCAAATCCAATCTAATTGATCAAACTAGATGCTGAGATCCTAACAATTGGTATCAGAGTCGGTTAATCATTGATTGATTTAACAATTGATCATTGAAACTGTTCTTTTGCTATCTACATTTGATCGAATTAGCAAATTTGCAAGAATCGGTTATAGAGATTGAGTTTCTGTTGCTTCTGGCCATTTTGTTTGAGTTTCTAAGTGGTTTTGAGCTAGATTTAATTTGTTTACCTTGAATTTGTTTGAATTCTGAATATGACTACTCCTTCTAGTGACCCTCACAATACTGGTTCCTCAACCAAGCCTCCGATGCTGGTTAGGACTGAGTATAACATATGGCAACGAAGAATGCTCCATCATCTGTCTGTTAACAGTTCAGGTTATTGGACATCTGTGGTACATGGTCCACATAAGCCTATGGTGAACAATCCGGAAACCAACCAAATGGTTCCGAAGAAGAAGGAACAATACTCTGATGAGGATCAAAAACTGTTTGAGATTGATGCTAAAGCTCATGGAATTCTGGCCATGGCACTGCCTAATGAAATCTATTCTGGGCTTATGCATCATGAAACTGCTCATGACCTCTGGAAGGCACTGAAAGAACAATTTGGTGGTACTGATGAGGTCCTAGCAAACAATAGGGAAATACTTGCCCAACAATATGAGACATTTGCTCATAGGAAGGGTGAGACTCTGACTCACAGTTTGAGCGTTTTTCATGTTTGATCTTTGAGCTGAAAATGGTCAAACATGAATACACTAATAGCCAGATGAACCACAGATTCCTCAGATCACTGCCTGAGAGATGGGGACACATATACAATTGTTCTACGCTCTAATGCAAATTGGATAGCCTATCTCTCACCCAACTTCATGGGAAACTGCTTACATTTGAAAGAGAGATAGAGCAGAAAAGGAAACTGGCATCATCAGGAAAGCTCACTGAAGACTTTGTACCAGGGAACACTGCCTTGGTCGGTCATGAGTCAGAATATGCTGCATCAGAAAGTAATTATGATGAGCATATAAATTTCTCTTCAAACAGTTTGATCATGCATTTGTGAGTGTTGATAGTCAGTCAGGCTGTAATAGTGACATTTGTGCTTCATTATGGATGATTTGAAAGGTATAGCTGATGATGACTTAGAAGAGATGGATATTTTGAGCCAAATGGCCTTGATTAATATCAAATCTCAGAAGTTCTACAAGAGAACTGGTAGGAAATTCCCTGGACTCTCTGGCAAAACCAAAGTTGGTTTTGACAAGAGTAAGTTGAGGTGTCACAAATGCCACAGGCTTGGGCACTTTGCAAGAGAGTGTAGATCATCTGGATCTAACTCCTCTGCACCCTTTGTGACTTTTCCAAGTATATTCAACAAAATAGAGGACAACATCCTGCTAGTTCTGGTCATCAATCACAACCTCTATCTCCTACATAGTTTGTCCCTCAGGGTCCAATGTCATATCCATATCCCTGCTATTACATGCCACAAACCAATCAAGTTCAAGTACCCATTGCTCAACAACCACCTGCTCTTCCTGAGCCTCAACCTTCCCAATCTCATCAACAATCTCAACCTCAACAACACAATTTTTCACCCCAGGAGTTGTTGACTGGAGCAGTTTACCAGATGATATGTCTGGTCATGAACAACTGTTTTCTGGTGCTGGTCAACATGGTGGTGATAATCCTTTTGGAAACCTTGCTCTAATGGCCCTGGAGTCTGCTGATACCTCATCCTCTAATGCCTCCACACCACAGGTATCACAGGTATCACAGGTATCCTCTATGGCCAAAGCCAAGCTATGTTCTGAAACATGCACAACCGCATTTGCATCTATTAGAGAAGCAAATGTAGCTTTAATTAACAAGAACATTGAGCTAGAACAAATAATATCCAAAAGAAAAGTTGAATTTGAGTCTGTGCTTAATGATAAGAATGATGAGATTTACAAACTTAAATGCCAAATCACTGATAATAAGGCTAGGGAAGAGGTACTTCTAGAGAAGTACAGAGACCTCAAAGAAACACTTGCAGCTACCCAGGTAGAGTGTGATCGATAGGTACATTCCTGCAAGGGTTTTGAAATGCTTCTTAGTAAGCAGTCTACTTCCAATGTGAAGTTTGGCATTGGTTATAATCACACTGATCCTCCTACAGATTTTACTCCTAGAGCAGAGGTAGAATCTGATGCAGAAAGCAATAACAATCTTTTCATCATGTGATCTACTATTTGATACAACACCATCAGAGGTTGGTGTCAGCATTATTCCTCCAAAACCTATCAGCTGATGTTGATGGTTCAAATGCTGACACTCAGATGATCAAAAGGTTGATCACTCCAGGTGCTATTTCACAAAGTACTGAAAGTACTAAAGAGTAAGTCATAACACCTGGAGAACAAACCAAAACTACTCAAGAAGATATCAAGAAAGCATGTACTGCAAGGAAGAAAACTGCTAGTACTGATCGCAAACTGCTGAAGAATAAGTCTTCAGTAGTTTCATCTTCTTCAACAGATGATCAACCTAAGATGAAGAAAAAGCCATGTGAAATATGTGGCTTATTCAATCATCTTACTGATGATTGCTAGTATAAAAAGGGCTCCAAACTCAAACACAATGAGAACCTAGAAAAGAAAATGGATAAAATGAAAACTGAGTTTGAAACCAAGTTTGTACCAGCAAAATCAAAACCTGTAACCCCAAAATCCAAAAAGAAAAGAAAAAAGGAAGGGGTTAATCAGGCAACAGGTGAGGTTGCTCAAAGGGAGATGGTACAACATAGGAATCCATCAATCTCACGCACTAATGTGTCTGATGAGCTGAAGGCTTTATCACAGATTCAGACACAACTTGTTATGATGGTTCAACATCTATTAGGGAGTCAACCAATTAGATGCTCCTGTGTTGAAACCACAGAGAAGAAAATCCATGCCAAAGGATTCTTCTCTTTCACCATGTCCGTCCCCTCAGGCTGTCCTTCATAGCAAATCTGTTAGTTTACCATCTGTTGATGTGAATAGACCCAAAACAAAAAGGTTGGGTCTCAAAAACAACTAATTTATTATGATTGTAGGGTTCTTCAGCATGCCATAGTAGCATCTGGTATGTAGACAGTGGAGGATCTATGCATATGACAGGGAACAACTCTCTTTTCATGATTACTCACAAGGAAAGAAGGGGTTTGTTTCTTTTGGCAATGATGCTAAGTGTTACATCATTGGAAAAGGCTTTGTCTCCAATGGGGAAATAAGGTTTGATGATGTTAACCATGTGGAGAATCTCAAGTACAATCTCTTGAGTGTCAGTCAGATGTGTGATAAAGCCATGTTGCTCTTTTCACCAGTCAGAACTGCAGGATTCTGTCATCCAAAGTTCTGAGTTTGATTGATAAGGTGTTGGATGATCATACTCTCATGAGGGCCAACAGGACAGGAAGAGTGTATGCCTTAGATCTTTCCAAGAAAATAGATCTCAAAGGCCATCCTTGCCAATTTTCCAAGGCTTCTCCTCAAGAATCTATTCTATGGCATAGAAGGCTGGGTCATGTGAATCTTAAAAACTTGAATCAGCTCATACATCATGGTTTAGTAAGGGGATTGCCTATGAAGGAGTTCAGATGTGAAGACAACTGCACTGCTTGTTTGAAAGGAAAACAACACAAAGTCTCATTCCTCCTTTTAAAGAACCTAAGTCCATTGCCTGCTTGCAATTACTACACATGGATATCTTTGGTCCTGTGAGAGTAATGAGTATGGCAAAGAAGAAATACTGTCTGGTAATTGTGGATGATTACTCCAGATTTGTATGGACTTTCTTCTTGCATTCAAAGGATGAGGCTGCTCAGACGATTATAAACTTTGTGTTGTATGTTGAGAAGCAATATTCCCTATCTGTCAAATGTATCAAAAGTGATAATGGAACAGAATTCAGAAACTATACACCTGATAACTTTTATCTCTCAAAGGGAATCAAGAGGCAATTTAGCATCCCAAGGACTCCAGAACAAAATGGACTAGTAGAGAGAAAGAACATGACCCTAATTGAAGTTGGGAGGTCAATGTTGGCTGACTCTGGTTTGCCACTAACCTTTTGGGCTGAAGCTGTTAACACAGCTGGCTATGTGCAGAATAGAGCCTTAGTAAATCAGAGGTTGATGAAGACTCCATATGAAGTTCTACATCATTTGGCTCCTCTAATTTCATTTTTCAGACCCTTTGGGTGTCCTTGTTTCATTCTCAACACAAAGGATCAACTCCACAAATTTGATCCTAAGGTGGATGCAGGGTATTTTGTTGGTTATTCATTTACTTGCAAGGCATACAAAGTCTTCAACTGCAGAACAAAGATAGTTGAAGAGACTCTGCATGTGAAGTTTAATGAATCTCCAAAGGACAAGATTCCACAAAACCCTGTGGAGTTATTTGTTTTTGACATACTGCAATATGTTCCTTATCAGGCTTCAGCTGTTGCTCCTATCAACAGTTCTCCACCTGGTGGTATTGATGATGATGATATATCAATGCTCACCTATTCAAGTTTAGTGATCAACTGCTGAGTCCACTAAACTTGATGTTCCTGTAGCTTCAGCAGTTCCATCCACAACAAATGCTGATGAGATCTCTGATTCCTCTACATCTTTTGATTTGCCATCTCATTGTTGGTTCAAGAGTCTGTATCACCATCTGCTGCTGCTGAAGGTCCTACAAACACTTGCATAGATCTCATTGTTTATCAAGAGCGGAAGAATCACCCAATATCTCAAATCATTGGTGATATCAATGCTGGAGTTTCAACAAGAAGTCAATTGTCCAATTTCTGCTTCTATGCTCTCTTCATTAGTCAGCAAGAGCCAAAGAACTATCACATTACTTTAAGGGACAATGGATGGGTTGAAGCCATGAAGCTTGAGCTACTTGAGTTCAACAAGCAGCAGGTGTGGGAACTGGTTCCTTTACCCCCAGGTAAGTGTGCAATAGGTAGTAAATGGGTGTTTAGGAATAAAAACAGATGAAAATGGGCTATTGTTAAGAACAAGGCCAGACTAGTTGTTCAGGTGTTTGCACAGGAAGAAGGTATTGATTATGATGAAACCTTTGCTCCTGTAGCCAGACTGGAGGCAATTAGATTGTTCTTAGCCTATGCTGTATTCCACAATCTTAAGTTTTTCAAATGGATGTTAAAAGTGCATTTTTATATGGTAAAATAAAAGAAGAGGTTTATGTGTGTCAACCACCAGGTTTTGAGGACAATAAACATCCAGATTGGGTATACAAGCTTGATAAGGCTCTTTATGGGAAGAAACAAGCTCCTAGAGCTGGTATGAGACATTATCAATTTTCTTCTTCAAAATAATTTCACTAGAGGCTCCATAGATAAAACTTTGTTCATTAAGAAGGTGGATCAGCATAAGCTACTTGTTCAAATATATGTTGACGATATTATTTTTGCATCCTCTGATCCCCAGTTGTGTGATGATATTACCAAATTAATGCAACAGAAGTTTGAAATGAATGCAATGGGAGAATTACAGTTCTTTCTAGGATTGCAAATCAAACAAAAGGATGATCGGACTTTCATTCATCAGTCTAAATATACAAAAGATCTTTTAAATAAGTTTGATTTACAAAGCCGTAAGCCCTGTTCTACTCCCATGTGCAACACCACTCAACTGGATGCAGATCAGAAAGGTAAAGCTGTTGATGAAACACTTTACACATGTATGATTGGGTCATTGATGTACTTAACAGCTTCTAGACCAGATATTATGTTTGCAACTTATGTTTGTGCTAGATTTCAGGCTGCTCCTAAAGAGTCTCATTTGATTGCAGTCAAGAGGATCTTTAGATATCTGCAAGGTACACAATCTCTAGGTTTATGGTATTCCACTGGACACTCTTGCAAATTAGTTGCTTTTTCTGATAGTGACTATGCAGTGTAAGTTAACCAGAAAGTCAACTTCTGGTGGATGTCAATTCCTAGGCAACTGTTTGATTTCTTGGTAGAGTAAAAAATAAACATCTATTGCTACATCCACTGCTGAAGCAGAGTACATTGCTGCTGCAAGTTGTACATCCAGGTACTCTGGCTTCAGAACCAACTTTTGGATTATGGCATTACAGAGACTAAGACTCCATTATAATGGACAGTGCTTTAGCTCTTTACATTGTCAAAAATCCTGTCCAGCATTCTAGGACCAAACATATTGAGATCAGACACCAATTTATTAGGGACTATTTGAAAAAGGTCTGATTGATCCAAAGTTTGTACCTAGTGCTGATGAGCTTGCAGACATTTTTACTAAGCCTTTGGATAATTCAACTTTCCAAAACCTAGTGTTAAGGCTGGTATGCTGCAGCTAGAATAAGTGACAACTACTGATGATCTCAGCAACGAGTACTGATGATCATTCGTAACCATGTCACAAATAAGTACTCATTCTGTTACAAACTACTAATGTAGTTATAACTACTGATGTGAGTAAAAACAGATAAGTACTGATGTCCTATGAAACAACTAAAACAGCCAAAAAGACTAATGAGTAAGTGTTGAGGACAGTATGAAACAACTGAAAAGCTAAGAATTGACGAAAACTACTGATGGGAATTTTCCCTTTAGTAGTTTTACAACTATTGTTTCATCTTAAACAACTGAAGCAAAACCAATGTCTTCAGTAGTTTCACAACTACTCATGACTAACACCAAGTCTTCAGTCGTTTACAACAACTGATGACAAAACCATGTCTTCAGTAGTTTCACAACTACTGATGACTAACACCAAGTCCTCAGTTGTTTCCACATCTGAAGTCAAAACCATGGTTTTCAGTAGTTTTAATAACGATGATGCCTAAAACCAACACTTCAGTTGTTTCAACCTCTGAAGGTTAATACCACGTCATCAGTCGTTTAAAACTACTATGATTAACACCAAACCCTTGAGTTGTTTTATAACCTTACCTATAAATACCTAATCTTACAGAGATTCATCATCTCAAACCTAACGTTCAAAAACTCAAAACCTTCTCTCACATCAATGGCGACATGCAGCTTAAACCACGACAAAACTATGTTGCCTACCTTACCAAATCCCTTCTGGACGAAGTTTGATACTGCCATTGGTCTAATGGTCCATTCTCCATACAAAACGGCCTTCCTTATCAATCCTACCATTTATACTGAATCCCTAAATTAGTTCTGGATGAACGTCACCCTTACCACTGGGGAGAATGACACCGAGTCTCTCCAGTCGTTTGTCAACTCCCGAAAGGTGGTCATCACTCCGGCAATCCTTCGTCAAACCCTACAACTGGATGATGCCACCTTCCCCGCTGGATATTCAAAGGGCATCACTGATCTATCCTTTGCCCAACATGGATATTAGGGTAACCTCAGTGCTTCTACCATCCTAAAGAAGCATTTCCATGATGCAGAACGCCTTTTTTCATATGGTGAATGTCTGTCTAGCCCCTAAGACTTCTTCTTGGGATCAATATCAACAGGTGGCAGCATGTATTCTTTTCTATCCTGAGCAACCAACTTAAATATTCTGAAATAATTTCTTGAACTTAAGGATATGGCCTAAAAACCTATTGCTAACCGAGGATATTATATCCTCGGTTCATAATGGCCATTATAGAAACCAGCTGAAAGCTGAGGGACTTGTTGGAGTCCCTGCCATGACTGTATTGCTGAGACTATACTCCAGGCATAACTCAGACCGGTCACTCAAATAGGCTGCCAAGCTACGAAAACCCACGCAGCTGGTACCCACAGCCACCACCTCCAATCCAAAGTCCCCACCAACCCCAAACACAAGAAACCCAAAAAGGCTGCTCAAGGAGATGAGTCCCCTGAAGATGCCCCTACAACACAAACGCAGGATATATCTACTGGCCATAACCCCCCAGTAGATACACGTACTCACCCACCCTCAACCGCTCAGGCTTCCTCTCAACACGAGCCTGTAGCAACCACATATGGGGCACCCATACATCTGGAACCTTCCTCATTTGAGGAGGTTGCCATGAAACACACTACTCTCCCGGGTGCATACTGCTTTCACACCATCTCCCACTGCAACCGCCCCCCAAAGTCCTACCATAATAGTTGCAAAAATGCTGACTCAGTTGCATTCCTCACCCCCTCCCCAGATACCAATCAAATTGGATAGCCTAAACAATTGAGGGGGAGGATCCAAATGCTTCTCATAACCCACGCACAGGGGTTACACTGTTCCATCTCCAAGTGTAGAAACAGAGATTAGAACCTCTGGTGAGGCTGCCACTTCTCCTGCTTAAGCATATGATCAGGATATAGTTGGTAACATCCATAAGACCTCACCAGAGGCAACTGCCAATGAGGGACATAGTCCTGAGGCAGGAAGTCCCCAGTACCAAGAACAGGGGCACATGCTACTACTGATCTACACTCAGAGCATGTACATCCTGATTCAATCAGGAGGTCAGGTGATTCAGCACAGACTGATGATGACCTGGGCTTTTTCTATGATGTTCTAGCCCACAATATCATCCTTGAGAATGAGGTGAGCAGACTCAAAGAGCTATTGGCCAAATGTCTCAGGATCAAAGACCATCTATCCTAATAACCCCACAGATGGCACCTTCAATTGAAGGTTCACCAAACACTGAGCCTACACACATAACTAAGCCACCAGCCTCTACTTTTGGCACCACCTCTCAGGACAGAACCCCTCTGAGCAGATGGTGGCTATCTTTCAAACCTCCTTACCTCTCATCACTCCCATCATCACTGACATAGTGCATAAAGCCATTGATGAGAGGATTCCCTCAAATCTACAAACCCTTATTGCTGATGTTGTTCATAATCTCTTTCTGCCTTCCACACCCCTGACTCCAATGCACCCAAAAGGGGGAGACTGCAAAGTCTAAGGCAGTAAAAGACAAGAAAATAAAGAGAGTTGATGCTGAGAAAGAGCCTGAAAAAGAGAAAGAGCCTGAGAAAGAGAAGAAGGTTCAGAAAGAACTGATCTCAGAACAGCTGATTACATATAAAGAAGAAGTGCTGAGTCAAGAGTTGATGAAGAAAAATCATAGAAGACCTTGTTAGGATGCTGATGAAACTCGTAGCAGATTAATTGATAAAATTTAGATAAACTATTTAGACATGTTCATGATTCGGCCACATTAGACTCTGGGATCAGAAGGCTGGAAATAGAAGAGATACAATCAAGATGGGCCGATTATAGTGTGTTGGAAAGGAAAGACTGGAAATCATGATCAGGTCATAGCTAAGTATCTTGGAAGAAGATAATGATGAAAATGAAGATAGGCTACCAATCTCAGCTGTTATACAGTTGCCTAAGGCCATAAGTCACCCTCCAACAATACTCCCTGAATCTCAAAGGCAAATTGTGAAAGTGAAGTTAGAAGAAGAGAGCTTCACAAACAACATGATGAGGAACTGTTGAGAAGAGTCGACAAAGCATACGCTGCCACATCTTCAATCATCAATATGAAAAACATGCTCAGAGATTGTACACACTCTCAGACATACCTTTCAATATCAAAAAGAGAGAGTGAGGATTTGGCCTGATCCCAGGGCGTCTCATAGGATTCAAAAGAAAATTATTCCCAGAGATCCATTGGCCAAGTAAAGAAGATTAGATGAGTGATCTCACTAGCCTTTTTAGTATCACTTGGGAGATCCTAGATGACTTCAAGAAAGCCTATAAAGCTAAACTGACCCCACAAAAGATGCTGGAGAATAAAGTGGTGAAAAAGGGGTTAGTGTATAGGAGGCTTGAGGAAGTTAGAAAGAATGAGCTTCATTGTTCTTAGAGGGTATTCACCCAGATGAATTCGCATATAGAATCATAACAACTGTGGAGCTAAAAATCGGAAGCAGGTCAAATACCTCTCTGAGTACTATGGGCTAGAGTCACTCTTTGAAGGAGAAGCAGAAGAGCTTACCATGGAGGAACAAATAACCTTCCTTAAGGCCTATACAAGGGAGTCTTACAGACTCATAGTTGGGAAGTAGATCTCATGGATGGGGTAATAGCTCTGTGTCCAGTTCCCCTAGACAGAGTTCCCATCCATCCTTTGCCAAACAGATCATTGAGACTTCTTTCCAGGCCTGGGCTTACAAGGGTCACTTCTGAGCTGATCTAGAAGACAAAAAGACCAATCTTTCTGCCATAATAAGTGGGACATCTTCAATAAGCTTAAAAGTTTTGGCTGCATTGGTTCAGGGGGAGTTTGATGGACCAAAAGAACCAATGAGCCAGATCAGAAAAACCTTTAAGTCCCAGAAGACATCATAACAACTGCTCAAGACTTGATCAACTGTTTGACAAAGTATGAAGATCAATAGCTGAAGACTAAAGTACTGAAGACTTCAAAAGCTAAAGACCAAAGTCTGAAGTTCAACAGCTAAAGACTAAAGTATTGAAGACTTCAACAGCTGAAGACTAAGTACTGAAGACTTCAACAGCTAAAGACCAAAGTCTGAAGTTCAACAGCTAAGACTAAAGTACGAAGACTTCAACAGCTGAAGACTAAAGTACTGAAGACTTCAACAGCTGAAGACTAAAGTACCGAAGACTTCAACAGCTAAAGACTAAAGTACTGAAGATCAACAGCTGAAGAACAAACACTGAAGACATCGGCTGAAGACATCAGCTGATGACAACAACTGAAGTTCAAGAAGTCCAAGTACTGAAGCCTTCAGAGTTTTTCACAACAGCTGAAGAGCATTCTTCAGCTGTTGTGATGGTTTCCTTTCAGTAGTTTTCCTTTTTATTACAGTACTTCTAAAACGAAGGAAGAGCATGTTCTTCAGTCGTTGTTGTTTCAGTAGTTTCTTTTCAGTAGTTGTAGTGATAGTTAACACTTGGTATTTTTGTAAGAAGATGTCAGCTGTTTGACATCTTCAGTAGTGGTGTTAACATTCAGTAGTTAAATAACAATTACATGTCACTGTCAGGTGACATCAGCTGACGTCAGCTTTCCTTATAAAAGGAAAGATGACCTAATTGTAACGTTGCGCGAAAGCCAGCCGAAGCATATATTGATGAATATATTCCTTTTCGCAGAAATTCTCTCTCTATAACAAACACTGTTTCATTGATAAATTTCATGTGTGTTCTTGTTTAAATTTGTTAATTCGTGGGCTCATTCCGCTGCAAATCCAATCTAATTGATCAAACTAAATGCTGAGATCCTAACAAATTCGTATTTGTCTTGATTCATCTTCTAGAAGCTTTTCTGACTTGACATGTGAGGATATATCTTGACCTGTGAGGAACCACGTTTCCTCTATGATTGACTCATCATCTGAGCTTATCCAGTCTCGTATACAAAATCTTTCTCCAATGGATCTTGATTAAACATCTTATTGTGTCGGCTTTGATTATGGGATTCTGATTGCTTGATAATTCGACAATTGTTCCTTCTTTTACAAACTGACAGGAACAAATGAAGGAATAGTTATGTTTTCAATTTGTTAAAGAAGGTTGGAGAAGCAACTGATATTGGTGTTGGAGCATTAGAAGTTGAATCGTCATTAATCTTCTTATCAGACCCCTACATGAGAAATCCTAAACCTATAGGAGAATCCTGCACATCTCTAACCTCTTTAAGATTAACACTGCTTAAACCTGCATTTCAACAATTAGTTTCTGCAGCTTCAATCAAATCGTTTGTT
This sequence comes from Flaveria trinervia, assembly GCA_025506515.1. Classification (NCBI taxonomy): domain Eukaryota; kingdom Viridiplantae; phylum Streptophyta; class Magnoliopsida; order Asterales; family Asteraceae; genus Flaveria; species Flaveria trinervia. Next base: position 35,009,946 of record CM046449.1, on the reverse strand, counting down.
GAATGAGGTATAGTGCTTGGCGAATAACATAAAGTATAAGGAGATGGCACTGAACTAAATACAGTTTCACCATCAGATTTATATCCAATCCCATGTTTTACCCGCGCCCCTCGTTGTTTACTAACAAGTTCATCTTTTTTCATGTGTGAAATGGTCCATTTATCAAGCTTTGTTTGAAGCTGAGTTGTTTCAAATTGAACTAAAACAACCCTTGCTCTTAAAATATTAATTTCAATGTTACGCTCCAAATTTGTTCTTCGTAAAAGATTATATTCAGCCAATGCTTCATTAAGTTTACTTGAAAAACAATTTCATTTTTCTTTAATTCCTGATTGATTATTTTGAATTCTTTTTCTTTTTCCAATAACAATTTGTTTGCCTTATAAATCCCCAATAATTCGATTCTTCAAGATGAAGAACACATATCCTGAACAGTCTCATAAGGAAAGCCCATGATAGTTCGTTCTGCAGTTAAGCTTTGTTCACAGTTACAAATCCTTGTAATTATTTGTTGTTCCTCTTCTTTGACCTTCAGCACCTCGTCAGGCACAAATTCTTTCTCTCTATTATCAGCTTTTCCAGCCTATGTCACAAACTCTTATATAATTATCACTGTCGACTCTCAAAGCTTCATAGCCTATGCCAACAATTTCTCTGAATTCAATATTTAAATCCGAATCAATTCTCAATAACTTCAATTTTTCAATCATCTTTTTTTTGTAATCAAGTATGCATGTTACAAAGGAAACATGATCAGTATTAAGCGCATGGGTTTGATGTGGGAGCACGGCTTGTTGGAATTCGTTTCTTTGGATATCCAGCTTGAGAGATTTTAGTTTATGACCATATCCATAAGTTTTGTGTTGACATAACCTCTTTCTTGATTCAGCATTTTAACTTGATGATTCTATGCAGACGGAACAGAGTCAGAAAGCTTTTGAATTTGTTTATGATTGCTAAGATCGGGAACATGCTTCGTTCATGATCACTACTTTCGCGAGATGCTGAAATTAACTACAAAGTGTAAAAACTTGTAGTTTCACTGAAAGAGCATCCAGTTTCACTAGTTGAATTGGTAATTTCGGTGGACGAAGCTGAAAATCGTTTTCAACACAAAATCAATCTGAAATCACCCAAACCTCAATGGTTTTGACACCTGATGACTAACAGAGCTTTCCCAACCAATAACAAGCAAACTTCAATCAATTTTCATATCAATACACTCAAATTTGATCTGAAATTGATGAATTATTAATATTGAACAAAAACAACCAAACACCTCAATTTCTCTCTCTAAAAATCTTCAAATCTTCAATGTATTTTATCTAAAATGGCTCTGATACCAAATTGTTGATCCATGATGATCACACTTGAATCAAATCATAGAGATTGTAGCTCAAACTATGATATTACAATTAAAACCCATTGATCTTCAATTAGATTGCTAATAAAGTGTTTACAAGTAATCCCTCAATCTATTGGTCATACAACCATTAACCTAATTCTAATAACAATTAGGCTATTCATAGACTAGTCTAAGTTTCTCTACAAATAACCCCCTAGACTATATAAGTAGACTAAAACGTGACTCAAACAAAGTAAAATATATTTTGTTCACACAAAATGTATTTATTACAATAAAACTCATAGTCATTTAACTCTTCAACGTCTCATCTCGGTTCTTCGTCTCGAACGTGTTCGTGTTGACTTTTGTGTTGCCTTTGACCGTGACGTTGACTTTTGTTGATGTTGACTTTTGTTGACTTTGACTGTGTTGATAATATAGACTATCTTGTACAGCTCCAACATTGTTGTTCGTAAGTTCATGTCTCCTACTTTGCCTATGTTCTTAGTATCATCAAAATAATATTCGTGGTTCCCTATTTGATCTGTTAAGTGTTTTACTACTCTCCTCATTATGAGACTGATTGTATTGACCATCCCTTAAATGGTCCTGCAAACGTTTTTTTATAAAACTAAATTTATTTGACGGTAAAATTTGACAAGCTTTAAAATTGTATTTTGAGGAGGGTGGGAGGAGTATGACAAGTAATAGAAGGGTTGTGTATAGCCAAACCGTTTATATTTGATGATACTATAATGATCAAAATATGCTTAGCTAAATTTATTCACACATATCACATTAATAATTAAGGTAATATTAAGTATTTATATTGTAATAATAAGAGATAGGAAGGAAAAAATTGATAATAATAAATTTGGTTCTGCTACGCATTCCTTAAGTTACCCTTTAGTAAGAGTATTAGTTTTAGTAAACCCATAAATTACACAAGGTGAACAAATACATATAATATATAATTTTTTTTTAAAATAATATTTTAAGATAAGATATGACTAATTTTTTTTATTATAACATATATATATATATAGATATGTATATGTATATACATATATATGTATATATATGTATATTTCTATGTGTGTATATATATGTATGTGTATGTATGTATGTATGTATATATGTATATATACAGGTATGTATATATGTATATATATATATGTATATATATATACATGTATATATATATACATGTATATATATATATCTATACATGTATATATATGCATGTATGTATATATATACTATATATATAGTATATATATGTATATTATACACATATATATCTCTATACATGTATTATATACATGTATATATATATATTATATATATTTTCTTATATTGTATATATGTATATATACACACACACACATTATTATATATATATATATATATATAATATATATATATATATATATATATATATATATATATACATGTATATATACACACACACATATACATAGATATACATTGTGAATCCAAAGATTGCAATCAGGAATTATCAGTGTTAGTGATGTCAAGTCAATGTTTGCGGAATCAATGTTGCTTGGTTTAATTGTTCGTATTAAATTTTTCAATATCAATAATATTCAAGAACACGATTGATGAAACACAACTAATGATTTGTTTAACTCAATTGTATTTTATTAAAAACATTAATGATTAAAAATAACTAATAAATGAATGATATTGAATTTGATGTGACGGTTGCTAGGGTTTGGTTGTGTGATGTTTTTCTGTTGTGGAATCGTTCTATTGCTGTTACCGTCCTTGATTCAAAACCTAGGATCCAAATATATATTTAATTATGTTTCTGTTAAGGAAACATCACATCTCTTGGGATTTGAATTGTTTCTGTTAAAGAATCATTGGACTTATTGGGATTCGCATAACTTACTTGTAACACTTGTATTGTTTGAATACAAGTGTTTGGACTCCGCATGAGTATTGTCTTTCGTAGTTGATTGTTCTTCTGAAGCAAAATTTTCTTTTGTAGGAATCTTATTCTTCTGAAGCGAACTGTTTCTTCCAAAGCAATTGTTCTTCCGCAGGAATCTTGTTCTTCCGAAGCAAACTGTTCTTCCGCACGAATCTTGTTCTTTCGAAGCAAACAGTTCTTCTGCTGGATTACAACCATTCATTACATATATTAATTCAAGTACTAAGCCTATACAAAATGGACTAGATCTACTGATCCTAGACCTAACAATACTCCCCCTTAGGCTTAGACACTTGTAATCAACTCTTCAAAATGAAAGTTCTTTCAATCTTGACACCATCCTATTATAGAAGTAAGATACTGCATCCTTATGATCATCATACTTGTATTTCATCTCCATTCTGCATATCTTTTTAAGAGTATCAAAGCTCAATCCCAGAATGTCTTCTTCCATAGTCAAAGTTTCCACCACACATTGGTAATTGACTATTTCCAACTGTTAGAGGATCGTGTACTTGAATGAAATACTAACTGATTAACGTGTATACCGAATCAAATAGTGCGGAATCATATTTGATCGGCGATCCAATCAGTGAGAACACACGTAAAAACAATTATGAATTGAATCTAACTTTAAGAATGTATTATGAATCGATCTACTGCGATCTATGAACTTGGAGTATGATCTTAGAGGTCTCTGGACAGCTAGGGTACGTCTGGAGTCGAAGTGGTTTCAATGCTTTCGTTTTTCCACGAATTAGATGGTATTTGTAGGTTTAGGTTTCTCATTCGGGCGACTGAACCATTAGTATGGTTCAGTCATGCGATTGTGACATGCGGTTGATCCATTCGCACGACTGAGTGTTCAGTCGTGCGACTGAGTCATTCGCATGAAGTTGCTCAGGCGTATGAACCATTTAGGCACATGGACACTTAGTTGCTCGGCCATTCGGGTGCATGACCACTGTTGGGGCGCATGGTCCATTCGGACGCATGATAACTTCATCTTATTAAGTTTAACATATTCAATATTATTACATTATTTATACTAGTTCAAACACCCACAAACCTATATAATCAATTCAATATGCATTAAACAACTCATTAATGAAATATTAAACATTATAATCACAACCAAACATTTACATTCATTATTAAGTACCCAAGTATTACATAAGTGTAAGACATTAAGACATATTACATTATGTTTAGAAACTAGGGACACATGTACCTACAAACTCCCCTTGGACCTAGTTCCATCTAATGTCTTACCATCTTCATAACCTCTTCATACTTTTTGTACTTCTCTCTCTTGTGACGCCTGCGTGTATCTCAAAAGTAAAGCAGAGGCGTATCACGTTCTGGAATTATAGATCCTGTACAATATCTTGAGAGTCATAGAACAGTGGCCACTTGTACATGTATATACATCATCTGCACACAAGTTTGTGAGCCACATTAGGTCAAACACCCTGATCGTTTCCATTACTCCTTCTTGTTCAAGACTATGACTGCCTCTCTTGTCCTTCAATCATAGTACCACCATTTGAAGTGAGGAGTGAAGTCCTGTGGCATCTCCCGTAGTGGGATCTTTGACATTGTTCGCGGTGGACTCCACTTCAGCACTATCTTCGGTTTTCTAGTAATGGGATGAACCTCAGACCGTCTGATATACCTCGTGGCTGTTGAGGTTTGAAGTTGACCCATCTGGTGTGGTACTCTCTTTTAAGAGCTACTTCAAACCATCCAGACATCTTGCGTGGATCAGCGTATAGCAATTTCAGCTTCGCTAACTAGCTTAACTCAAATCCAGGAAGATTCTTCAGGTCAGGAGGAAACCTGAAGTACTCGATCCCTTTCTCATGTTTAACTGCATAAACGTTGAGATCTTCAAAATATGCCCACGCGATGATTTTTCTCGACACCTTATGATGTTTCTTCACTTTGTACAGCTTGGTCTAGATAGTCGACTTTGAAGCACTACGTTGGGCTCTTATGTCTTCAAAGCATGCAACCCACTCAGCCTTTTTGATATTAACTTCAGCATCCGAGGCTTGGGCCTTATCTTCAGTCTCGTCAGACTCTTCTTCCATCTATCCTGAGTTTCAAAAGTTCCACTTACAAGGTTGTCTCCTAGATTGGGAACGACATTACCTTCAATGTCAGTGTACTGTGGATAGTGTTGTTCTATGACATCTTCTATCTCGATCTCATCAACGTCATTGAGATCATCATCACTTTCAACTTGGACTGTTGGAGCATTCTTGACAATCTCATCCGGATTTAGCTTGAACAATTTAGCAATTTGCTCGTTAGTGAGATTATGAATGATCTCTCCTTCTTCAGGAGTGTATATCACCAATCTCCTCACTATACCCTGCAGATCAAGAATCATCGTGAGCTGAGATATGATCTGTTGGAGGGGAGCAACATCATGTTCATCCATCTGAAAGTTTTGATCTGCTTGAGTTAGACATGTAACAACAACAATCATTAGGTATTAATCAAGACAAAAATATCAACATTAAATATAAACATTCATTACATTAATGTGATACAAGATTCAAAACATATGATTTAAATAACAAAACAGCTAAGTATTACTCCTGTCTTGGCTCATATGCTCCTGTACTGACGGTGCGGATGTGGAGGCACCTTGATCTTGAATCCTTTTGCACCTCCTTTCACCTGCAGATGTGGCACCCGTAGCAGATGCATCCTCATCGTCATCATCAACATCATCATCATTATCACCAACATATGTATCATCTTCGTGATCGTCACCATCATCATTATGATCGTCATCACTGTCATCATCATCATCACCATCATCTCATATCCCTCTTTGATCTTTAATGGCTCACCCTTCGATCCTTTAAGCCTCAACATAATTGTCTTATTGGTAGTCTCCAACTCCTCTATCCTTTTAGCTGATTGGGCATGTTGTGCCTGGAGTTGGGACATCTCTATGCTCTGTGCAGCCATCTGCTGTGCTTGCTGCTCTATCAACTATGCCTGCTGAGATATCTATAGTGATTGGGCAGCAGTAAGGTCTACTAGCTGACGAATCTGAGTAGTCTTCTCGTCATCGGCAGCCAACAGCTTCAGCACCATGCGGTTAAGTGCCTACAGCTGTTCCTCTACCCCACTTGGAGGTAGAGAGGATCCAGATGGATAGGAAGGGGGAGATGATGGTCTGTATGATGTCTAGTCGTGGTGGTGGCAGTGGTAAAGATTGGGGGTGGTATAGATGAATGTGGGATGGGATGGTGAAGATTGGGGGTGGTGTAGAGGAAGTAGGTGGTGTGGTGGATGGGATGGTAGTAGTGGATGGAGTGGTGGAAGAGGCGGTAGTAGTGGTGGTGGTTATGAAGATCGTCCTCCTCTTCTTCTTTTTCAATCCGTGGGGTTGAGCCATCCTTTACATCCTCGATCCCCTCGAGGTGGATGCTCCCCCTAGAACACTGCTTGGCTGATTGGGAGCGTAAGTAGGATCAGCATCAGCTTCTCCCGACCCGCCAGGGCGTTCACGAACCGCCCGGAGCCCTAGCATGGTGGCAACAACATTGCTGCCCACCGTTCGAGTCAGAGGTTCGTCATCCTCCTCCTCCTCATCAGGTTGGAAATCCTGATGGAACCCTGCAGCCTTTGTCTCCCCTTGGGTGGGTGCCGGAGATGCTATATGAGCAGTGGGGGCCCTCGGTTGAGTGGGCCCAGCATCTCCACCATCACCGCTATCATCGTCATTGGAGTCATCCTTCGGGAGCTCTAACTACTCAACATCCAAGTCACTGTCTACGTGACACCATTTATGCCTCCCTAGCGCCACGTAGTCCACCTTGGCAAGATGGCCTATGAGTCTCTTTACCGGGATTGACTTGCTTTCCCCGGGAAACCTTCATACGACCCAGCGTCGTATCATCCATAATCTCTAACGCCATAGCGTCGTGGCTCTCCTTTGGTAGCGAGGGCAGCTTCTCATCCAATATCATCTGTAGAAACCTAGGGTACATGCAGAAACCCTCTTTGCCCTTCGCCTCCAAGTTCTCTATGAGGTCAAAGAAGATCATGCTAGCAAAACTAAAAGGGTGGTTCAGAACCAGTGCCACATAGGCGTTCTGAATCTGGTCCGACAGGTCATCGAACCCACCCCTTCGCGATGCCAGGCACTTGAGGATGATGTTTTCCAAGTACTTGTACTAGGGGCACAGGTTGCTCTTGTTGAGCACCCCTGCGTTGATATCCCCAGCGTACTTCATCCTCATGAAGCACCCTCTCACCATCAGTGGGTGAAGTCTGGTGGGGGGGGGTCTGTATCATCTCCCAACCTAAGTACTCTCTAAATGTCGCAGCCGTGATCTCTATATCCATAGCAAAAATAGAACTCCGTATGCTGTACGGCTAACATGACTGATCAACTGATGCAATCTCTAAGAAGGCTTGTTGTATTGACCTGTAAGGGGTGCATGGTGTAGAAATAGCCGATGGATCCTGGATCGCCTAAGGAAAGCGATAATCCCTGCAAACTCGGCACCATTCCGAGTTGTGGAGTCCAACTGAGCATAGATGTTATGCTTGGGGTTGATGGACCACTTCTCTGCCATCAATTCGTAACACAAACCACATACACATTAGCTAACAACACAAACGTTCAAACAAATCAGTTCAAATTAACTTGGTTGAATTCATTCTGGTTCATTCATGTGATTAACCATGCGACTGGATTCAGTCGTTGTCCTGTCATGCGACTTGATTCATTCGGTGATTAACCATGCGATTAAGTTCAATCTAGTGAATGAGAAGGTGAATGGTTCAGTCGGCCGACTGAGCTCATTTGCATCACTCATTCGGCCGAATGAGTCATTCGAACCACTTAATCGCACAATTGAAGTTCATCTATGTGTCCAATCACATGACCCACTATTTAATCAACAGTACGAATTCGGACCAAAAATCAGAGATAGATGTCGTGTTTTGGTTCAATCAACTCGCAATGACATAACTAATAACCTTCTAACATTAATTTAACATTTTACTTGGTTAAGTTAGGTTACTTGTCCACTTAGTGGTTCGGTTCTTGTTTGGTCCAACATTTTCAAATTAGGGCACCATTTCATCTGCTTTGATTGAGATTCCAACCCATTGTACTTGTATAATCACTCACAAACGTCAGAAGATCAATAGAAATAAGAATTTATGGTCTAAGGAAATTTGTGCAGCGTAACGGTAATCTGTGCGAAATGAGGGTGATTAGGGGTGGTGAGTTGAATGTAATCAACTATGGCCCTATTATACTGAATCTGATTTCATTCGGCCGACTAGACCCATTCGCTTGGTTCACTCGGGCAAATAGACCTCAGTCGCGCGATTGGCTCAGTCGACTATATTTAGTCGGCGATTGGACTTCAGTCGGGCGACTGACTCATTCGCACACTCTAATTCGGTCGAATGGTTCATTCTTATAAGTCATTCGGGTGAATGGCCCATACTCATGTGCCATTCAGCTATTTAGTGCATGAGTATGGCTCATTCGCACGGTTGGTCCATACTCATGGTCCATTCTTGCGATTTGATCATACTCATGATTTTGACTTTCTTACCATTTCTCACATAACCCTTTCTAAATTTTAGTTCAACTTGATGTACATTTGATCATCTAGAAATGATCATGTTAACTTGAAAAACTTTGATCACCTCAGACGTGATCCTTTTAAACGACTTTGTCACCTGCGACATGACTGATTTTACCTTTGAAGACAGTGTGGTCACCTCAGACATGACCCTTTTAGATGATTAACTCCCTTACTAGATTCCATGATGTAGTCTGATATCAAACATGCTGAATTTACTAAATTGAAACAAAATAAAAAGACTTAAACTGAAATACAATACTACACATGTTTTTGACTTTTTTGTGTGAGGTATAAATCCTAAGATAGATATCTAATGGATTTGGTTCCGAAATAGGCAGCTTCAATTACTTTTGACCATAACTGGACCATTTCAAATTGAAATCATACAAGCAAGTAAAATCATTTGGAACATGTTATCAACACATTTTGATGCTCAGTTCTTGTTTTTCATCTAGAGTCGTTAGCAAGTTTAGGAAAATATACTATTACTAATAGATCCCACCTTGATTTGGACCTTCAAGAATTGTAGCCACCATGATTGTCAGTATACTGATCCTCTTATATCCATACACAGACTTTTGACATAGATTGGTGACAGTTTAGATTTGATTATTTCAACAAGCATTTGTGGATCCCACACTTATATAGAAATCAACATTTCTCAGGAGATTTTTGAGCGGTCTCAAGGTTATTTTCAAGAAGACACTATTCTTAGAACATTCAGAGAGAAGCCAAGCCTCAGGTCAGTGCCACCGTACAGCAGAAAGGTGGCAAACAACAAAGAAGTCTAGAATATATAGGTTATGCTTATCCTTAGGTTAGTGCCACCGCACAGCAGAGAGGCACATAACCTATCTTCTTGTTTCAGCATTTTTCATCTTTATGCACAGTTCTCACCAACAACATAAGTTATTAGTTTGATTTCTTTTGCTCATATTTTGGTCTTACGCACACATTTGTGGCGTTTAATCTGCTCGACACCCCTTATTGGAATTTGTTGATTGTGTTAACTAGGGATAAGATGTTAACCCACAGCTTGTTGAACAACTTAGTTTGTTCTTGATATCACCAATAAGGTCTAATCGTCTATTGTGTTGAATCTATCAACATATCCTCTGTGGTCTAACAACCTCTAGGTCTACTTTCATTGTGTTACCTTAGTAGTAGCTAGTTTTACTATCATCTTCCTTTTATATTGCTCAAACTACACAGACTTACACTTTGAACTTTGCATCTTATTTTATTTAATCTTTTAAAGTCCCAAGTGATTTGTACGTGCGTACTATAATTTTCCAATGTCATTGAATCGGTATCATAGATACGATCTTCTTTCTATCAGCCAGCCTCTCCTTCTCCCTTGTTTTTTTGTTAATGTTACTAAATGACCTATTCTCCCCCTAAAATTCTAAAACTGTAACCGGTTTATGCTTTTTAGGATTTTAATAGGCGACCGAATAACATTAATGTAATTAAATTGATTAAACAAATAAATACAGATAATAAATAATTAAAAAAAGGACAAGACTCATCGGACTACACATGATCATCATCGGGAATTACATCACTTTTCTTTTTAATGCTGTTGACCTCTAACAGATATAGATTATGTGGTTTGTCAAAAGCCTTTATATAGAGGTCAGTGCATTGAAAATAATTATTTATTTTAATCACATCGATTAAGTTCTTTTCAAAGCAGTCAGTACGATAAAGTGATATTTTATAGCAATGTGTTTGGTCTTAGGATGTCGGACTGGATTTTTAGTTACTGCAATTGCAGCAGAGTTATCAACAAAAATAGGAGTAGATAAGAATGCAAACCGTAGTCCTACATTTGCTGTTGAATCTAAATGATTTGTGAACAACAACTAGCAGCAGCAACGTATTCTGCTTCACAGGTTGACAAAGCAACCGAGGTCTGCTTCTTACACTGCCATGTCACTAATCTCCTAAAGAATTGACATTCCGCTGATGTAGAATTGTAGTTTATCTTGCAGCCACTGTAATCCGAGTCACTATACGCTGTAAGCTCAAAATCATCATCATGAGGATACCACAACCCTAGAGTTGGTGTACCCTTCAGATAACGGAATATCCTCTTAACCCCCATCAGATGGTTAACTTTTGGCTTTCTGATATCTTGAACATAAGCACGTCGCGTACATGATATCAGGGCTTGAGGTGGTGAGGTACCTAAGAGATCCAATCATACCTCGGCACATAGTGGCATCGACCAGATCACCATTCTCGTCGGGTGCTACATTATGGTTTGTAGCAAGTGTAGTCCTAGCTACAGAAGCATTCTCCTTGTCAAACTGACTGAGGATATCTCCTACATACTTGGTTTGATGTAGAAAAATCCCTTCTGGTGTCTGATCCACCTATAACCCAAGAAAAAATTTCATCTCTCCCATGGCACTCATCTCAAACTCAGCCTTCATTACTGCTTCAAACTCTTTACATAGATCTTCATTCTTGGAACCGAAGATTATGTCATCAACATAGATTTGAACAAGTAGTGAATCTCCATCCTTTTCTTTTATGAACAATGTATAGTCAATGACACCTTTGTGAAAAACATGTTTCACAAGGTGAGTCGAGAGTTTCTCATACCAGGCTCTGGGAGCCTGATGAAGCCCATATAGAGCCTTGTCGAGTTTATAAACTATGTCCCAATGATATGGATCCTCAAATCCCTCGGGTTGACTAACGTACACTGTCTCTCTGATTTCACCATGAAGGAAAGCACTCTTCACATCAATTTGATAAAGTTTAATCTTCATATAAGATGCATAGGCAAGGAAGACGAGAGGATTGCTTCCATTCTTTCCACGGGTGCAAAAACTTCATTGTAGTCAATGCCCTCAACTTGTCGAAATACTTGGACATGAAGTCGAGCCTTGTTTCGGATGATCAAACCTTGATCATCTTTCTTGCATTTCAAGACCCATTTAGTGCCAATTACCTTAGCACCTTTAGGTCTATCCACTAGAGTCCATACACCCTACTTCTTGAAATGAAGAAGTTCTTCTTGCATGGCACTCACCCATGCCTCATCATTTAGGGCTTCACTAACATACTTTGGCTCAAACTGAGACACAAAGAAACGATATGCACCATCATGAAGGTATTCCTTTTCCATTACCTAGGCATAGTCAGCTGAGTACAGCTGATTTCTGGTCTGAACCCCTAACCTCACATCTCCAATGACATTGTCCAAGGGATGATAGACATTTACGCATGATCCGGGAGTTGTTGGAACAACTACCTCAGAATCAAGATTATGAACATTTGGTTCAGTATCTGAAGCAGCAGGAGTTGAGGTTCTAAAGACACAGAGGCATCACTGTCAGATGCTTATGGACTTCCAGGAATAAGAACCTGTTCCTCCTAGTGTTTTGATTAGTCTTCACATCTTCTTCATCAGAGGAGGAGTCACTATCATCAAGTGCTCCCCCTGAGGTGTTGGATGAGCTACCTTGAGAACCAGATGATGTTGGATCTGGAGCCGGTGGGTTCAAGATATCATACATCATCTCGGTTGCCAACTCGTCGTCAGAAGTGGAAAGTGGGATGTTGAAGGATTTGAAGAATCCATCATAGTCGAAAAAGAAGGCGCGTCCTTTTCTTGCAGGTGGTGTGGTGTATCTCTGAACATCTACACTACACCACACTTCTACTTGACCCGTTGAGTTGTTGTAAACTCTCTTGTTCGGTATGTTGTATCCTAGAAATATACCTTCATAAGCCTTCTCGCTGAATTCTCCCTCCTAAGTCTTCTTCAGTAGGGTGCACAGGGCGCCAAATGGCTCGAGATACTCTAGATTTGGTTTACGTCACCATAGTAACTCGTAGCATGTCTTGCCATAGCTTTAACTACAAGAACTCTATTTAGTGTATAACATGCATTTGCAACTACTTCATTCTTGGATTGGATAGGTAGTTTTGAGCTGCTAGCATTGTCTGTGTCGTCTCTATCAAGTTGTGATTGTTCCTTTTAGCAATGCCATTCATCTGAGGAGTGTAGGCAGAAGTGAACTCATCCACAATTCCCTTTTCCTTGCAGTAAGACTCCATCCATTGATTCTTGAACTCGCTTCCGTTGTCTGAGCCCACTTGACGTACCTTCAACTTGTATAGGGACTCCAAAGTAGTTACTAACTCTTTGAATGACTCAGATGTTTCTGATTTGGATTTTACAAACATCACCCAAGTGAATCTTGAGTAGTCATTAGTAACTACATAGCAGGACAAGTCACCTGCAATGCTTCTTGTACTGACTAGACCAAACAGATCTATGTGATGAAGTTCAAGAGGATGTTCGATAGAGTGAACTTTCTTTTCCTTATGAGCCTTCTTCGTCTGTTTTCTCTTGCATGCAACAACAGAAATCGGAAGTTGGAAGTTTTTGACGTTAAATCCTCTTACTTGATCATTCTGGATCAAGTGATTCATCTTCGTGGATTAATGTGTCCATTCTCCTATGCCAGGAGATAGATTCCTTCTCAGTAGCTTTTGACAAGAAGCACTGAACTTCATGATCCGTTGTGGAGGCCTTTGATAGATCCAAAACATAAAGGTCCTTATATCTTGAGGCAGACATTAATACTTGATCCTCTGGGATTACGTAGTCCTTCTTCAGGACATAGCACTTTTATTGTCAAACACTACCTGCAAGTCTTTATCACAAATTTGAGAAATAGAAAGCAAGTTATTTTGAAGTTGTTGGACATAGTTTACCTTATCAAACTTCACTTTCTGATTTCCTACTTCTCCTTGAGCTGTGATGTACCCACCTTTGTTTCTAGCGAATGAAACATGCCCTCCTTTGATTTGTTTGATATTGATAAGAGAGCCTGTTCCCCGTCATGTGCCTGGATGCTCGCTATCTATAATCCACGTGTTAGTTTCAGCACTATAGTGAACACCTTGCACATTCAAAAAAAACATTAGTTTAGGTTAGGAACCCAAGCCTTTACTAGCTTGGGTCTCCCCGAGGCATCACACATCATGAACTCAACCCATTGACCTTTCGGGTGGGGGGAAAGCTCAGATGTCTATTTGGTCTCATTTTTAGATACTGAGGGGATTTTTCCTTCCATAAGCCAGATTTGTGTAAGGCCTGTTTGTGATAAATAGACGACTAGTTGATGGATTGAACTTGTGTTCCCTATCTCTTTAGGAGGCGTCACAAAGTTCCTCTTAAAAGAGCTAGATTTTCATTCAAAAACTTCAACTTTCTTTCCTTGTGTCTGATAATAAGGACAATGAGACGCAATGTGTCCGTACTCTCCACAATTGTAGCAGGATCTGCTTCCAACTTTACGATTATTGTTTTTGTGGAGATGTAGGTGACAAACGGGTGATCTTATCTTGTTTGGACTTAGACACTTCATGGTTAGATGTATAGTCTTGTTTTACAAATTTAATTGCTTTACCTGGTTTTACATCTTTTACATTATGTTTTCCTGGACTTTGACATAATTCACGTGATTTGTTAACATTAATGTTCATTTTAGGTTCAGATTTGACTTTGTTTGAACCAGACTTAATATTAATTTTTTCAAACTCTTTTTCCAGGTTTACACAAGGCATTTTGCCTTTTTTCACTTTGTAGTGGCCTCCTTTTGTTTAGTGCCAGATTCAGTTGATTTGCTTGTGGAATCTGGGTCACTCACAAGAGGAGTGGACAGCACATGATCTTTGATTGGATTATCATTAATTGGTTTACATTTTGTGCTCATCAAGATATCATGCGGTGGTGGAATCACTTATATCCCAATCCTCCCGTTGTTTCTCTCTCTTACTAAGTTTTGGATTATGTGTGAAGAAGTAGTCCAACTATGCAGTTTTTGTTTTAGGGAATTAACTTCTACTTCTAAAATTTCTTTTGCTTTTAGTGTCCTCTACGGAGTTAAGATAGTACCTAATCTCATTAGCTTGGTTAAAGGCTACAACTTCTATTTCCCGAAGCTGTTTGTTCAAAAGGTCTATCTTTTCTTTATAACTATGCTCATTTTGTCTTAAAACTTTGTTGCCTCAGTGCATAGTTCTAGGTCCTTTACTAAGTTATCATTATGATCTAACCTAGCAAATTTAGAATCAATGCTTTCCCTAAATTTATTACAGTCAAAACAAGCATGATTGGAAAAGAGTTGGTCAGTAGTACTTACCTGAGCGATTTCTAAAGAATCAGCCATCAAAGCAAAATCTGAAGTTTCTGGAGCTGGTGATTCTGACTTTGTAGTAGTTGTCACATCTTCAGGCAGGTAGGTGACCACTGGTGCTGTTTCTTCAGAGTTGGACATGGCGATCTCTACTACTATGTCTCCTTCACTAGCGGAATCATCATCTATATCTTCCACACTAGCGATGTTGGATTCTCTTGGTGAGACAAACCGAAAGCTCCAGTCTTGTCCTTCATCCTCATTAGCAGTCAAGGCTTTAGTATCCTTGCTTGAATAGGGCTGCTAGTGGGTTTCTCCTGACGATTGAAGATGGAGAAAGGATTCCCATTGCCAGTCTTCTTTGGCTTCACGCACTCCCTTCTGAAGTGCCCTTTCTCACCATAGTTGAAACAGGTCACCTTTGATTTATCAAAGCCAAAGGTTGTGTCCTTAGTTGCAACCAAGTTCTGTCCGGTCTTCTTGACAAACTTCTTAGCTCGTCGGATGGCACTAGCTAAGGCCCACATAATGTCAATCCGTTCCAACTCAGTCTCGTCTACCTGCTCGTAATCTTTATCAGCCAGGTGACAGTTCGCTATCTTTCTAGCTATTAGTCCATCATACTAGTGGACTACAGTAGCTAAAAGATCCATGTGCTCTTTAGCCACCTCAACTGTCACATTTCTGAAGTTTTCGGTCTTCAGTTTTGCTGCATTGGCTTTGGGTATCGTATGTTGAGTACCAGACGACCCTGATGTTTCTGTCCACAAAGTAGATGCTTGACCAGGACCAGCTGAGCTTGATATAAAGGCAGTCTGCAGTGGTGCTCCACATGTCTTTGCCTGAGGAGTCACATTATAGAGCGCAGGATTCTGATCATCATTAGACTTTTGGGCTTTATACTTCATCCTTAGCTCTTCCTCTCTTAGTTTCAGAATGAAATCATTGATATCTAACTTCGTTAGCATACCATTCTGTCTGAGATTTGAAACAAAAGACGCCCATTTCTCTGATAATCCATCAGCAAAGTGGACACTTTATCTTCCATTGACATCGTTAGCCCATGAGTGTGCATCTCACTCATCAAGTGATAGAATCTGTCGATCACGTCATCCAGTCTTTCCTTACCCATTGAAGAGAGGTTGTCAAACTCCTTCTTCAAAGCCTTAGCTTTTATGGACTTGAGTGATGCATTCCCGTCGTACCTCTTTTCCAATGCATCCCATAATTTCTTTACTTGTGTATATTCCGAGAATTGATGGATGATATCCTTCGGAATAGACTGTGTAAGCAAAGCATAGACTTCTTCTCGACATTATATTTCACCTTTTGTCCATCAGTCATGCCACAAAGTGTATGTTTGACACCATCAGATCCTACTGGCATGCTGTACCCCGACTCTATAGACTCCCATAGATTTGGATCTACTCCGTTGAAGTAGATCTCGAAATGTTTTTTCCATTGTGGATATTCGTCTAACGTGATCAGCTTTGGGGGTTTGTTGTGATTCCCCACTTTGTTCTCCGGTAGCATTAGGTTCTGTACACGTGAGTCTCTTCCTGCTGTAAAGGCTGAATACTGGTCCTCCATTTTCTTAACTTTAATTTTAAAACTAACTGTTTTGGGTGTGCAAATGAAGGAAGATGATTGAACTATTCGGGAGATTGAACTATGCGGATGGTTCAATCGTGCGACTGAACTAATGTGGATGAGTGAGTCGGCCGAATGAACTAATGCGGTTGAACAGTCCAAATAGATTTCTGAGTCGTACGAATGGAAGTACGAATAAGTCCAATCGTGCGTATGGGGTATGCGAATGAGTTCAGTTGTGCGATTGAGTCAATCATGCAACTGAGGCTGCTGGAATTCGAAAATTTCTAGGTTTAACGTGGTTTGGTGGCGAAAACTCGAATTTTCACTAACCCTAATTTCCATTTGCCCGAAAAACTGAACTTTATGACCAGGAGACGTCTAAGACACCGTTTGACAAAAAAAGATTGTGTTTTTAGTGAAAAACACAATCTTTGTATCAAAAACGATTGAATCACACGCAATCAAGAGCCAAAGCTCTGATACCACTTGTCAGAGGATTGTGTACTTGAACAAAATACTAACTGATTAACGTGTATACCGAATCAAATAGTGCAGAATCCTATTTGATTGGTGATACAATCATTGAGAACGCACGTAGAAACAATTACGAATTGAATCTAACGTTAAGAATCGATTATGAATCGATCTACTGCGATCTATGAACTTGGAGTATGATCTTAGAGGTCTCTGGATAGCTAGGGTACATCTAGAGTCGAAGTGTGTTCAGTGCTTTCGTTTTTCCATGAATTAGGTGGTATTTATAGGTTTAGGTTTCTCATTCGAGCAACTGAACCATTAGTATTGTTTTGTCGTGCGATTGAGCCATGCGGTTGATCTATTCGTATGACTGAGTCATTCATATGAAGTTGCTCACGCATATGAACCATTTAGGCGCATGGACACTTAGTCGCATGGCCATTCGGGCGCATGACCACTGTTGGGGTGCATGGTCCATTCGGACGCATGACAACTTCATCTTACTAAGGTTGAACGTATTTAATATATTACATTATTTATACTAGTTCAAACACCCACAAACCTATATAATCAATTCAACATGCAATAAACAACTCATTAATGAAATATTAAACATTATAATCATAACCAAACATTTACATTTCATTAAGTACCCAAGTATTACATAAGTGTAAGACATTAAAGACATATTACATTAAGTTCAGAAACTAGGGACACATGTACCTACACCAACTCATCTTCTTCTGAGATTCTCAATTCTGAATCATCTTAAATGTTAGCTCCTTTCAGAATCCTAGCATTATACATTCTTCTCTTGTATGCTTTGGCATTCAGCTTCTCCACAACTTTAATCGTGTGCACATATAGACATAAGTCATTCTGACCCCTTTTATTAGTTAGCTTTGGAAAGAATTTGTCATGAAGGTATAAAGTATAGCTAGGGTGGAGCAGTTTGATTTCTACTGGGTCAAAAATTCGGGTTCTTTCAGCTTTCTTTCCTTCTACATTCCTCAGCAGCACTAATTTTTTGGTCTTCTTAACATATCCCCATTTTATTATGGAATATGTATATTGATTCCAATCTATGCTTAAAATATTAGTTGACTTGTTGCTTTGACATCCACCCTCTTCAAGAACTTATCATCCACTATTGTAGAGGAGTTAGATTTTGTTCTTTTCAATCTTTGTGACCATCTTTTGTGCTCATCATCCTCTCTCTTGGCTTCCTTAAGCACATCATCTCTAATTTTTTTTAGCTTTCCTACCAACATAGAGAAATCTCTTCCTCTTGGGTGAATAGGATAGTTAGAGATAATCAAGCTTTGCAAATCTTTGAGATCACATTCAGGTAGGCACAATACTGATGCTATATCTTAGAATTATTGAACCCTTCCAGATGTTCTCTTGATGATAGCACAGTCCCATTCTTGATCATACTTCCATGCCTTGATTCTGTTTTCTTCTATAGAGGTTGAACTGGTGATGTGGTCAAACAATTCTATCAATGTAGACTTCTTCTCTGTGACTTCCCTGACTGTTGTCCCTAATGGCCACACTTTGCAAAGAATGACTGCTCTTGGTTCTCCAATAAGTTTGTCTTTTTCTTTGTGTTGAGCTGTGCTTTCAACTGTTACTGGTTCACATGGAGATTTGTTGTAATGACCAGGCTTTAGAGCTTCAATTCTGAATCTGACTCTAGTATCAAGTTCAACAGACATTACATG
Organism: Flaveria trinervia; assembly: GCA_025506515.1. Lineage (NCBI taxonomy): Eukaryota > Viridiplantae > Streptophyta > Magnoliopsida > Asterales > Asteraceae > Flaveria > Flaveria trinervia. Next base: position 34,991,053 of record CM046449.1, on the reverse strand, counting down.
TTCCATCATTCTCTCACTCAACAACACTACTTCCTTTAAGCTCATGAGCCTTATAGTTGTGACCCTATAACCAACATATCATATTGTATTTGCTAAGCTTTATTGTGTCATAATGACCTAGATCTTTCTTAATTTTCTGAATGGCTTGAAAAGTAGTGAATGCTTCATAGTCACAATTTGGAATTATGAATCTGGCAAACTCAAACTTTTTCAGCATATCTTTCATCTCAGTCAAGTTCATCCCTTCAACCATGTCAAATGGGAACCCATGATTGATCAGGGTCATAAACATATATGACTCTGGCCTTTCTTCCATTATGTCTTTTGTGGTCAAAAGATCATCAACCTTTGATTCTTCTTGTTCTTTGTTAGAATTCTCTTCTGTCAGCTCTTTCCATTCAACATAACTCTCAGCTTTATTAGCAGTAATTGGCTTTGATGTTGAAACATTCACTAAAGCAGTGTGCTATGAAGATGTATGCCTTGATCTTTTAGGAGAATTATCAACATTGATTACCTGTTTCTTTATAGAGCCTAAGTACTTTGTAGTCCTTGAATATAGAATCAGTTGCTTAGAGGATGTTGCAGGTTCTTTTGGTTGTACTGATTTAGTGGCAGACTTAGCTTCCAGGGCACTTATATTCATCTTCAGCTCTTCAACCTCTTCATTCTTTCTTTGTACCTCAGCATGTTGTTCTTCGATAGTCTTATTAGCTTGGTTGTTTTCTAACACAAGTTTTTCTATTTTAGCCTTTTGATTAGCAATAGATTCCTTTTGTTCTTCAGCAAGATTCAGCAGAGCATTAATGACCTCATTGTTGCATTGAGCATCTTCTCTTAATCTTGTGCTGACTGATTTTTATGCATCAACTGAACATCCTTTTCTATTACAATCCCTTTCAGCTCTTGAATTCTTCTCTTTCTACAGTTAGACATCATCACAGGCTTGTTGTCTTTAGCCACCAGATAGCTGTTGCTTATTGGGATCTCCTTATCACTGATGTCATCTTCATCATAGGCAATCACTTCCTCATACTTATCTTCTTCGTCTTGTTGATCAGCAATTTCATCTTTATGATCTTCAGCATGAGCCACACTGGCTGAAGTAGAGCATTTATCTTTTGATTCATCATGCTCATCATGTTGTGGTTATTATTGTTGCTGATTGATAATGACTGGAGAAACTGGTTCAGTATCATTTGAATGGATAGAAGTTTCAGTCTTGGATAATGATAATTGAACAGTACTGGCTTCAGAGATAGTGTTTTGACTGGCTGATGGAGATTGTTGAGATTGAACAGAGTGAGTGGGTGAGATAGGTTGAGTATTTTGACTTGTAGGAGAAGGGGGTTGTGGAGGTAGTTGTTGTTGCTGAATGGGCAATAGAATTTGTGACTATGTGGCTTGAACAGAGTTGGTTGAAGAATCCTCCTGTTGATCTTCCCACATAAGCTCTAAGGGAATATTTGCATTAGCATCTATCACATAAGCATACATGGGCATGTCTCCACCTTCATACTTCCCGGATATTTTATTCAGAATAGAGCTACCTATGTGTGCTTGAACAAACACATCGCTATCTATATCAGTCCCAGGAAGATCAACATTGATGATCAGTTGTAGAAACCTTGGAAACATATACATCTTGTCAGCCTTTTGTACTTTGATATGATCACATAAGTAGTTGAAGATGTACTTTGAGTAATTGTAGGTTCTTCCCTCAAAGACACCAACAATGCCTAAAGAGATATGCCTTAAAAATCTGTCAAGTCCAGATTTCCTGTTTGAGAAGCACTTAAGATAAGTGTGGTGGAGAAATTTGTATGGCTTGTAGAGTCTTCCTTTCTTGATTTCTCCCTTCTCTAAGTCACCATCAAACCCTATTAGAAGAAAGACTTCCTTTATGTATTCATTATCGAATACATCACGGTGACCAGCTTCTACATCTCCCAACTCAAGAACCCTTCTTATTGTCTGTTCATCAGCTCTTAGTCTTTGATTATTCACATCAGCCACAATAACTTGATCATCTTCTTCTATATGGGCGGAGTTCCAGAAATCAGTTATGTGCGATTGATGAATCACAGCTCTGCTGATAAGGCATAGAACAACCTGGATCTTATTAGATATCGGATAATGTCTTGACACCCTTCTGAAATAGGGTCATCGGGATTTAAGAAAGCACACACATTGTGCTCTCTCGCAGATCAAGTATCCATCTATTGATAACATAAAGAAGATATCGTTAGAATCACATTATTGATATGATAATCTGAATAGTTTTGTGATTATACGAGAATCAAAGGTTCATTATTGAACATTACGACATGTTTTACCTTGACACAGTGATTTGAGAGCAAAAATATATGTTTGTATGATGTTTTGATTCCGTAATTTTTGAATGTTATAGAAGGGGGAAAAGTTTGTTGAGTGTGTCTTTTTCTAGGTCTGAAAAAGTGAATTGAAAAAGTGAATAATGAGTTTTAAAGTCAAAGAACATCATTTATACTTTCTTACACACATTAATATTATTTATTTAATGAGTGGGACCGTCAACAATTTTTCTGTACTAAGTTCTTCCACAGATCATCTATGGATTCCATAAATCATCTACGGATCTCTCAACAACTTCTGCTGATGAAGTATAACTTAAATTTTCATAGCTTACCAAACTATGAAATTAAATTATATTTGTTGATCTTTGCTCATCCGTAGTTTATCAATCTATGGATAGACATTTAAATTTTCCACACACTGTGTTTTCTACTGATGCTTAAGATGCCACTGTAGCATCTGCTGATGCTTATAGAACACTTGTGAAGAAAAACTTATTTTGTTTTATGGTCCAAGTCCACTGCTTAGAACCATTTATTGCTATTGGACCTTGTTGACTTTCTATTCATGACAATTGAGTACAAGAAAGCTTAAATAATTTAAAAGAAAACTTCATGTATCTAGGAGCTATGTTGGTGCTCAGGTTCCAATTCCTTCAAACTATTAATGAAATAGACAAAGCTGCTGATTGACAAACTTATCTACATGAACTCTACTCCTCCTAATTTTGTGATTAATGATGACAAACTATATTTATCATAAATTTCTAGAAGAATATCATGAGTGTTATTAACTATATGATGATGCATAGACATATATACAAATATGATGGGATCATACTATATACTAAGCCTCTTCCTGATGATTTATTTTGTTGAATTGATACCTAATCATAGTTCTGAATGCAAGTATATTGTCCACTTAAATCCATACAAGAGCTAATGTATCAACTAGGCATGCTATTTATGATGTTTTCATATTGATTAGGAAATAACTATTATGGGCTTCACATTTAATTCACTAAGATTTTTGTCCTTCCTTCACAAGTCAAACCATCACTTTTTCACACTTCATAACTACGTACTTTAAGTTATAAGTTCCATATTGAGATGCATTGGGCATCTCATTAATGCATTGATGTAAAAGCTCTAGATTAATATACAATTGATCACATAGGATTCTTTTGAGAGCTTAGATATGATCATCATGAGGTCACCAGGTCTTTACTCATGTAAAACAGAGGTGCCTTTAACCCAGGTCTTTATTTACACAAAACAAAGGGATGATGAGGATCATGATCTTTCACCTTTTATACTTGATATACAGTATGGTGATCATACACCCAGGTCTTTGTTTACACAAAATAGTAGGAGTATGATTTGCAAAGATAGATCTTATAAAGTGTCGGTACATAGTGTGCTTAGATGAGTGATTTGATCACATGAGAATAAGACTCACTTTCTATCCTCAAAATGAAGTTTCCCACAAACAATGTAGTTTCCCACTTTGAATTATGTTTGGAATGTACTAAGTGTAGTTTCCACTCAAGATGAACCTACTTACATATCAAGAAACTTGCTCAGATTTAATGATATTTAAGGATTCACGAATAAACAATATATAGTGTACTATCATTTCCAAGCATACGTCATGATGAAGCAACATTACACATAGTATTTTGTTTGTTCAAATTGATTAATCTAAGTTAATCATGCCTAGAGACTCAATTAGAAAATTAAATCTGACTGAATCAAACACTTTAGTGAATAAATCAGCAAGCTGATTTGTTGTATCCAGTTTGACTAACTTAATGAACCCCTTTTTTGGAGCAATCTCTAAGAAAATGATATCTTATTTCAATTTGTTTTGTTTTACTATGTTGCACAGGATTAGCAGTTATAAACATAGAAGCATATTTGTTTATGTAAATTGAAGTTTAAAGGAAGTTGTAACCATAGTCAAGCAATTGGTTTTGCAACCAAAGGACTTGAGAACAACTAGCTGAAGCAGCTATGTATTCAGCCTCAACTGTGGATATAGAGACATTGGTTTGTCTCTTGCACTACCATGATAGTAGTCTTGGTCCGATGAATTGACATCCACCAGTTGTGGGTTTTCAGTTACTGCGACAACCACCATAGTCACTGTCTAAGTATGGGTAGAGTGTAAAGTCACCATCCTTTGGATACCAAAGACCATATCCTTGTTTTCTTTTGAGATATCTGAAAATCCTTTTCATAGCATTCAGATGAGACTCCTTTGGATCAGATTGGTACCTAGCACACACACACACACACATAACAAACATAATGTCAGGTCTACTAGCAGTTAGATACATAAGTGATCCTATCATTGATCTATATAATTTTTTATCAATAGATTTTCCTGAAGGATTAGGTATAATCTTATCAATTGTTGATGCTGGTGTTTTGCATAAGGATACATCAGCAAGATTGTATTTCTTCAAATTTAATGTATGTCTTTTTCTTGATTGATGAATATCCCATCTGATTTTTATGAACTCCAAGACCAAGAAAGAAAGACAATTCATCCATTGAACTCATCTAAAATTCAGATTTCATCAGTTCTTTGAAATTTACACACAATCTCTTATTAGTTGATCCAAATATAATGTCATCAACATGTATTTGAACAACTAAGAGATCTTGATTTTCATGTTTGAGAAAGAGTGTCTCATCAATTGTTCCTCTTTTGTAGCCATGCTTGAGCAAGAAAGATGATAATGTTTCATACTACTTTCCTGGTGCTTGGTGAAGACCATACAAGGCTCAATCTAGCTTGTATACCTTATGCGGATAATGAGGATCTTCGAAACCAGTGGGTTGTGACACCTAAACTTTCTCATCAATATTCCCATATAGGAATGCACACTTGACATCCATTTGAAACACAGTGAACCTCTTATATGATGCATAAGCTAGGAACACTCTTATGGCTTCAATTCTTACAACAGGTGCAAAAACATCATCATAGTCTATTTCCTCTTCTTGTGTGTATCCTTGTGCAATCAACCTTGCTTTATTTCTTACAATGATCCCTCTATCATCAAGTTTGTTTTTGTATAGCCACTTCGTACCAATAGGATGTTGGCCTTCTGTTAAATCAACTATAGACCATATTTTTACATTCTAAATTTGTAACACCCGGCTATTTTTAGACAAGAAAAAAAATTTAGTGAGGAAAAAGAAGGAAAAAAATAAAACCCAAAGTCTAGGGGTTAAAAGCGTCCAAAAGAACAAAATGTTTGAAAACTGGGTGTAAAAGGTGGCATGGTCGCCCATCACCCTTTCTACACCCAAATCTTTTGGATTTTAGTGAGAGAAAGGAAGAGAGCAGAAATATTCTTGGCTTTGAAGAAGAACAGGAAGAAAGAACTCGAATTCAAGGTAAGAATTCATGCTTTTATGGTGTTCTTGACTAGTCTTATCCTCGGGTTATTGCATATGTGTGTTTGTATGTCTTGGGGTATGTTTTTAGTGGGTTTTAAGCGGTTGAGTTCAATTTGCAAACGAGTTTGGAAGAAGCCATACTCAAAAGCTGCATAGGTGAGTTTTAGGACCCCTCTTTTACTGTTTTTAACTAATTTTGTGGCTGGATATGCATAAATGTATGTTTTCGCTAAATTGGGTTTCGCACCCATATGCTTGTGATGTTATGATGTGATTATGTTCATGTTTACTGATGTACGATGATGTTTCTAAGGCTTAGAGGGTAAGACTTAAGCTTAGAACATGATGAATGGTGAGTTGAAATCAAACATGATGTTGTGAGGCTCGCATGTTAAACTTTAAATCAGCCCTAGTATTTGGAAGATTAATACCGATGAGGCCACTAATGCGGATGAACAATAAGAGTTAAAGCGGATGAGGCCACCAAATGCGGATGAACAATAAGGGTTAATGCGGATGAGGCCACCAAATGTGGATGAATAATAAGGGTTAATGCGAATGAGGCCATCAAATACGGATGAACAATTAAGGGTTAATGTGGATGAGGCCATCAAATGCGGATGACCAAATAAGGGTTAATGTGGATGAAGCAATTAAATGCGGATGAGTAATAGGGTCAATGCGGATGAACACTTAGAAAAATTCTGACTTTTTGGGAAAAAAAGGAGTAATGTAGGCTCTGCCTTAGGGGATTCCTGGGGGTTATGTAAGTCGACTGTTGAGGTCATAGAGGGTATGATGGGCATGTAATGTTATGTGCTTGATGTTTGTGCATGATGATGAATATGATGTTGCATGGTTATGCATGATGTATGTTATGTATGTATGATGCCCTGCATGATGATGTATGAATGATAAGTTTATGTTCGTTATGATGATGTATGTTTATCTTTCCCCTGACTTTATGTGCTATGATAATGAATGAATGAAGTATTATGTAACGTAAAGTGAAAGATAATGAAAGAGTAACACGATGATGAATGCATGCATTAATGAATGAATGAATGAATGTAAGAAAGGCTTGCAAGCAAATGTATGGAGATGCACACCTTATGTAGGTGTTAGCTCAACAGTGTGCGGATTAGCTACCCCAAAGGATGCACATTGGGGTCCAATATTTGTGATTGACCATAGGAATGGGATCCTTGTTGCTTGCCCTAGGTACTGGAGTCAGCTTCGTGCACAATGTTCGAGGTCAATGAAAGACCTCAGGCCCAGTTACCCGCTTCGTGCACAATGTTCAGGGTATAGCATAAGCCATTGATCCAGAATGAAAGATAAAAGATAAATGGTGAACGTACTTACCCTAGGTACAAGAGACAGCTTCGTGCACAATGTTTGAGGTCTATGAAAGACCTCAGGCCCAGTTACCCGCTTCGTGCACAATGTTAGGGTAATGTACATGTCACTTGAAGTAATGAATGAATGAATGAAAGTAGAACAAAAAAAATGACGAAGATAATAATGATATTATTTGTATGTATGTATGATATATGATCACATGCAATAGAAAAGAATAGTTTTAAATGAAGGAAAAAGTATGTTTTATTATTAAACTAGAACTCACTCAGCAACGCTGACATTTATGCATTTTTCGAGTTGGCAAGTGAGCATTGCTGAGGATGGCACGGAGCAGCTACTTGGCATGTTGAATGGCATTCTTTTGTTAGTGTTTTTGCATTATAATGGAAAGAATGATGTTTTGAAATGAACGCTTGTATTAACTTGCAAAAGCATTTGTAATGATATGAAAAGTTATTCCTTTAGACTTCCGCTATAATGTTTTATGAATGATTAAAAGTAAAGTATATGTTTTATGTGCGATGATTTACCAGCTGTGAGTGTCCCAGGAATGGGGCCTTACAAAGTATGAACAAAAAAAATGACGAAGATAATAATGATATTATCTGTATGTATGTATGATGTATGATCACATGCAATAGAAATGAATAGTTTTAAATGAAGAAAAAGTATGTTTTATTATTCCTTTAGACTTCCGCTACAATGTTTTATGAGTGGTTAAAAGTAAAGTATATGTTTTATGTGCGATGATTTACCAGCTGTGAGCGTCCTAGGAACTGTGCCTTACAAGTTGGTATTAGAGCCAAAGTTTAAGTGAAATAGGTAAGTTTTCAAAATGGACCTTAACTTAAACTGAGAATGGGACAGAAAGGGAAAAGGATGCCAATCTAAGTAGCTGCGTGCCATCAGGTATTTTCGTAAAGATAACTGGTTTTATGTGTGTATGGTATGTGGTTATGTGTTCTATGTAGATTTAAATACTGATATAGTCAGGACAGGTAATGCTTGGAGTATGAAGAGTAAAGTAAGCGGCTAATCACAACTGGCCACTGTAATTAGGGACTTACTATACTTGCCATAAATTGAGCTGTTTCCTTGAATGACCGTATTAGTGTTTAAATATTTCAGTGTGAGTTAGAGGATGGTCAGTGGTAGATCATCTAAGGCTTCGCGTGGTGGTGGACATGGTGCTGAACCATGGGTTACGAGGGGAAGGCCTAGGGCCGAAATGATGGTTCATGAAGAACCAGAAACCCCTCATTCGGAGGGCGGAGATGAGAGTGTTGATCTGAGAGCTTCAGTGAAGGAGGCGGTTATGGAAGAAGTGCATCAAGTCATGCAGACGATCCTACCGTCTGTGGTGACCGAAGTAATAAAGACAGTTAGAGAGGGGGAGAGAAGGGAAAGGAGTGGACCTACGGGCGAAAGAAGACAGCTCGAGACTGAGACGGTTCCGTCTGATGATGAAGAAGAAGAGGAAGAAGCAGAGCCGGTGTGGGAGGCAGTACGAGGCTGTAACTACGGGGTATTCATAAGAAGCAATCCCCCAACTTTTGATGGTAACAACACTGTAGCTGCTGCTCACCGGTGGATGAGGGAAATGGAGGTTGTTCTTGATATCAACGAGTGCCGTGAAGATCAAAAGGTGAAGTTCGCTACCCACTCTTTTCTGGATTCGGCTATGTGGTGGTGGGACAACATTGTCCAAGCCGAGGGTAGCAGGGCCATTAGGAGGATGAGATGGTCTGAGCTGAAAAAGTTAGTGATTAAGGATTTTTGTCCTCATCGAGAAATGGACAAGGTTGAAAGGGAGTTCTTGCAACTGGAGGCGGGAACTATGACGCACCAGCAGTATACCACGAAATTCAACGAAATGGCACGTCTGGTGCCGCATCAGGTGACACCTTTGTCCCGAAAAATCAAGAGGTATGTTTAGGGTTTCCCGACAGACATTCGCAGGCACATGATCGCCGCCCGACCAAGCACGTTTAGGTCAGCGGTGGATCTAGCAGGGAGATTGTATGATGAGAGGACTGTGCTTGCCGTGACTGAAGGTAGTCGAAAGGGTGGAGGTGATGGAAACTAGAACGGGAAGAGGTTTGGTCGGGGTGGTGCCTTCACAAGTAACAAGAAGGCTCGAGGGGATGACCGCTGTGTGGTCACATCTAGTGCCAGGTTGAAAAAGTGTGGCAAGTGTGGGAAGGAGCACGGTGGCGAGTGTAGATGGGGGTTGAATGTTTCTTTCAAGTGTGGGAAGCCTGGTCATATGGCTAGAGACTGTGGAGGTATGAAGTGTTTCAACTGCGGGGGAAGTGGTCACTTAAGCAGGCAGTGTAAGACGCCAAGAGTTGAGGGTTCTGGGGTGAAGAAAACTGGAGGGGAAGGACGAAGGGCGAATGCCAGAGCATTCACAATAACACAGGGGGAAGCTAGAATGGACCCTGATGTCGTGTCCGGTACGTTTCTGGTGAACCAAACTTTAGCTTCTGTGCTATTTGATTCTGGTGCTAGTAAGAGTTTTATTTCTACTGCCTTCTGTGCTAAGTTTCCTATTAGTAGTAGACGTATTCATACACCCTTCAATGTAGAAACTGCCATAGGTAAGTCTACCAGGATTTCTGAGATGTTAGAGGGCTGTGATATGGAGCTAGAAGGTCATAAGTTTCCTGTTAGACCGTGCGTGATGACCTTGGGTGGTTTTGATTTGGTTCTTAGGATGGATTGGTTAGCAGACTTCAAGGCGAACATTGTGTGTCACAAGAAGATGATTCGTTTGGCAATGCCTGATGGTAGTTCGGTAACGGTTTATGGTGATCGGGTGACTACAATTCCAAGGTAATTTCAATGGCGGTGGCGGTAAAGTGTATGAGGCGTGGATGTAGTGCCTACTTGGCCTATCTAAAGGATATGGATACGCTAACACCACAACTATCTGATGTACCCGTGGTGTGTGACTTTCCAAACGTATTCCTAGAAGAATTATCAGGATTGCGACCTGACCGTGAGATCGAGTTCTAGATTGACTTGATATCGGGTGCGCAACCCATTGCCAAGGCACCGTATCATTTGGCTCTGACAGAGATGAAAGAGTTGATGGAGTAGTTGCAAGAGCTGGTTGATAAGACGTTCATTAGACTAAGTATCTCTCCTTGGGGTGCTCCGGTCCTGTTTGTAAAGAAGAAGGATGGTAGTATGAGGATGTGCATTGACTACCGTGAACTAAACAAGTTGACGGTGAAGAACCGATACCCCTTGCCTAGAATAGACGATTTGTTCGATCAGCTTCAGAGTGCCGGTTTGTTTTCAAGGATAGATCCTTGATCTGGTTACCATCAGTTGGAGGTGAAGGAGCAAGATATCCCTAAAACGGCTTTTTTCACGCGTTATGGTCACTACGAGGTTCTTGTCATGTGTTTTGGTTTGACTAACGCGCTGGCTGCTTTTATGGATTTGATGAACCGTGTGTGTCGGCCGATGCTGGATAAATCGGTGATTGTGTTCATTGATGATATCCTGATTTATTCGAAGAGCGAGATTGAGCATGCCTGTCATATTCAGGAGGTTCTGGAGACGTTGAGAATGGAGAAGTTGTTTGCCAAATTCTCCAAGTGCGCATTTGGGTTGCGCAAAGTTCAGTTCTTAGGTCATGTGGTGAATCCCGATGGGATCATGGTGGACTCGGCTAAGGTGGAGGCAGTGATGCATGGAAATCACCAAAGACGCCATCCGAGATTCGTAGTTTCTTGGGTTTGGCGGGTTACTACAAGAGATTCATTCAAGACTTCTCCAAGATCGCGTCTCCACTAACCAAGTTGACCGAAAAAGATGTGAAGTTCGTATGGGGTCAAGCTCAAGAGAAGGCGTTTGAAGAATTAAAGGCGAGGTTGACTCAAGCTCCTGTTCTGTCATTACCCGATGGGAGCGAAGATTTGGTGGTTTATTCTCATGCTTCCTACTCGGGTTTGGGGTGTGTGTTAATGCAGAGAGGGAAGGTCATAGCCTATGCGTCCTGACAGTTGAAGGTTCATAAGGTCAACTACCCTACACATGACTTGGAGCTAGCAGCCGTGGTCTTTGCACTAAAGATTTGGAGGCACTACGGGAGGAAGTGCACTATTTTCACTAATCACAAGAGCTTGAAGTACTTCTTTGAGCAGAAGGACCTAGACATGAGACAAAGGAGATGGTTGGAGCTCAGAAAAGACTATGATTGCGAGATCCACTACCATCCAGGCAAAGCCAATGTGGTGGCGGATGCCCTTAGCCGAAAGGAGAGGCCCGAACTGATTCGGGTGAAAGCATACCAACTGATCATGACCTCTGATGTAATGAAGCAAGCCAAAGAGTTTCTGAGGCACTTAAAGAAGATCATCTTAACTCTGAAAGGATGAGAGGTCTGGTTGGGGAATTGGGTGAGCACACACTTGGTGTTAAAAGCCGATTTGGACGTGTGTGAATTCCTCGATTTGGGGATCTACGAGGGAAGATCATGGATGAAGCTCACAAGACTCGATACTCCATTCATCCAGGTGCCACAAAAATGTATCAAGATATGAAGAAAGATTATCGGTGGCCTGGTATGAAGCGCGATGTGGTGGGGTATGTGAGTAAATGCCTTACTTGTTTACAAGTGAAGGCCGAGCATCAAAAGCCGTATAGGAAGATTCAACCTTTGGATTTACCGGAATGGAAGTGGGAACACATCACCATGGATTTCATCACGAAGCTGCCACGTACAACATAGAAACAACACATCTTTGCTTTTTTAATGTTCACTACTTTGCCTTAATATAACACGTTTTATGTTGTTTTGCGTTAATACAACAATCTATGTGTTGTTTTATTTCGTTTTTTAACAAAAAAGACGTGTGCTGTTTAACTCAAATAATTTTGTTTTCAAACGTGTTGCTTTATGATAAAACACATGAATTCTGTTTATTTACCGCACAATTTAGTACTTAAAAAAATTCAACACGATCTAACATTTTAAAATAACTCAGTATAATCTAGCATGTAAAAAATATAGCTCAACATTGCATATAAAGAATCTAATACATTACATTTGAATTTGTGCTACATTTTAATAAACTACAAAAGGGACTAATAGGTGTGTTTTAAGACCAAAATAGCCTTCATTACTAAAAATTAAGAATGCCACATGTCACCATGATATTTATTGTTAGACAACTTAATCAATTAATATGTGTGTGTGTATTATTTCAAAACAAACATTCTAAAAAAATCTTTTTTAAAATATTTTCTTATTACAATTCCTAAACTTATTATAACAACTAATTTTAGAATGTTTTCTATTTTGATAAAAGTTGATATTTTAAAAAACTTTCTTATTTTATAAAATTTGTTTCTTTAAAAATTGTTATAAAATTATTTTTTTCTTAAATTTTGAGCATGTCAATTCTGATCGTTTGATTTAGAAATAGCTACTTTTCGAACATACCCTTATGAATTGTTTTTGTTTCTAAGTTGTTGTAACGATTTTTCATTCTGACGTTCTTATTTTATTGATATTTGAAATTGAGTTTTAAAGTTTTATTAAACTTCAATCCCACTACGAAGTGCAAGTTTAGTTTCAGCAGTTAATAAATAAATCTTCATGCCAAAGGGTCGACGAACCTCAAGTAGAGGTAGACAAAACGAACCGGTTACAAATGCGACTCGTTGTTGCCCTAATTGATTCCCCCGCCCACTCATTTAAACTAGTTTCAGTTTTGAACCGTCCTAATCCGGTTACTTTCTAACCATTACCAATAGTAATATTTCAATTCTTTAACTGTTTGAGCCTTGTTGATTGTCTTTTGTTGTTTTTTAAACCAATTTCTCCCTCCCCTCGAGTTAGTAAAAATATATAATGAGGGTTTTCATTGAATCAAAACAACTTAAATGATCTCTACTCTCTAAATCTCAACGACTTTCAATACTCAATAAACAAATTAAAAAATATTTTTTTATTGGTTTAGACCCAAACCGATTAAAAATTGATACAAACCAATTGTAACCACTAAACCGGTTCGGTTCCTAACTTGAACCAGTTTATTAAAAAACCCGGTTTGTATACCTGGAACATGAATGTTTGGAAAGCAAAAGAAGGATTTACAATATGAATATGATTTTTTGAAAGATAAACTAAAATTATATCTCAAGTTATCATTATTTATAATTTAATTATGTCCATTCGAGATTAAACTAGTCAATTGCTTTATGATTATAATAACAAATGAAACAGACATGTTTTTATTTTTGAGAATGGGTAACCTTAATGCAAAATAAAAGAATAATAATAATAATAACAATAACAATAACATATACTAGATTTTAATCCGTTGCGTGTTGCATCGGCATTGCGCACGATGTAAAATATAAACTAACAATCAACCCGACATATTTACGGACCAAATTTAAAGTCGATACGAAAATGTATTATGCTCGTCCCGGCTCTTTTCCAAACAAAATAATGTCGAAAAGTAGAGCAAATCAAATCGTACATAAAAAAAATACATAGATTATACTTGTTTCTAAACAAAGTTTAAGTTGAAACTAGTGTAAATCTAATTTATTTCATCAAACGAAAACAATTTATATTTGACTCGACTCATTTCGACTAAAAATTACATCGAAACGTGATATAACTTAAATTTTATATTATCGAATGAAAATATTTTATAGTTGACTCAATCATTTTGAATAAAAGTTAGGTCAAGGGCTTTTTTTCCGTAAGAATTCAAAGAACGATTGTAATGAATGGAAAAAAGAACGAAATTAATATATATACAAAAATTATTTCGCCATAGAAAAAAAATAAATTGCTATAGATAATTTCACCACAACAATTATATAAATTCGTTATCTTGAAAAAATAATAATAATAAAAATTAAATTTCTTTGAAGAAAGAAAAGAAAATAATAATAATGCAAGATCCCTTGACCCTATTCCTTCATGGGTCTTAAAAGTAAAATAACATGACTAAAGATAAAAAATAAAATATAGTAAAATAAAATAAAATAGACTGACAACACAAGACACGAGAGGAATTTTTCAAAGGATGTCAGTTTGCATGCATGCTATAAAGTACTGAAGAAAAATGTTTCGAAAGTTTCACACAAGCAACAGAAGTATTCTAAGTGTGAAATCTTCCGAAGGCAAGACCAATATCTTCCGAAGCCAAAGATGAAGTCTTCCGAAGCTTCAGAGACAAAGTCTTTTGAAGCTCAACATTTGAAGACAGATTTATTCTAAAGACTTTTAACAACATTTTTTATCTCATGTAATTTTCCTTAAAGCTAGACCTCTTTCCACTGCAACTCTGAAATGTGACCAACTAATATGAGTTGGTGAAAAGGTCCATGCTTTTGGTAACTGTACATTGATATCTTGAGTCTGTAAACTTTCTACTTCATGTACTTTATCCTTTTTGTAATACATAAGGATGTGAGCTAGGGCATATCATAGTCAGAAAGTCAAAAATGCAATCTGCCTTTTTGACTCTACAAAATTTGTTTTGCGTCTAGTCAATTGTATCCGGCTGGCTTTCATAGTATGACCGGATGCAGGTTGTAGTATAAGTATATCATGTTCTTCTAACTTTATTTTCGTGCTTTGTAACACTTGTAATAGAATATTGAGAAAGCAATATACTACAACCTTGAAAACCATCTCCTTGTGTATGTTGTTCTTGTGTTATGTCTCTTAATTACTTGTGGTCTTAGTATCTTTACTTATGGTTAATCCATTTTACTTTTGATTAAGTTTTGTTACTCTGCTCTTTGTGTTGTTGTGTTGTATTTGACCACCATTCAATGGTCCTACATTTGGTATCAGAGCTTCGAGGCTCTTGATATAAGATCTCACCATCTTAAGGTCCCTCAGACACACAAATAATAAAATTTTCAAATGGCACCCATTTCCAAAACTGATATAGAAACCGGAACCATGAACAAGTCCCCACTAATCACTCTTGATGACTTTGACACCTGCTATATGAGAATGGAAGGCTTCATCAGTTCTCTAGACTGAAGAATGTGGGAGTCTGTTGAGAATGGACCTTACATACCAAGCACCCCCTCTACTATTGGTGGTGCTGTGATCCCTGAGGATGTGGCAAACTACTCTGATGAAGATAGGAAGAGAGTAGAGATTGATAGAAAAGCCATGACAACTCTTCAGACTTCTCTTCCAAACTCTATACAAAGAGGTTTCAAGAAATGCAAAACAGCTAAGTAGCTGTGGGATGCATTGAAACTAATGTATGAGAGTTCGTCTAAAATGAAGGAGAACAAGAAGGATCTCCTAAAGCAGCAGTTTGAAAACATCACCTTCAAAGTAGGTGAAACCATGACTCAACAATACTTTAGGTATGTTGAGATTGTAGATACCCTTGTGGATGGAGGAGTTCCTCTTGAGAACAGAGACATTGTAAGAAAGTTCATGTCCCCACTTCCTAGGCAATGGACACACTACTGTGTGGTGATCAAGAGGACTGAGAACCTCAAAACTCTCACTCGAAAAGCGTTATATGGGATTCTCAATGGCTACCAGATGGAGATGAACATGTAAGGTTCATCTAGTAACACCAACAATCAAATGGGATCAGCCCTTCACGTGGTTCAAAAGGATAGCATAGAACCCCAACATCATCTCATATGCTACCCTAACAACTCACTAAAGGGTCCTTTCATCACCTTCCGAGAGACACCAAGGGAGAACTACACTTAATGAAGCGCATTCCAAGAGACAAGTTCCTCTCAAGCGTTTGTGTCTTCTCATGAAAGTTTTGGCAGCTTTCTTTTCACCCTTGAAGACCTGGACTGTATCCATCCGGATGATCTGGAGTACATGGAGATAGTCCAGCAGATGGCACTTGTCACTCATATAGCCAAGAAGTTCTACAAGCGAACTGGAAGGAAGTTTCCAAGCATTGCAACGAGTTGAAAGTTTGGGTTTGACAAAGGCAAAGTCAAGTATTACAACTGTAACTTGATGGGCCACTTTGCCAGGGAGTGTGAGGCACCACGAACAAATAGTGGCCAAACACAATCCAAACCCAACTACACTGACAAAGCTCCCCAGAATGAGAAGCGAAAGCATCAAGCTGCTGTTGCTGTTGAAGATGGAGGTTTTGACTGGAGCTTTCAGGTGGAAGATGCTTCTCCAAACCAAGCACTAATGGTACATCATGATGAAGCCAAGGTATTGGAACATCTCTGTACCCTTGAATGCATTGCTAAAGTTAATAGATACAGGTCCTACAACATGGAAATGAGATTTGTGTTGAGTTTGTTGGACCATAAACATAGTTGTTTAACCATTTAATCAAGAAAATGCAGCGGAAACAAAGCAAAATAATATGTTTTATAATCTGAAATTTAAGCATATTATTTGTCAACAACAAACCCAAGATTGTAAGGTTCATTTATATGTGAAAGAACTAGCAAACAAGAAAAATATAACAACCAAAAGGAACCATGGAACTATCTTCCAAAGACTACTAAAACGTATAGGCTGCCCAAAAAATGTAAGATGTGAAGAAGGGGATGAAGTCTTGAAGGACCAAAACACCAAAGAAGATGTCCTCAAGCTTGTATACCCACAAGCATCAAGCAAAACACCTTTTTGGTAGTATTTTGACACCAAAAGTGCAAGAATGTGGCAGTAGAAAACTCTTTTTCCATCCTTGTTTATCTTCAAAGATGAGAGAAAAAACACGGTTCTTGCATGTATGAGAGAGAGTGGAAAGTTGGAGTGTCTGACTAGTTCTTGTAGTGTGTTGTTTCAAGGCAACAAAAGACCAAAGATACCCTAAAGGAGCGGCCGAAATATTGGTTTAAAATGGGTTCCCCCCATTTTAAACACCCACTTATATGTTTTTAACTTTGGAAGAAACTTATGCCTTTAAAACAATTAACTAGCCAAGTGTTTTTACCTTCAGAAGAAATTTCTAAGATATCTTCCGAAGCTTATAATCTCCTATGCCACTTATATGCTTTCATTGACAATTTTCTTCCGAAGCAAATGAACTCTTGGAAGTTTTGTTCTTTTGAACAAAACTCTCAAGTCTTGATTTTCTTCCGAAGTCAAAATTCTCAGAATCCTTAGGAAATTCATTTGAAGTCATTTTAGCTTCGGAAGCTTTTTCATAAAACTTCCGAATATAATTTACCTTCGGAAGCTTTTTGACTTCCAAGAAAACTACATTTTGATCAAAAGTAAACTACATTTTCAAAGGTGGGACCGACATTCAGATTTCAAAGTTTATCCTCTTTCATTAAACTTTATCTGAAATCCTTTTCATATAAAACCAACGGTTTCCCCCTCTTTCTATCATCTACTTCTTTCCTCCAAACCTAAAACCATAAATTTCCTTTTGAAATTACTTTCTTTCATCCTACTTCATTCTTAAGCTCTATCAAAATGGCCAACCCTCTTCACAGAAATGACCCGAACTTTAGCATTCAGTTACATAGGCAACATAACCAAATTGCTTTGTTAAGCTCTGAGAAAGATCCTCATTTCGCAGAGGTTTGTCGTTTCTTAGCTCTGTTGAACTACTCCACCTCCCTGACCATTGATCCTCCCCTTTATGAGGATCAAGTTCTAGAATTCAGGAAGACCTGCCAAGAGATCATAATGGATGGGGAGAAGGCACTGTCTGCCACAGTGCACGGGAGCACAGTCTTCATCACTCCGGCCATCATCAACAGGCATCTTCAGCTGGATGATGAAGAAGGTGAGGTGTTCTTCCCAAAGGAAGCTGTAAATCATTCCTTTGAGCAGATGGTTATGAGGGAAAGTACTCTGTCAAGACCTTCAGGAAAGGGAAGATCTCAATAAATGGAAATTTCTGCTCCATGTGGTTATCCACATCTTATCAAACAAGCATGGTGGATGGGACCAGATTCTTGAGGATCTCTCCTTCATTGTCCATGGGATGGTTTAGGGGGACAAGTTCAGGTATTCTCAGTTTGTTTATACTAATCTGCTTGCAAACTTGGACTCCTTAGAATATTACATGTTCCCTAGATATGTCCAATACATTCTTAACTGTGAACTGGGCTCACAGTTAAGGGGAACACGTAACATTCTTAAATTGGGACATATGAAGCCCGACATCTTTAAGATACCAAGAAAGCCCACTGTTGGCTTCTCTGGGGTAGAAACAACCCTGATCCTAAAAATGTTAGAGCTCATTGCTCAAGGTCACAACCTAGCAGCACCAGCTAGTGTTGAACCCACACCTTCTACTTCCCAACCACCTCAACAGCCTGAAATCACCCTCACCTACAAAAGAAAATCCAAACAAACCCCTACTCAGGCTATTCAGTCTATGTAGGCCCCCATACACTCACCCACACAAGAAGAAGTGGACACTTGAGCTCCCACTTCTCCTGAGGAGCAGACCACTCCCATCTCTTCAAGGATCAGTGCTGAGGTTCCTCATGCTCAGCCAAATGAGCTCATAAGCCAAACTACCTTAAGCCATCACTCTAAGTCTCAACACTCAAGTGATCAACCTTCAAGGGACAGTTACCATCCCCAGCCTTTAGAACAGAACAACCAATCCCCAACCTTGACTTCTACACTGATGAAGATCTAGGTTTTAGTGAGTACCATGATTCTCTCATATTTTCCCCTACTCAAATATAGATAAGGCTTCTAAGGCTCCTATTTCTAGCCCCCATTAGTCACGTACTACTGAGGTGGATACTTCTGAACTGTTTAGGATGTCCATATGGAAGAGGCTCTCATTTTTGAAAGTGATTACATCATTAAGACCTCAACCATGGTAACTTAGCCCACTGACATCTCAACTGAGATTGTCAGTGAACAGAGGAAATCCAACAGCCGAGAACCTGAAGCTGGTGGTGAGAGAGAGGACTATGGTCGAATCATCTCATCCCCCCATGATTCTTCTAATGAAGATGAGGGGAATTTAAGACTAAAGGTGCAAAAACTATCTCAAACATGCACCTTTTTAGTCTCCAAGGTTAGTCACTTTGAATCTTAAGTGACTACCTTGCAGAACAGGGTCAATGATGAGTAACTTGAGATTTCATATCTTAAGGAAAAACTACCTGGGTGACCTTTAAGAAGAGCTCAACCAAGAACACAAAACCTGTGGATATGATTGACCTAACTCCTTGCTCACCTATGCAAGTGGATGATGCTACCGAAAAGGGGGAGGAAGTCATTACAATCACAAAACCTAGGAGTTCTTCAGAGAGAATGGACATTGAGGACTCACCATTCTCACTTGCAATTGTGCATTCTCACCAACCTCCTCAAGTTCACATCGGTGTGGACTACATAGAGTCCTTCATACATAGTCTGTTTGATGAAGGGATACGAGGGGCTATGTCATTTCCACCATCTTCCAATCATATCATTGGGTGGAGTTATGACCGCAACAGGAGAGCCCTAATCGTCATTAGAGTTCAAGGGCAACAGGAGATCTTCAACTTTCAGACCTTGAACTTCTACGAGGGTCTAGATTTAGTAAACGTGCCACTTGTCAATCCAAGCCAATCAAGACAAGCTGACAAGTTGGCCCAAAGAATCGAAGACTCGATCACTGTAGTGTTCAGCTTTAGAAGAAGACTAAGGCAATCAGGCAATGTCATCGGTCAACTAGATGTTGAGGCAGACCCTAAGATTGGTTTCATAGGGGAAACGTTGACTGAATGCCCAGTGACAGAACCTGAGAGCCTAGTCTCATCACCAAAAACTGCTGCAGAGATCAATACCCTTTTTGAGACACCTGCTGGTGAAGGTGCTACTCAACCTCTCTCTGGTTAGAGCTTGGAAGCTACAACAAGCAATGAAGTCCAAAGCTTTCTCCACCCTGAGTCACAAAGATCTGTGAGAGACAAAGGGAAAAGAAAAATGAGTCTGAGGAGATTGAGGAGGAAGAGAGAGAGAGAGAGAGGAAAATGAAGCTGACGGGAGAAAGTTCCTCCTTTAAGTCTACAAGACTCATGGAGTCTACTATCAGGGCTGCCCCTAGACTAGATACTAAGAATGATAAGTTAAGGGCAGTGAAGATAAACTACCTACAGACAAGGAACTATGACATAGACAATGTCATTTCTCACCCCTTGGAGGAACTAAATGAATTGGTTGACCTGGAAAGGTCAAAGGAGAAGAAAGAGACAGAAAATGCAGAGCTACTGGTATAAATTAAAGAACACAAAAGAAAGAAAAGATTGTACAAAAATGTGCCTACTCTCTCTATTGTTCAAGAAAGCCTTGCATATGAGGATGTGGTTCAACAAGAACCTCAGGTAGATAAAGAAGAAGAAAAGATCAAGATGATCAACTACCTGAGTGCCACAGGCCTCTATCAAGCAGAAGCACTTCTTCCCTTACCCTTTGACTATATTGAGTGCAAGTATCTCAAACAAATTGAACTTGAGATAGTCAAGGAAAGAAAGACAACCGAAAGAAAGCTAAGGGAAGAACGTGCTAAGTCAAGAGCCATCATCCAGAAAAAAAACATGAAGAAATCTACTGACAGGTAGAGGATGATGTGCTTCTTGAAACTTTATGGATTCTCCGAAAGGAGACTTGGTCCCATGTCTCTATCCACTATGGATGAGCATATCAGGGTGATCAAGCACAAGATAACGAGTGGAGAGCTAGTTGACTTATATTCCCCTCCAAGTCAAGCTCTACCTGAAATGGAGGTTAAGGTAGAACAACCAGAGACAACACAACCTGGACCTCTTGCTAAATCTTAGCAAGATTCATCTTCTGATCCACAACAGGGTCAAACTCACTCTTAATCTGAACCTATAAGAGTGGAAGACCCAACTAAGAAAGACAATGAAGATCAATCTGGTACTACAGGCCCGTCTTCTCAGTTAAAAGTTGTAAAGAGAAATAAAATGATTGCTTCAAAGCCAAAGCCAAAGAAGAATAAGACTACATCCTTTTCTAAACCTCAGGATAAGTCTGAACACTCTAAGGATATGCAACTAGAGGATGCTCCATCATCTCCCATTCCAATAGCTCCTCTAGCATCAAAAAGACCTATCCTATCCTGGACATACACTACAAATCCAGAAAGGTGGCATGTCATTAGAGATCATGGCATTAAGAATATCTACACTTGGCAAGACATGTTTTAGTTGCCTCTGCATCATCTCTTTGACATGAGAAGACACTTTGATAGTCTGAAGGATCCTGATCATCTTATGAAGAAAGGGTTGGTTATTATCCTGATGAGGACTGTTGATATCTGAAGTCTTCAAGTGTTTTGGTAGCATCGGCCTAGGGGAGTTTGTAAAGAATAATTGAAGAGGATGAAGCAACCAAAGTCTTTATGCAGGCATGTGGCATAAGTACTGAAGAATAATCCTTCGGAAGTTTCACACAAGCAACAGAAGTATTGTAAGTGTGAAATGTTCTGAAGGCATGACCAATATCTTCTGAAGTGAAAGATGAAGTCTTCGGAAGCTTCAGAGACAAAGTCTTCCAAAGCTCAACACTTGAAGACATATTTCTTCCGTAGACTTTTAACACATGCTTTATCTGATGTACATTTCCATAAAGCTGGACCCCTTTTCATTGCAACTCTAAAATGTCACCAACTTACATGAGTTGGTGAGAAGGTCCATGCTTTTGGTAACTGTACATTGAGGTCTTGAGTCTGTAAACTTTCTACTTCATCTACTTTCTCCTTTTTGAAATAGACAAGGATGTGAGCTATGGCATGTCATAGTCACAAAGTCAAAAAGGCAATCTGCCTTTTTGACTCTACAAAATTTGTTTTGTGTCTAGTCAATTGTATCCAGCTGGCTTTCATAGTATGACCGACTATAGGATATAGTATAAGTATCTCATGTTCTTGTAACTTTATTTTCATGCTTTGTAGCACTTGTAATAGAACATTGAGAAAGCAATATACTGCAACCTTGAAAACCATCTCCTTCTGTATCTTGCTCTTGTGTTCTATCTCTTAATTACTTGTGTTCTTTGTGTCTTTACTTGTGGTTAATCTAGTTTACTGTTTGATTAAGTTTAGTTACTCTCCTATTTGTATTGTTGTATTGTATTTGACCACCTTTCAACAAATGATCTGCAACTGCTTTTACCATATTTTGATTTTGATTTTAAAAGCTCAAGTAATCTTGGTTCACATAGACATTCAACAAAACTTATGCTTTTATTTGCGGGGAGACATAAACAATGATCTTTGATGTGGAATCATTGTGAATGTAGTTTAGGTTGTAGATGATGAGCACTCCAGGCCTATATTTTCATATTATAAAGGAGATGATCATCTAAGCATGCTGATGAGAGCTTCAAATCTATATTTACATATAACAAAGAATGTCATCACTTCATATAAATGCTGACACATAGTAGAAGAGATAAGCATGAGGGGTGCAAGACTGGTTAAGGGTGATCACTTACAACACAACAACACAAAGAGGATATTAACTTTGACTAATCAAACAGTGAGACTAGATTAACTAGTAGAGATGATACAAAGAACACAAGTAAATAATAGACAGAACCAGATAGAAGAATACACAAGGAGATGGTTTTCAATATTGTAGTATATTGCCTTCTCAAGTTGTTTTACAAGTGTTACAAAGCATAAAGAAAAGTTACAAGTACTTGAGATACATATACTACAACTAAGAGCAGGCCATAGTTTGAAAACCAGCTAAATACAATTGACTAGACACAAAACAAAATCAACTGTAGAGTCAAAAGGCAAATTTCGTTTTGACTTGTGACTATGACATGCCATAGCTCACATCCTAATATATTACAAAGAGGATAAAGTACATGAAGTAGAAAGTTACAGACTCAAGACCTCAATGTACAGTTACCAAAAGCATGGACCTTTTCACCAACTTGTGAAAGTTGGTGACTTCATAGAGTCACAACAGAAAGGGGTCCATCTTTATGAGAAAGTACATCAGATAAAGCACGTGTGATAAAAGTCTTCGGAAGAAATTTGTCTTCAAGTATTGGCTTCGGAAGAATTTGTCTTCGAAGCTTCGAAAGAATTAATCTTTGGATTCAAACGATATTGGTCTTGGCTTCAGAAAATTTCATACTTAGAATATTTCTGTTGCATGTGTGAAACTTCCGAAGCATTCTTTTTTAGTACTTATGTGCATGCATGCATGAGAGACTTTGGGTATTTGGGTTGCATCAACCTCTTCATATAATCTCTACAAACTCCCCCTAGGCTGATGCTGCCAAAACACTTGAAAACTTCAGATTTTTAAAGTCCTCATTAGAATAATGACCATCCCTTTCTTCATGAGATGATGAGGATCCCTCAGACTGTCAAAGTGTCTCCTCATATGAAAGAGATCATCTAGAGGCAGATTGAACATTTCTTGCCAAGTGTAGTTATCTTCAATAGGAGTTGATGTAGTTATCTTCAAGATGGGTCTTCCTGGTGCTAGAGGAGCTATTTGAATAGGAGTTGATGTAGCATCCTTAGGCTGCACATACTCATGATGTTCTGACTCATCATGAGGTTCGGAAAAAGATGTATCTTTCTTCTTATTTGGCTTTGGTTTTGAAGTCATCCTTTTCTTTCTCTTTGTTCCTTTTAACTGAGAAGATTGGCCCGCAACACTTGATTGATTTTCTTTGTCTTTCTAAGTTGGGTCTTCCTCTCTCATAGGTTCAGAAGGAGAGGGAGTCTGACCCTGCTGTGGATCAGAAGATGAAACTTACTAAGATTCAGTATGAGGTTCAGGTTGGGTTGTCTCTAGTTGTTCAACCTTAACCTCTACTTCAGGTGGAGCTTGACTTGGAGGGGAGTGTAAGTCAATCAGCTCTCCACTCTTGATCTTCTGCTTGATTACCCAGATATGCTTATCCATAGTAGATAGAGACATAGGGCCAAGTCTCCTTCCAGAGAATCTATACAACTTCAAGAAGCTCATCGTTCTCTACCTTTCTGTAGACTTCTTCATGCTCTTACAGATGATGCTCTTGACTTAGCAGCTTCTTCCCTTAGTTTCTTTTTGGTTGTCTTTCTTTCCTTGACTATCTCCAGTTTAAGTTGTTTGAGATACTCAAACTCAACAGAGTCATAGGATAAGGGAAGAAGTGTGTCTGCCTGATAAAGGCCTGTGGCACTTAGGTAGTTGATCATCTTGATCCTGTCTTCTTCTTTGTCTACCTGAGGTTCTTGTTGAACTACATCCTCATGTGCACGACTTTGTTGAACTTGGGAGAGAGTAGGCACATGCTTATATAATCTTTTCTTTCTTCTTTCTTCTTTCATTTGAACCAGTAGCTCAGCATTTTCTGTCTCTTTCTTCTCCGTTGACCTTTCCATGTCAACTAGTTCATTTAATTCCTCTAAGGGGAGAGAAATGACATAGTCAATGTCATAGTTCCTGGTATACAAGTAACTCATCCCGACTGCCCTCAACTCATCATCCTAAGTGTTTCGTCTGGGAGCAGTCAAGATGGCAGTTTCCATGAGTCTTGCAAACCCAAAAGAGGAACTTTCTCCCCTCAACTTCCTTTTCCTCTCTCTTTCTCTCTCTCTCTCTCTCTCTCCTCCTCCTCCTCAATCTCCTCAAATGTCATCTTTCTTTACCCGTTGTCACTCACAAACCTTTGTGACTCAGGTTGGAGAGAGCTTTGGCCTTTATTGCTAGATGTAGGTTCTAAGCTCTAGCTAGAAACAGGTTGAGACGCACCTTCAGTAGCAGGTGTCTCAAAAAGGGTATAGATCTCTGCAGCAGTTGATGTTGATGAGACATGGCTCTCAAGTTCTATCACTAGGCCTTCAGTCAAGGTTTTTCCTATGAAACTAGTCTTAGGGTCTGCCTCAACATCCGGTTGATTGATGGCATTGCCTGATTGCCTTAGTCTTCTTCAGAAGTTGAACTCTGCAGTGATCCTGTCTTGGATTCTTTGAGCCACCCTGTCAGCTTGTTCTTATTGGCTTTGATTGATAAGTGCGTTGTTAACTAGATCCAGACCTTCATATAAGTTCAAGGTATGAAAGTTAAAGATCTGTTGTTGCCCTTGAATTCTAAGAATGATGAGGGCTCTTCTATTGCTGTCATACCTACACCTAATAATGTGATTGAAGTTGGTGGAGATGACATAGCCCTTGGTATCCCTTCCTAAAACAGACTCTGTATGTAGAAGTCTATAGAGTCCACATCAATATGAACTTGATGAAGTTGCTGAGTGTGCACAACTGCAAATGAGGATGGTGAGTCCTTAATGTCAACACTCTTTGAAAAACTCCCAGGTTCTGTGACTGTAATGACTTTCTCCCCCTTTTTGGTAGCATCCCCCACTTGCATAGGTGAGCTAGGAGTTAGGTCAATCACACTCACATGTTCTTGTGTTACTGGTTGAGCTCCTCTTAAAGGTCTCCCAGCTAGTTTTCCCTTAAGATAAGAAATCTCAAGTTGCTCATCGTTGATCCTTTTTTGCAAGGTAGTCACTTGGGATTCAAGATGAATAACCTTAGAGACGAAATAGGGGCATGTTTATGATAGTTTTTGCACCTTTAGTCTCAAATTCCCCTCATCTTCATCAGAAGAATCATTGGGGGATGAGATGATCAGAGCAGAGTCCTCTCTCTCATCCTCAGCTTTAGTTTCTTAACTGCTAGGTTTCCTTTGCTTACTCGCAGTCTTAGTTGAGATGTTAGTGGGCTGAGTTGCCATGGTTGAGGCCTTAAGAATGGAATCACTTGAAAAAGTGAGAGCCTCTTCCATATGGTCATCTTGAACAAGTTCAGAAGTATCCATCTTTGTAGTAGGTGATTGTTGTGGACTAGAAGTAGGAGACTCATAAGCACTCATCTCTCTTTGAGTAGGGGAATAGTAGAGAGAATCATGGTACTCACTAAAACATAGATATTCGTCAACATAATAGTCAAGGTTTCGGATTGGTTGGTTTAAGTCCAAAGGCTGGGGATGGTAACTATCCCCTCAAGGCTGATCACTTGACTATTGAGACTCAGAGTGATGGCTTAAGGAATTTGTGCTTTTGTGACTCAGAGTGATGGCTTAAGGAATTTTAGTATTTTCAATATTGTTATTTTAATAATTAATACCTTTTAAGGTTATTTTCATATTAAAATCTAGAACCCAACATTACATTTAAATAGTGGTTAGGTGACCTTTATCCCACGATTTAAGTTAATAAGGTGGTCAACCATTGATGATTGCAACCATTTGCAACTTCTAGAGGTATAGGATTGACTTGAAACATCATATTTAAAGTCGGCATGTGAATCCCATCAACACCATTTGGAAACCATATCGTAGGTGATCCATTTGGCATGGTTTGCAAATCAACACACCCTACTTACACACATGTGTGAGTTTGCCAAAATAAGCGGTTAGGTGACCTTTATCCCATGAATATGACATTCTCACCTCAAGTCACAAGTTCCCTCCAAATGGTTACGTGACCTTTATCCCACTAAGAGTTCCCGAGTGATTCAAGTGTTGTGTAAAAGGACGGTGTTGATCTCATTTTTAAAATATTTAGAGATTTCATAATTCGATTTTAGAAAACTCTATGTATTCATATTTGCATGCTTTCAAATACAAGATACCCTATGGTACATTGATTAAAGCCCTTTTAATCTTTGAAACCGTTAAACAATATTAGTAACCTTTTATTACCTTTTAATGATTAAGGACCATTTAGATAGTTTGTTATGATCATTGAAAGGATTGTTAAGCAAACATCATATATAAGCAATCATCCACAATACCATAACCAAACAACCATGAATCAACCAAATATTAGTGCATAACCATAGCATCTAAAGTGGCCACACTTGGTTGCCATCACAAGTGTGGACCATAGGACATTCCTAAGGGACAAAAAAAACACAACACAAAAGGCTTCCATGAACCTCCCACTTGAAACCGCATCCAAATGCTCCATGTTTCTTGTGTCATCCCTTTGTGCTTCTAACGCGTACGTCTTCATATTACAAGATATTATATCCTAATACAAGATTTCTAGTAAAATGAAAAGTACCTAATCTATTTATTACATCCTAATAATAAATACACTACACTTTAAACCAAGCACAAATAAAAGATTATACAACCCAATTGAATGAATAAATACAACCATTACAAACATCCAAATAACACAAGGTCAAGTTGTCGGGTTTGTTATAAGATAAAAAAAACAAAGTTTAACCTCTTAAACTTTCTGAAAAAAGCAGCGGATATAAGTTTGAAACATGATTATAGAACCGAAAAACCATGTTCTTTAGGTGACAAATATATGTATAAAACAAACCCAAAATACAAAGGATATTATGTGAATAAGCAAGCTATGTAAGCATAAGAAACAACATAATATGACAACCACAAAGGGCTGCCAAACTACCTTCTCCAGCAGCCAAAAATCAACAGAAAATGGGATGTTGGATGCTCAAAATCGGCCAAAAGCTCCAAGGAAGGACCTCTCAAGTTAGTATACCCCAAGCCCTTGAAGCAATCACCACTCTTGCTAGGGAGAGTGCACCAAAAACGCCCAAAATGCTCTCTTCTTCTTGTTTCAGCCAAGAACTCAAGGGAAGAACAACAGGAGAGAGTTTTTGGAGCATGCAAAATGAAGTGATGGATGAAAAAGTGTGTCTTACACTCTTTCATAAAGAGTGTAAGTTTCAAGACAAGCTTTTTTGGTATTCCCTACACAATGGGGGCGAAAATTTGACATCAAAAAGGAGGTATTTCCCTTCTAAACTAGGTCTTTTGTCACACATTAATAAGTCATCTACTAGACTTATTTAAAATATGACATATGTCTTCTCTAATTAAACAATTTAATTAAAGTACACTCACATGTTATTAGTGTTATTTAAACTCTTTTAAATAACAAAAATAAAAATAAACCCATCAACAAATTATCCTTATAACTTATTTCATCTTGCAGATAATGAATTTAGAAAACCTATTTTCTAAATTTGGTGTAATTATTTAATTGCATGATCCCATCATCAATTAAATAATTCTTGGTGATTGCAAAGCTTGTTATTGGGTATAACCCAACTTGGATCATGACATACTAACCACATCAATATTCTATGTGTCTTGGGCATATAGAATCCAACAATCTCCCACTTGCTCAAGATTCATAAAAGATTGATGCAAGCAGTAAATACCGCCTAACAACGGTTTATAACCCTTAATACGCATGACTTATAGCCATTCAATAACATCATCCCATTCAAGTATCCTACTTGAAATGATTTAGGTGAATTAATCATCTATCCTTTTGTTACAGATGTCATGTTAAATCTAAGGACACGGAGTGATCATTCCTTGTTGATTTAACTTATCCAGACCTTAGACATCTAACTCTCAACGAATATGAGGAACAAATCCCATCTTGACTACATACGTTTCTCACAATCACCTTGTGTCACACCTGAACATAGTCTCATGTATTGTCCATTATTTCAAAACAGCGGATAACCAGATCAAGGTATGACACTTGGTGAATATCAAAACCCAATATGTATCTTAGGTCTAAGGATACCAAATTATATTCGCCTTTACTCAAATTTAGTTATGATCAATCAATAAGATTCCATGTAGTAAAATTTGAGATGCGGGTTAGTCTAATATTTGTATTCCACAAATATCTATGAACCTTGGTAGCAACCCATTGCTCTATATTCATCCTTATGAATATCAACCAATCCAAGTTCATAATAATATTACCCTTACACTTGTTCCCACAAGTCTGAATGACTACGGACATTTGGAGTAAACAATTTACTCATGGATTAAACATGCTAAATTGGAACATTAATTGAAACATTATAACCAAATAAGTTTATTCAAATAATAAAGAGTTCCACATATCCAAATACAAAATTATAGATCAAATCCAATCACTAGAATTTCGAAGTCCCATGGCACAAGTATGACCTTCATGGCTTGCCTTTTCAAGGAGCTTCGTGAGAGGATCCGCAATCTTTTGATCCGTGTGAACTTTGCGAATACATATCTTTCCCTTTTCAACTTCATCTCGTATGTAGTTGAATCTCCGCTCAATGTGCCTAGTCTTTTGATGGGCACGAGGTTCCTTGAATTGGGCAATCGCACCCTCGTTATCACAAAAGATCTCTAGGGGGTCCTGAATGGAAGAGACAACCCCTAGATCGGCAATGAATTTCTTCAACCATGCAGCTTCTTGAGTTGCTAATGAGGCGGTGACGTATTCTGATTTTGTAGTTGATAGAGCCACCACATCCTGTTTGGAGCTTTTCCAAGAGACCGCTCCTCCATTCAGAATGAAAATATATCCTGATTGTGATCGTGAATCATCACGATCGGTTTGGAAACTGGCATTGTGTAACCTTTTACAACGAGTTCCTCATCACCAGATCCATAGATTAGGAACATGTCTTTTGTCCTCCTTAGGTACTTAAGTATGTTCTTAACAGCCATCCGATGACTGTTTCCAGGATTTTGCTGGTATCGGCTTGTCATGCTTAAGGCGCATGCCACGTGTGGTCGAGTGCATATCATTACATACATGATGGATCCAATAGCAGATGCGTATGGGATTGCCTTCATTTTATTTTGCTCATCCTTTGAGCTAGGACATTGAGTCGTACTCAATATTGTTCCACTTTGAATTGGTACCGTACCTTTCTTAGAGTTCTCCATCTTGAACCTTTTAAAGATTTTATCAATGTATGCACTTTGATTTAAACCAATCAACCGCCTTGATCTATCCTTGTAGATCTTTATTCCTAGAATATAGGTGGCTTCACCAAGACCGTTGATGGAAAAACAACTTCCAAGCCAGGTTTTTACACTTTCCAAGGTTGGAATGTCATTTCCAAATAGTAGTATGTCATCAACATACAATACTAGGAAAGTGATAATGCTCCTACTAGCTTTCTTATATACACAAGCTTCGTCAGCGTTCTTGATGAATCCGAATTTAATTATTTCTTCATCAAAACGGTGATTCCAACTTCTCGATGTTTGTTTCAATCCATAGATTGATTTCTTTAACTTGCATACTTTATCAGGATGTTTTGGATCGACAAAACCTTTAGGCCGAACCATATAGACATCTTCCTCAAGATATCCATTTAAGAAAGCGGTTTTGACATCCATTTGCCAAATCTCATAATCATAATGAGCAGCTATGGCAAACAATATCCTAATAGATTTTAGCATCACAACAGGTGAAAAGGTTTCATCATATTCAACCCCTTTAGTTTGAGTGAAACCTTTTGCTACAAGTCTAGCCTTATAAGTATCCAAGTTTCCATGCATATCGGTTATCTTCTTGAAAAACCACTTACTTCCAACTACTTTGGAGTTAAGAGGAGGTACAACCAAGTCCCATACTTGCTTGTCATACATGGATTGCATCTCCACGTTCATGGCATCAAGCCATTTGTCACAATCCAAATTGGACAACGCATCATGGTATGTGATCGGTTCATCAGAATCTATCACATAGCATCCAAGTTTCCATGCATATTGGTTATCTTCTTGAAAAACCACTTACTTCCAACTACTTTGGAGTTAAGAGGAGGTACAACCAAGTCCCATACTTGCTTGTCATACATGGATTGCATCTCCACGTTCATGGCATCAAGCCATTTGTCACAATCCAAATTGGACAACGCATCATGGTATGTGATCGATTCATCAGAATCTATCACATAGCATCCATCAATGAATAATCCATATGTTTCAGGTGGATTACTAGTTCCACCAGATCTGCAAACGTTTTTAGTGTATTGATCAACCATTTGATCATCCTCAACATCAACATGTTGAGTGCTAGTTTCAACCAAACGTGTATCGGTTGTGGTTCTTGATCCTCTTCAAGATCCACAGTTCTACTACCGATTCCTTCCATAAGGAACTTGGTTTCCAAGAACTCACCCTTTCTCGCAACAAACACTTTTTGTTCCAGTGGATCATAGAAATAACATCCCATAGAATCTCTAAGATATCCAACAAAGATGCACTTGGTGGATCGGACTTCCAATTTTTTGGGGTGGGAGTCTTAACATAAGCCTCACAACCCCAGACCCTTATGTATGATAAGGATGGAACTCTTCTATGCCATATCTCAAAGGGTGTCCTTTCCACCTTTTTGGTTGGGGCCATATTTAGAATACGGGCCGCGGAGAGCAAAGCGAAACCCCAAAATGATAGAGGCAATGTGCTTCAAGCCATCATAGATCGGACCATATCCAATAAGGTTCGATTCCTCCTCTTACACACACCATTATGTTGTCGTGTTCCAGGTGGAGTGAGTTGTGAGACAATCCCACAACTCCTAAGATGATCTTGAAAAGCATCACTTAGGTATTCACCTCCTCTATCGGTGCGGAGAACTTTAATCGACTTGTTGATTTGATTTTATACTTCATTTTGAAAGATCTTCAACATTTCGAAAGCTTCATCTTTGTGTCTTAACAAGTACACATACCCATAGCGACTATAATCGTCGGTAAAGGTAATGAAGTATCTTTCACCATTCCTAGTCATTGGCTTAAAAGGACCACATACATCCAAATGTATGATTCCTAATAAATCTTTTGCCCTTTTGGCTTTGCCACTAAAAGGTGCCTTAGTCATTTTACCTTGTAAACAAGACTCACACACATCAATGAATCACATTCACTTGTTTTTAAAAGACCATTCTTTTGTAGTGTTTGAATTCTTTTCTTGTTTATATGACCAAGACGACAATGCCAAAGGTAAGAGTCATTAAAATCCGATTTAAGTTTCTTGGTACTAGTTTGGTACAACAAGCTATCATTCAATGTGATTTCATGAACCAATTCATAAATACCATTGACGGGAATAGCTTTAAAGTAAAACATGTCATTCAAAGCAATATGAATTTCATTTCCAATAAATGATAATGCATATCCAAATTGTTTTAATAGGGCTATAGAGATAATGTTCCTAGTCAAACTAGGAGGATACAAATCATTATAGAAAATTACTTCCAAACCATTTGGAAGTTTCAAGATGTAGTCACCACGAGCTTCAACTTGAACTTTTGCCCCATTGCCCATGTAGAGGCTAACATCCCCTTTCTTGAAGTCACTACTTCTTTTGAACCCCTGCAACAAATTGCAAATGTGAGTTCCACATCCAGTATCCAATACCCATGTGTTAGAGGATATTAAGTTTAAATCAATATGGATCATGTATGTTGTACCTGAGGTCTGCCCGGCATCTCTCTTTGCTCTCAACTCTTGGAGAGGACCGGACAATTCCTTGCCCAATGTCCAATCTCCCCACACTAGAAGCATGGGTCATTCGAAGCAACCTTTTGCTTCTTCTTCGGTGCTTTGGGTGGCACCCTTGCCACCCTTTTCCCCTTACCCGACATGGGTCCCTTACCCTTGGCAACTCTTGCTTTGGGCGCGGGATGAGGCCTTTTCTTGTTCCCTCCTTCGTTGATGGTGAGAACGGGTAAAACCCTTTTACCCATGGCCGCCTCGGTCGTTTTGAGCATAGAGTGAAGCTCACCAATGCTCTTGTCCCATGCATTCAGGTTGTAATTCAACACGAATGTCTCGAACCTTTTGGTAAGGCCATTAAGGATCAAATCCGTGGCCAATTCCTTCGAGACGGGACAATTAAGCCTCTCAAGCCGGTCAATGTGACTTTTCGTCTTAAGCACATAAGATGAAACAGATTGGTTGTCGTCCATACGACATGCATGAAGCGCTTGAACCGTTTCAGAGCGTGCAACCCTTGCTTGTTGTTGGAACGTTTCCTTCAGCTGGGTTATCATGTCATAGGATCCGTGAATTTCATACTCCTTTTGGAGATCCGGAGTCATGCTTGCCAACATGAGACAAAACACTCGGACTGAGTCCTCAGTGTATTTTAACCAATCGTTAAAAGCCTCCTCATCATCCTCACTTGGTTGATCGGGGATAGGGTCGTCTAAAACATACGCACGTTTTTCTTGCTTGAGAACGATTCTCAAGTTTTGAAACCAATCAATAAAATTGATATGGTTTAGAAGTTCCTTTTGGAGAATCGCTCTTAAAGAATGGGCGGACGCGGATGAATTTTCATTGTTATCATCGTTAAAGAATGGGAGAATCGCTCTACAAAATTTAACAAAGATCAATTTTAGTATTTTTGATATTGTTATTTTAATAATAAATACCTTTTATGGCCATTTTCATATTAGAATCCAACATTTCATTTAAATTGTGGTTAGGTGACCTTTATCCCACGATTGAAATTAATAAGGTGGTCAACGATTGACGATTACAACCATTTGCAACTTCTAGAGATATGGGATCGACTTGAAACATCATATGTAAAGTCAGCATGTTAATCCCATCAACACCATTTGGAAACCACATCGTAGGTGATCCATTTGACATGGTTTGCAAATCAAGACACCCTACTTACACCCACGTGTGAGTTTGCCAAAATAAGTGGTTAGGTGACCTTTATCCAACAAATAAGGCATTCTCACCTCAAATCATAAGTTCCCTCAAAATGGTTAGGTGACCTTTATCCCACTAAGATTTCCCAAGTGACTCAAGTGTTGTGTAAAAGGACGGTGTTGATCTCGTTTTAAAATATTTAGAGATTTCATAATTCTAGTTTAGAAAACTCTTTGTACTTGTATTTGCATGCTTTCAAATACAAGATACCCTATGGTCCTTTGATTAAAACTTATTTTAATCTTTAGAATCATTAAATCATTTTAATAACCTTTTATTACCTTTTAATGATTAAGAAGCATTTAATTAGTTTGTTATGATCATTGATATGATTGTTAAAGCAAATATCACATACATGCCATCAACCACAATAATATAAACAAAACAACATAGCATATATGCATAACCATAGCATCTAAAGTGGTCCACACTTGTTTGTCATCACAAGTGTGGTCCATAGGGCATTCCTAAGGGTCATAACAAAACACATAGAAAGCTTCCAAAAGCCTTCCACTTGAAACTGCATCCAAAATGCTCCATATTTCTCTTATGTCTTTCCTTTGTGCTTCCAACGCGTACGTCTTCATATTACAAGATATAAAGTCCTTATACAAGATATCTAGTAAAATGAAAATGCACCTAATCTATTTATTACAACCCAATAATAAATAAATTACATTTTAAACAAAGCACAAATAAATAAATATACAACCCCATTGAATATACAAATACAACCATTGCAATCATCCAAACAACACAAGGCCAAAGGCTAGGTTATGCACCAATATAAACATTCATCATATCATCCAAAAATAATAATGAATCCCCTCTATAACCCACGAAATTTCAGCCAACATAAACTGAAATTTCGGATTGTCCAAACAACATACATATCAACATACATATCTTTCAAGATTTAATCACAAGGATGTGTAATATAACCTTGAATGTTTGGGGATTCAACATAAAAGAATATTGCAGCACTTACAAGGGTTATAAAGTCCCATAAAACGATTTTTAAAGGACAAGAACAAGCAAGCTATCCACATAACCGGCTCTAGATGCCAATATCGGGTTTGTTATAAGATAAAAAAAACAAAGTTTAACCTCTTAAACTTTCTGAAAAACGCAGCCGATATAAGTTTGAAACATGATTATAGAACTGAAAAATCATGTTCTTTAGGTGACAAATATATGTATAAAACAAACCCAAAATACAAAGGATCATATTATGTGAATAAGCAAGCTATGTAAGCATAAGAAACAACATAATATGACAACCACAAAGGGCCGCCAAACTACCTTTTCCAGCAGCCAAAAATCGACTGGAAAATGGGATGTTGGATGCTCAAAATCGGCCAAAAGCTCCAAGGAAGAACCTCTCAAGTTAGTATACCCCAAGCCCTTGAAGCACTCACCACTCTTGCCAGGGAGAGTGCACCAAAAACGCCCAAAATGCTCTCTTCTTCTTGTTTCAGCCGAGAACTCAAGGGAAGAACAACAGGAGAGAGATTTTGGAGCATGCAAAATGAAGTGATGGATGAAAAAGTGTCTCTTACACTCTTTCATAAAGAGTGTAAGTTTCAAGACAAGCTTTTTTGGTCTTCCCCACACAATGGGGCGAAAATTTGACATCAAAAAGGAGGTATTTCCCTCCTAAACTAGGTCTTTTGTCACACATTAATAAGTCATCTACTAGACTTATTTAAAATGTGACATATGTCTTCTCTAATTAAACAATTTAATTAAAGTACACTCACATGTTATTAGTGTTATTTAAACTCTTTAAATAACAAAAATAATAATAAACCCATCAACAAATTATCCTTATAACTTATTTCATCTTGCAGATAATTAATTTAGAAAACCTATTTTCTAAATTTGGTGTAATTATTTAATTTCATGATCCCATCATCAATTAAATAATTCTTGGTGATTGCAAAGCTTGTTATTGGTTATAACCCGACTTGGATCATGACATACTAACCGCATCAATGTTCTATGTGTCTTGGGTATATAGAATCCAACACAAGGGCTAGGCTATACACCATAATGAACAATGATCATACCATCCAAAACAACAATGAATCCCCCACAAAAACCCACAAAATTTCAGCCAACACAAACTGAAATTTCGGGTTTTATCTTGTCCAAACAAACAAACAATACATCTTACATGTCTTTCAAAGTTTAATCACAAGCATGTGTGATATAACTTTGAAATTTTGGGAATTCATAATACATGAACATAGCAGCCCCTAAACGGGTTTAAAAGTCCCATAAAATGAATTTTTCAAGGACAAAATAAGCTAGCTATCCACATAACCGGCTCTAGATCCCAATGTTGGGTTTGTTAGAACATAAAACATAGTTTAACCATTTAAACTTTGTGAAAATGCAGCGGAAACAACCTTTATAACATAGTTTATAAACTGAAAAATTCGGTTTCAAATTGATATTATAAAGTAATAAACAAACCCAAGA
Source organism: Flaveria trinervia (assembly GCA_025506515.1). Classification (NCBI taxonomy): domain Eukaryota; kingdom Viridiplantae; phylum Streptophyta; class Magnoliopsida; order Asterales; family Asteraceae; genus Flaveria; species Flaveria trinervia. Next base: position 34,955,001 of record CM046449.1, on the reverse strand, counting down.
ACAAAGGACCTTTTATATGTGAATAAGACTAGCTATGTAAACACAAAACACACGTTATGGATAGCCATAAAGAGGCTGCCATACACTACCTTTCAACAGCAAAAGAGTCAAAATGGATGAAGATTTGCTCTAAGAAAATGACCAAGGCACCAACAAGAAGTCCTCTCAAGCTTGTATACCCAAAGCCTTATAGCAAACACCTTCTTGCTAGGAAGAAGAACACCAAAACACTTCTAAGACCCTCTACACTACTGCTGCTGGCCGCGAGTTTGAGAGGAGAGAAGAGATTAATTTTGTGTGAAAAATGATGAATGCATGTATGGAGACTTGCACACCTTTCTAATGTGTGTTTTCAAGGCAAAGAAAAAATCTTAGTGGACCATAGGGAGGCCGGATTTCAGCCTTCTACAAGGGTTTTCCCTCCCAAACTTTTTAACAAAATAACACATTAGAAAGTCATGTACATCATTTAAATTAAACCTCTTTTAATTTAAATGACTCTCTTGTTTTATTATTTAATGTGAGTTAAACCTATTTAAAAAACAATACAAATAATAAAATTCATCAACAAATTATCCTTAAAATTTGTTCCACTACAAATGCAATTGTTTAGAAAACCCAATTTCTAAATTTGGTGTGATTATTTAATTGCATGATCATATCATCAATTAAATAATTGTTTGTGTTTGCAAAACTTGTTATTGGGTATAACCCGACTTGGATCATAACGTACTAACCGCATCAATATTCTACGTGTCTTGGGCATATAGAATCCTACAATCTCCCACTTGCACAAGATTCATAGAAAATTGATGCAAGCAGTAAATACTGCCTAACAACGGTTTACTACCCTTAATACGCATGACTTATAGCCATTCAATAACATCAAGTATCCTACTTGAAATGATTTAGGTGAATTAATCATTTATCCTTTTGCTACAAATGTCATGTTAAATCCAATGACATAGAATGATCATTCCTTGTTGATTTAACTTATCAGGCCTTAGACATCTAACTCTCAATGAATAAGAGGAACAAATTCCATCTTGACTATATACGTTTCTAACAAACACCTCGTCTTACGCCTGAACATAGCCTTATGTACTGTCCATTATTTTAGGGCAGTGAAGAACTAGCTCAAGGTATAACACTTGGTGAATATCAAAACCCATTATGTATCTCAGGTCTGAGGATACCAAATGATATTGGCCTTTACTCAAATTTACTTATGATCAATATAGAAGATTCTGTGTAGTTAAAATTTGAGATGCGGGTCAATCCAGTATTTGTATCCCACAAATATCTATGAACTTTGGCAACAACCAATTGCTCTATATTCATTCCTTATGAATATCCACCAATCCAAATTCATAATAATCTTACCCTCATATTTGTTCCCACAAGTATGAACAACTACAGGCATTTAGAGTAAATATTTTACCCATGGATTAAACATGTTAAATTGGATCATTTATTGAAATATTATAACCATATAATTTTATTCAAGTAGTAAGGGAGTTCCAAATATCCAAATACAAAATCACAGATCAAATCTGATCACTAGAATATCGAAGTGCCATGGCACAGGTATGACCTTCATGCTTTGCCTTTTCTAGGAGCTTCGTAAGAGGATCTGCAATATTCTGATCTGTGTGAACTTTGCGAATACATATCTTTCCTTTATCAACTTAATCTTGTATGTAGTTGAATCTCCGCTCAATGTGCCTAGTCTTTTGATGAGCACGAGGTTCCTTGATTTGAGCAATCGCACCCTCGTTATCACAAAAGATCTCTAAGGGGTCCTGAATGGAAGGGACAATCCCTAGATCGGCAATGAATTTCTTGAACCATGCAGCTTCTTGAGCTGCCAATGAGGCGGCGACGTATTCAGATTCTGTAGTTGATAAAGCCACCACATCTTGTTTAGAGCTCTTCTAAGAGTCAGCTCCTCCATTCAGAATAAAAATGTATCCAGATTGTGATCGTGAATCATCACGATCGGATTGGAAACTCGCATCCGTGTAACCTTTTACAATGAGTTCCTCATCACGAGATCTGTAGATTCGAAACATATGTTTAGTCCTCCTTAGGTACTTAAGTATGTTCTTAACAACCATTCAATGACTGCTTCCAGGATTTTGCTCGTAATGGCTTGTCATGCTTAAGGCACATGAAACGTCCGGCTGGGTGCATATCATTGCATACATGATGGATCCAATAGCAGATGCGTATGGGATTGCCTTCATTTTATCTTGCTCATCCTTTGAGCTTGGACATTGAGTCGTGCTCAATATTGTTCCTTTTTGAATAGGTACCGTACTTTTCATAGAGTTCTCCGTCTTGAACCTTTTCAAGATCTTATCAATGTATGCACTTTGATTTAAACCAACCAACCGCCTTGATCTATCCCTATAGATCTTTATCCCCAGAATATAGGCGGCCTCACCAAGATCCTTGATGGAAAAACAACTTCCAAGCCAGGTTTTTACACCTTCCAAGGTTGGACTATCATTTCCAAATAGTAGTATGTCATCAACATACAATACTAGGAAAGTGATAATGCTCCCACTAGCTTTCTTATATACACAAGCTTCATCAGTGTTCTTGATGAATCCAAATTTAATTACTTATTCATCAAAACGGTGAATCCAACTTCTCGATGCTTGTTTAAATCCATAGATTGAGTTCTTTAACTTGCATACTTTGTTAGGATGTTTTGGATCGACAAAAGCTTCAGGCTGAACCATATAGATATCTTCCTCAAGATATCCATTTAGGAAAGCCGTTTTGACATCCATTGCCAAATCTCATAATCATAATGAGCAGCTACGGCAAACAATATCCTAATATATTTTAGCATCGCAACAGGTGAGAAAGTTTCATCATAGTCAACCCCTTGAGTTTGAGTGAATCCCTTTGCTACAAGTCTTGCTTATAGGTATCCAAGTTTCCATGCATATTAGTTTTTTTTTTGAAAACCCACTTACTTCCAATTACTTTGGAGTTAAGTGGTGGTATAACCAAGTCTCATACTTGATTGTCATACATGGATTGCATCTAAACATTCATGGCCTCAAGCCATTTGTCACAATCCAAATTGCACAACACATCATGGTATATGATTGGTTCATCAGAGTCTATCACATAGCATCTATTAGGACCTGATATTTGAACGAAATACCTAGTGATTAGCGTGTAAAACAGATCAAATAGTGCGGAATCCTATTTGATTGGCGATCCAATCAGTGAGAACACACGAAGAATCAATAAAACACTGAAACTAACGTTAGAAATCGATTGGGAGTCGATTTAATGTGTTCTATGAACTTGGAGAATGAATTGGGAGGCTTCTGGATGGCTAGGGTATGTCTGGAGTCGTAATAGAATCAAAGTTTTTTTTCACGAATTGGATTGTATTTATAGGTTAGTATTGTTCATTCGGGCGACTAAACCATAAGTATGGTTCAGTCGTGCGATTGAACCATGCGGTTGATCCATCCGCACCACTGAGTGTTCAGTCGTGCGACTGAGCCAATCTTATGTGTCAATCATACGACTGATCCAGTCTCCTGGTTCAGTCGTGCGACTGAGTCAATCATATGAAGTTATTCATGCGTGTGGTCCATTCGCACGGGCCATTCGCATGAGAACTTCATTATGTTAAGTTTGAATGTATTAATTAATAAACATTATGTGTAACCATTCAAACAATCACTAACCTAATTAATCAATTCAATATCGACTCATTAATGAAATATTAGACATTACAAATCACAAACAATCAATACATTTCATTAAATCATATCAAATTACATCCGAATCAGATAAACAAGATCTATTACATTTCATATCATGATCTAGGGACATACATGTATCAACAAACTCCCCCTTGGACCTAGATCTCTCTAATGTCTTCTTTTCTGCATCACCTCCTCATATTTCTTGTACTTGTCCTCTTTTGTGACTCTCGCATGAATCTCAAACGCGAAGCAGAGTCTTATGACATTTTGGAACTGGAGGGCTTGTACAATATCTTGCGTATCATAGAACAGTGGCCACTTGTATAGCGTGTAGACATCATTTGCTGACAAGTTGGTAAGCCACATTGGGTCGAATACCCTGATCGTATCCATTTGGCCCTCTTTGTTTAGTACTATGACTGCTTCAGCTGTTCTCCAATCGTAGTACCACCACTTAAAGTGTGGAGTGAAGTCCTGTGGCATTTTCCTGAGTGGGATTCTTGACATTGTGCGCGGAGGACTCCACTTTAACACTATCTTCGGCTTTCTAGTTATGGCATCAACCTCAGACCTTCTGATATACCTTGTAGGCTGTTGGGGTCTCAAGTTAACCCACCTGGTGTGGTACTCCTTCTTTAGGGCAGCCTCGAACCAGCCTGACATCTTCCTCGAGTCAGCATACAAAAGCTTTAGTTTGGCCAGCTGGTTGAGCTCAAAACCTGGTAGAGTCTTCAGATCATGTGGGAATCTAAAGTACTCTATGCCCTTTTCCCTCTTAACTGCCTAAACGTTAAGATCCTCAAAATATGCCCGCGCTATGATCCTGCCAGTCACCTTATGATGTTTCTTGACACTTTAGAGTTTGGTGTAGGCATCCTTTTTCGGTGCAACGCGTTGGGCTCTAACTTCTTCAAAACACGCAGCCCACTCAGCCTTTCGGATATTGACATCATCATTTGAGGCTTGGGCCGTTTCCTCTACTTTCTCCGACTCTTGCTCCATCTTGTCTAACACCTAAAAGTATCGCTAACGAGGGATTCACCCAGATTGGGGACCATATTTCCCTCATTGTCAGCGTACTGAGGGTAGTGCTCGGCAGTGACATCTTCAATCTCGATTTCATCAACATCGTTGAGCCTTCGTCATTGGTCGAGTCGCATGTCAGAGCATCCTTCACTATCTCATCTAGATTGAGCTTGAAGATCTCTGTGAGTTGCTCGTTTGATAGGTCATGAATTATTTCCCCTTCTTCAGGGGTATAACTCACCGACCTCCTTACGATCCCTTGCAGATCAAGAATCATTGTTAGCTGAGTCTTGACCTACTGAAGGGGAGCAACATCAAACTCATCCCTTTGGTAATTTGGATCTGTTTAATTTACACATTCAACATATCAACCATTAGTAATTAATCAAAACATAAATGCATTAAACTTAATTTAAACATTGAATACATAGGTTTCAATACATGATTCAAATACAAAAGTAATTAAATACATAAACATCTAATCTTTACTTTTGTCCTGTATCATCATCTCGTCACTTGGTGGAGCAGAGGAAGAAGCTGGTTGGTCTTGTCTGTTCTTGGACATCCTCTCTTGACCTGAAGTAGAGGCCGATGCAGCTACATCTCCTCCTGCTGTATCATCATCATCATCATCATCATCCTTCTCCTCTGTCCTTTCTTCTTCTGTCCCCTCATCCTCCTCTATCTCATCCTCATCATCCTCATCATCCTCGTCATCATCTTTATCATCTCCGTCTCCCTCTTTGATCTTCAAGGGCTCCTCCTTAGATCCTTTAGCTTTAACATTATCGTCTTCTTCGCCTCCTCTAACTCCTCTATCTTCTTGTTTGATGTGACACTATGTGCTTGGAGTTGGGCTATCTCATGGCTCTGAGCAGCCATCTGTTGGGCCTGCTCCTCTACTACTTGAGCTTGTTCTTCTATCTGGTGAGACTGAGCAGCAGTAAGATCAGCAAGCTGGCGGATCTGAGCCGCCTTCTCCTCATCTGCAGCTAATAGGCGCATCACCATCCTGTTGAGCGCAGACAGCTGTTCCTCTACCCCAATTGGAGGTAGAGGTGATCCATAAGTATGAGATGGATGGGCTAAGGATCCAGCTTAGTGGGTAGTGGTGGTGGTGGTGGCTATAGTGGCTGTGGTGGTGGATGGTGTGGCTATGGAAGTGGTAGTGGTGGTGGCAGATGTGGTGGCTGTGGTGGTAACGATGGTGAGTCGTCTTTTCTTCTTCTTCTAACCATGGGGCTGAGCCATCCTTTTCCTCCTCATTCCCGTTGAGGTGGATGCTCCCCCTACAACCCTGCTAGCTGACTCCGGTGCATAACTCGGATCAGTGGCTGTCTCTCCTAAGTCTCTTGGGCGTTCACCAACCACCCTTAGCCCATGTTCTGTGGGAACAACCTTGCTTCCCACAGTACGTGTCAAGGGCTCCTCTTCTGACTCTCTTCCTCCTCACCAGGAACAAAATGCTGATGGAAACCAGCAGACTTGGCTATGTCTCCAGCTGGGGCGGACACCGGAGGTATAACATTAGAAACTTAGCCTCTCGGTGGAGTAGGCATGTCATCCCCAGCGTCCCCACTATCGTCATCATCAGAGTCATGCTCTGGGAGTAGTAGCCTCTCATCATCAGAATTACTGTCATCATGACGCCATTTGCGTCTCCCTGGCGCCACATATCTCTGGTTGGCCAAATGGCCAATCAACCTCTTCACCTGGGGCTTCACTTGCTTGCCCCTATACACCCTCATCCGACCCATGGTGGTGTCATCCATAATCTCCGAAGCAACTGCATCATGACTCTCCTTGGGAAGAAGTGGCAGCTTCTCGTTGAAGATTAGCTGTAGAAACCTCGAGTACATACAAAATCCTTCCTTCCCCTTTGCCTCCAGGTTCTCCACCAAATAAGAGAAGATCATACTCGAAAAGCTGAAAGGGTGGTTCAGCACCAGTGCCACGTAGGCATTCTGAATGTGGTCTGATAGATCATCGAACCCACCCCTCCTCGAAGCAATGCACTTTAGGATCACATGCGCCAAGTACTTGTACTGGGGGCACAGGTTGCTCTTTTTGAGCACACCCGAGTTTATGTCCCCAGCGTACTTGATCCAGAGGAAGCAGCCTCTCACAGTCAGTGGATGTAATCTGGTGGGGTGATTTGTATCGTCCCCAAACTCAAGAACTCTCTGGATATCAGCAGCAGTAACCTTGATATCATGACCCAGAATGGAGCTCTGTATACTGTACGGCTAACGAGAACGATCAACTGAGGCATTCTCCCAGAATGCCTGGTGTAATGACCTGTAGGGCATGCAAGGTGTAGATATAGCCTTATGTATCCGGGAACGTCTAAGGAAAGCTATAATCTCTGTGATCTCGGCCCCGTTTGGAGTAGTATGATCCAAGTGAGCACATATGTTGTGCTTTGGATTAATGGACCATCGATCAACCATTTTCCTCAACCACAAGACACAGAACCATTAGTACATAATACATCAAAATTCAATTCTAAGTGTAATGTTTAAATTCATTATGATTCATTCGTGTGAATGAATCATGCGACTGAAGTCAGTCGGTTGTTCTTTCATGTGACTGAGCTCGTTCGGGTGAATGAGACATGCGACTGAGTTCAATCTGCTGACTGAGTCTGCGATTGGTTCAGTCGGTCGACTGAGCTCATTCGCATGGTTCATTCGGCCGATTAATCCAATCGCAAGTTTCAATCGTGCGATTAGGGTTCATCCGGACAACCAGTCGCCTGTCCCACTGTTCAGTCGCCTACTGTTCGAATCTTGACCAAAACAAGTGATTTAACATGGGTTACCGGTTCAATAGACTCGCCATTTAGTCACTAATAACCTATTAAACTTAATTTTAACATTTTGCATAGTTTAGGTTGGTTATTAGGCCATTTATAGTTCATTTCTTGTTTTCATTCGAATATCACCAAAATTAGGGTTCATTCCTTCTGTTTTCGGTGCGATATCAATGCCATCTACCTGTATATAAGTCAACGAACGTTAGAGGATCAACAGCAATATGAAAACAATGTCTAGAGAAATTTTGGCAAAGTAACGGTACAATGTGCGATTTAGGAGCGATTGAGGGTGATGAGTGGAATGCGATCGACCATGGCCATTTAAATACTGAAGCTGAGTTCAATTGGCTGACTGGCCTCATTCGCTCAGTTCATTCGGGCGACTGAGGCTCAGTCGTGCGATTGGCCCAGTCAGTCGCATTCAGCTGTCCGACTGAGTCTCAGTCGGTCGACTGACTCATTCGTGGCCTTTTATTCGCACCTTCAGTTAACTCACTGAGTCTCAGTCGGTCGACTGACTCATTGGCACCCTTTCATTTGGTCGAATGGATCATTCTGATAAGCCAATCGAGTGAATGGCTCAATCTCATGTCCAGTCGTGCGAATGGGATCCATTCGCATGGTTGGTCCATACTTATGATCCAGTCGTGCGAATGGGTTACACGTATGAACATTTAGCACTTAAAACCTTTTTTACCTGTTGAAATTTAACATTATGAGCATTTGATCATCTCAGACATGATCCTTTTAACCTGAAAACCTTTTGATCACCTCAGACGCGATCCTTTTAAACAATTTAGTCACCTCAGACGTGACACTTTTAAACACTTTGTCACCTCAGACGTGACTGTTTTAAACTTTGAAAACACAAGTGATCATCTCAGACATGACCCTTTTAGTGAGTTGATCCCTTACCGATTTTCATGATGTAGTCCGGCAAACAAACAAAACTAAAAGACTAAGTGAATTAGAAAAACAAGTAAACTAACGTACAAAAATAAAACTTGTGTTTGGCTTTTTGTGAGAGATAAATCCTAAGATGGAAATCTACAGGATTTGGTTCCGGAATAGGCAGCTTCAACTTAGATCGACCACACCTGGACCAATTCAATTTTGGAATCATACAGGAAAGTCAAATCATTTGAGACTTGTTATCAAAATCTTTTGATGCTCTATTCTTGGTTTTCATCCAGAGTCATTAGCAACTTTTAGGAAATCATACTGGAACTATTAGATTACCACATTGATTTGAACTTTCAAGAATTGCAGCCACAATGATTGTCAATATGTTTGTCCTCTTAAATCCATACACAGACTTTTGACACAGACTGGTGATAGATTTAAGTTTAATTATTTCAACTAACATTTGTGGATCCCACACTTATATGGTAATCAACATTCCTCAGGAGCTTTTGAGCGGTCTACGGGTATTTTTACAAGGAGAGACTATTCTTAGAGCTTTCAAAGAGAAGCCAATCCTTAGGTCGGTGCCATCGCACAGCAGAGAGGTGGCAAACAACAATGTATTCTAGAATATCTAGGTTATGCTTATCCTCATGTCAGTGCCATCGCACATCAGAGAGGCACACACCCTATCTCCTTGTTAGAGCAGCTTAATTTTATTTTGCACAAAATGCACCAACAACATAAGTCATTAGCTTGATAGCATTTTTCTTTCTTTTTTTGTGCTTTGCTATATTTATGGTCATCCGCACACATTTGTGGCGTTTACATGCTCATTACCCCTTATTGGAATATTGTTGATTGTGTTAACCAGTGATAAGATGGAAGCCCACAGTCAGTTGAACAACTTAGTTTGATCTTGAGATCACTAGTCAGGTCTAATCATCTATTGTGTTGAATCTACCGACATATCAATTATGGTCTAGCAACTTCTAGGTCTACCCTCGTTGTGTTACCTTAGGAGTTACCAGTTTTTCTATCATCTTCCCTTTTATATTGCTTAGACTATGCAGACTTATACTTTGAATTTTTGCATCTTTTCTAAATTAAAATTTTAAAGTCCCTTTTGATTTGTTTCTGTGTACTATCATATTCCAAAGGGTTTGAATCGGTATCACAGATACGATCTACCTTATATCAGCTTTCCACTCCTTCTCCCTCGATTTTTTTAATGTTACTTGCTGACTTATTCTCCCCCTAAAATACTAAAATCATAACTGGTTTAATTATTTTAGGATTTTAATAAACAGCAAAATAACATGACTTCAATTTAAACAGACTAAAATAAATAAATAAAATAAACTAAAAAAGAAAAAAGAAAAATTAACTAAACTACATCGGACTACACATGATCATCATCAGGAATAACATCACTTTTCTTTTTAACGTCGTTGACCTCTAGCAAATATTGAAAACGTGGTTTATCAAAGGCTTTAATATAGAGGTCAGCGCGTTGAAAATCAGTATTAATTTTTACCACATCAATTAAGTTCTTTTCAAGACAATCTCTTATGAAGTGGTATTTAATACCGATATGTTTGGTCTTTGGATGTTGGACCGGATTTTTAGTTACTGCAATTGCAGCAGAGTTATCAACAAAAATAGGAGTAGAAGAATACTTTAAACCGTAATCCCGCATTTGCTGTTGAATCCAGATGATTTGTGAACAGCAACTTGCAGCAGCAACGTATTCGGCTTCACAGGTTGACAATGCAACCGAGGTCTGCTTCTTACACTGCCAGGTAACGAATCTCCTCCCAAAGAATTGACACCTTGCTGATGTAGACTTCTAGTTCATCTTGCAGCCCCCGTAATCCGAGTCACTATACGCCGTGACTTCAAAGTCATCATCATGAGGATACCACAACCCAAGTGTGGGTGTACCCTTCTCATAACGAAATATCCTTTTGACCCCGATCAGATGGTTAAACTTAGGCTTAGACTGATATCTAGAACATAAACATGTAGCGTACATGATATCACGTCTTCAGGCAGTGAGATACACCAGGGATCCAATCATTCCTCGGTACATTATGGCATCTACCATATCTCCATTTTCATCATGTGCTATATCATGATTCGTAGCAAGTGGAGTCCCAGCAGCAGAAGCATTCTCCATGTGAAAACAACTGAGAATGTCTCCTACATACTTCGTCTGATGTAGAAATATCCCATTTCGAGTCTGATCCACCTGTAACCTGAGAAAGAATTTCATCTCCCCCATAGCACTCATCCCAAATTCTTTCTTCATAACTACTTCAAACTCTTTGCATAATTCTTCGTTCTTTGAACCGAAGATTATGTCATCGACATAGATTTGTACTAGCAGTAGGTCTCCATCTTTTTCTTTGATGAACAGTGTGCAGACAATAACTCCCCTGCGAATGCCGTGTTTCATAAGATGAGTTGAGAGTTTCTCATACCAGGCCCTAGGAGCTTGTTGAAGCCCGTATAAGGCCTTGTCGAGTTTGTAAACTCTGTCCCGATGATAAAGATCTTCAAATCCCTCAGGTTGACTAACATACACTGTCTCTCGAATTTCCCCATGAAGGAATGCACTCTTCACATCTAATTGATAGACTTTAATCTTCATATACGATGCATAGGCAACGAAGATACGGATGGCTTCCATCCTTGCAACTGGTGCAAACACTTCATTGTAGTCAATCCCCTCGACTTGGCGAAATCCCTGAACAACCAGTCAAGCCTTGTTCCTGATAATGACCCCTTGGTCATCCTTCTTGCATTTCAAGACCCATTTGGTGCCAATGACCTTAGCACCTTTAGGTCTATCAACCAGAGTCCAGACACCTAACATCTTGAACTGAAGAAGTTCTTCTTGCATGGCACTCACCCACACCTCATCATTTAGTGCATCACTGATGTATTTTGGCTCAAACTACGAGACAAAACACCGATAAGCACCATCATGAATATATCCCTTCTCCATAACTGAGGCGTAATCACCTGATTATACCTGATTTTGGGTTTGTACTCCTGATCTGACATCCCCAATGACATTGTCTAAGGGATGATAGACGTTTAGTCATGATCCTGGAGTAGTAGGGACAGCTACCTCAGAGCCAAGATTATGAACATTTGGTTCTGCATCTGAGGTAGTTGGAGTTTGAGTCTCCAAAGTCGAAGGTGCATCACCAGTAGATGCTTGTGGACTTTCAGGAACTGGAACTTGTTCCTCCTGACTATTCTGGTCATCTTCTTCAGCTTCATCTTCAGAGGATGAGTCACTGTCGTCAACTACTCCCCCTGACTGAGTAGATGATTCTCCCTGTGAGCTAGATGTTGGTGTATTCAAGATATCATACATCATCCGTGTAGGTAACTCCGCATCCGAGGGAGAGAGAGGGATGTTGAAGGACTTGAAGAATCCATCATAGTCGAAAATTAGGCGGGTCCTTTTCCAGTAGGTGGTGTGGTATATCTCTGAACGTCAACATTACACCACACTTCTACTAGACCCATTGAGTTGTTGTAAACCCTCTTGTTCGGTATGTTGTATCCTAGAAAGATTCCTTCATCCTCCTTGTCGCTGAATTTACCTTCTTGTGTTTTCTTCAGAAGTGTGCACGGCGCGCCAAATGGTTCGAGATACTCCAAATTCGGTTTGCATCTTTGTAGTAGCTCGTAACATGTCTTTCTGTGGTGCTTGACAATCAGAACTCGATTCAGTGTATAACATGCATTAGCAACTGCCTCATTCCAAACTTGGATGGGCAGTTTCGAGTCTACCAGCATAGTCCGTGCAGTGTCTATCAAGCTTCTGTTCTTTCTCTTAGCAACGCCATTCATCTGAGGCGTGTAGGCAGAAGTGAATTGATGTACATTCCCTTTTCGTTGCAGTAAGCCTCCATCCACTGGTTCTTGAATTCCGTCCCGTTGTCTGAGCGTACTTGTCTAACCTTCAGCTTGTAGAGAGATTCCAGTGTGGTTACTAACTCCTTGAATGACTCAAATGTTCTGATTTGTACTTGAGAAACATTACCCAAGAGAACCTTGAGCAGTCATCAGTAACCACAAAACAGTACAAGTCGCCTGCTATGCTCTTTGTACTGACTAGACCTAACAGATCCATGTGAAGAAGTTCAAGAGGAAGTTCTACTAAATGAACTTTCTTTTCCTTATGAGACTTCTTCGTCTGTTTGCCTTTCTTGCAAGCTACACAAAAATCAGGAAGCTAGAAGTTCTTGACATTAACTCCTCTCACCAGATCCTTCTGAATCAAGTGATTCATCTTCCTTTGACTAATGTGTCCCATTCTCCTATGTCAGGAGATGGAATCCTTCTCAGTAGCTTTAGATAGAAAACACTGAACCTCATGATCCATTGTAGCAGCTGTTGACTGATCCAAAACATAAAGGTCTTTATATCTTGAAGCAGTCATCAAAACTTGGTCTTCTGGGATCACGTAATCTTTCTTGAGCACGTAACACTTCTTGTTGTCGAAGATGACTTTAAATCCCTTATCGCAGATTTGGAAAATAGAAAGTAAGTTATTTTAAAGTTGTTGAACGTAGTTAACCTTATCAAACTTAACTTTCTGATTTCCCACTTCTCCCTGAGCTATGATATATCCTCTGTTGTTTCTAGCAATCGAAACATGCCCTCCTTTTATTTGCTTGACGTTAGATAAAAGAGCCCTGTTTCTGTCATGTGCCTAGATGCTCCGCTGTCTACAATCCACGTGTTAGTTTCAGCATTGTAGCGAACACCCTGCACATATAATGTAAAGGATTAGTTTAGGTTAGGAACCCAAGCCTTTAGTGGCTCGGGTTTCCCAGAGACATCACACATCAGAAATTCAACCCATTGACCCTTAGAAGGTGAGGGTAGCTCAGGTTCCTTCTTTTCATCATTACCAGACACAGAGGTTGACTTCTCTTTCCATAAGCCAGATTTATGCAATGCCTGTTTGTGATAAACAGTCAACTGGCTAACGGGTTGAACTTTATGTGCACTAGTTCTTCTAGGTGGAGTTAAAGAACTCCTTTTAGAAGACCTAGGTTTTGAGTCCTGAAGTTCAATCTTCTTCCTAGGTGTCTGATAAGAAGGACAATAGGAAGCAATGTGTCCACATTCTCCATAGTTGTAGCATGACCTGCTATTAACTTTATGATTAAACTTTCTTTGTGGAGACGTGTGTGACACTCTAGTAACATGACTCACTTTAGGTTTTGACTCTGGTTCTTTTGATGTTTTCTCTTGTTTAACAAAGTTAAATGTTTTAACATGTTTAACATCTTTTTCCTTTTGGTTAATTGGTTTTTGACTTAAAACATGTGAAAGATTAACATTAGAAGTCTTTTTAGGTTCTGATTTGACTTTGTTTGACCCTGACTTTAAGTTAACCTTTTCAAATTCTTTTTCTAGATTAACACAAGGCAATTTACCCTTTGCCTTTGAAGTGGCCTCCTTTTGTTTGTTTCCAGATTCAATAGATGAACATGAGAAATCTGGATCACTAACAAGAGGAGTAGACGCCACATGATCCTTGATGGGGTTATTATTTACTGGTCTACTCTTAGTGTTCATCAAGGTCTCAGGTGGTGTGGAACCACTTTGTAACCCAACCCTCCCCGTTGTTTCTTTCTCTCACTAAGTGTTGGACTGTGTGTGATGAACTTGTCTAACTATGCAGTTTCTGTTTTAATGAGTTTACTTACTTCTTCTAGAACTGCCTTTTGCTTCTTAGTGTCTTCTAGGGAGTTTAGATAGTACCTAATGTCATTAGCTTGGTTAAATGCAACTACTTCAGTTTCCCTAAGCTGTTTAGTCAAAAGGTCTATGTTTTCTTTCTAACTATGCTCATTTTGTTTTAATACTCTATTAGCCTCAGTGCACAATTGCAAATGTTTTACTAAGTTATCATTATGATCTAATAACCTAGAAAATTTCTCATCTATGCTATTTCTAAACGTATTACAATCAGAACAAGCATGATTATCAAACATTTGGTCATGGTACTTACCTGAGTTGCTTAGAAGAGTTAGCCATCAACACAGCATCAGATGTCTCTGGTTCTGGTGATTCTATTTTTATGTCTTTGCTGTGGTAGTCTCCTCTTTAGGCTTGTAGCTTACCTCAGTTGCAGTTGTCTCTTCAATATTTGACATCGCTATCTCAACTGCTAGATCTCCTTCACTCGTGGAATCATCATCAATGTCTTCTACACTTGCAATGTTTGATTCCCCTGGAGAGACAAGCCTAAAGCTCCAGTCCTATCCTTCATCATCATGAGCAGTCAAGGCTTTTGGATCCTTGCTTGATAAGTAGAACTAGTAGCTTGCTTGTCTTGACGAGTGAAGGACGAGAATGGGTTCCCGTTACATGTCTTCTTTGGCTTAAAAATTCTCTCTTGAAGTGCCCCTTCTCTCCACAGTTAAAGTAGGTCACTTTGCTCTTGTCAAAGCCAAATGTGGTATCCTTAGTAGCTACCAAGTCTGTCCGTCTCTTTTTCACAAACTTTTTCGCCTTCCGGACAGCACTAGCTAAGGCCCACATTATGTCCATTCTCTCAACTCCATTTCGTCCACCTGCTTGTAGTCCTCGTCTGCCAGATGGCAGTTTCCAATCTTCCCAGCAACAAGTCCATCATAAGAATGAACCACTGCAGCCAGAAGATCCATGTGTTCTCGAGCTACTTCTACAGTCACATTACCGAGGTTCTCGGTCTTCAGTCTAGTAGCATTTGTTTCAGATCCAATATGGTGGGTACAAGAAGACCCCGACGTGTCTGATCCTGAAGGAGAAGCGTGTGAAGGAGCCGATGAGCTAGACACAAATGCAGTCCGGAAAGGTGCTCCAGATGTCTTAGCTTGAGGCATGGCATTGTACAAAGCTGGATTCTGAGTATACGAAGACTTCTGCGCTCTGTACTTCATCCTAAGAGCTTCTTCTCGCAGCTTTAGAATGAAGTCATTTATATCCAGCTTTTCCAGCATTCCATTCTGTCTCAGGTTAGACACGAATGAAGCCCACTTTTCTGGCAATCCGTCTGCAAAGTTAGTAACTTTCTCTTCCATGGTAGTAGCCACCCCATGTGTATGTAGTTCACTCATCAGATGGTAGAATCTATCTATAACATCGTCCAAACTCTCATTTCCCATCGATGAGAAGTTATTGAATTCCTTCTTTAACTCCTTAGCCTTGATTGCCTTCGCTCATCCCATAGTTTCTTGGACTGCTTATTCTCTGAGTACTGGTGGAAAATGTCTTTAGGGATAGATTGTGTAATCAATGCATAAACCCTCTTCTCTGCATTATGTTTAACTTTCTACGCGTCTGTCATCCCTCCTAAGATTAGCTTTACTCCATCGGCTCCTACCGGCGTACTATACCCAATCTCGATAGCTTCCCACAGATTCGGATCCACTCCATTAAGCTAGATCTTAAAACGTTGTTTCCAGTGGGGAAACTCATCTAACGTTAAGAGCTTTGGTGGTTTATTATGATTACCCACCTCACTCTCAAGTAACAGCAGGTTTTGGATCCTAGAGTCCTTCCCAGCAGTAAATGCTGATATTTGATCTTCCATGGCGAATAACTTTAAGTATACTAAAACAAACTGTCAACTGGTGTGACTGAAGGATGCGATTGGGCTATCCGTGCGAATGAACTATGCGAATGGTTCAATCGTGCGGCTGAACTAAGCGATCGGTTCAGTGTGCGAATGAAGCTGATGCGTATGAACACTGCGGACGAATGGTTCAATCGTATGAATGGAGATGCGACTAGGTCCAATCGTGCGTCTGAGCAATGCGAATGAGGTCCAGTCGTGCGAATGGCTAACTCGTGCGACTGAAGCTGTTGTTTTGCGAAAATTTCTAGGTTAAACGTGTTTTAGCCGTAAAAATTCGAAATTTCGCAAGGTCTAATCACCTAAGTCCGTACAAACCAAACTTTGATGAGCAGGGAACGTCCAAGATCACTTTTGACACAAAAGATTGCGTTTTTATTGCAAAAACACAAACTTTTTATCAATCTTGATTGAATCACACGTAATCAAGAGCCAAGGCTCTGATACCAATTGTTAGGACCTGGCGAAATACCTAGTGATTAGCGTGTAAACCAGATCAAATAGTGCGGAATTCTATTTGATTGGCGATCCAATCAGTGAGAACACACGAAGAATCAATAAAAAATTGAAACTAACGTTAGAAATCGATTGGGAATCGATCTAATGTGTTCTATGAACTTGGAGAACGAATTGGGAGGCTTTTGGACGGCTAGGGTACGTCTGGAGTCGTAATAGAATCAATTTTTTTTCACGAATTGGATTGTATTTATAGGTTAGTATTGTTCATTTGGGCGACTGACCATAAGTATGGTTCAGTCGTGCGATTGAACCATGCGGTTGATCCATCCGCATGACTGAGTGTTCAGTCGTGCGACTGAGCCAATCTTATGTGTCAATCATACGAATGATCCAGTCTACTGGTTCAGTCATGCGACTGAGTCAATTGTATGAAGTTATTCATGCGTGTGGTCCATTCGCATGGGCCATTCGCATGAGAACTTCATTATGTTAAGTTTGAATGTATTAATTAATAAACATTATGTGTAACCATTCAAACAATCACTAACCTAATTAATCAATTCAATATCGACTCATTAATGAAATATTAGACATTACAAATCACAAACAATCAATATCATTTCATTAATCATATCAAATTACATCCGAATCAGATAAACAAGATCTATTACATTTCATATCATGATCTAGGGACATACATGTATCAACAACATCCATCAGTGAAAAATCCATATCTCTTAGGTGGATTACTAGTTCTACCAGATCTACAAATGTTTTCTGTGTATTGATCAACTATTGATCACTTTCAACATCCCATGTGAGTGCTAGTGTCAACCAAACGTGTATCGGGTTGCGGTTCTTGATCCTTTTCAAGATCCATAGTTCTACTACCAGTTCCTTCCATAAGGAACTTGGTTTCCAAGAACTCACCCTTTTTGGCAACAAACTCCTTTTGTTGTATTGGATCATAGAAATAATATCCTATAGAATCTCTTGGATATCCAATAAAGATACACTTAGTGGAACGGCTTTCTAACGTGTTCGAGGTAGGAGTCTTCACATAAGCCTCACACCCCCACACCATCAAATATGAAAATGATGGAACCCTTCCATGCCATATTTCATAAGGTGTCCTTTCCACTTTCTTCTTTGGGGCCATATTCAAAATACGGGCTGCCGAGAGCAGAGCAAAACCCAAAAATGATAGAGGTAATGAGCTTCTAGACATCATAGATCGAACCATATCCAATAGAGTTCGATTTGTCCGCTCAGACACGACACTATGTTGTGGTGTTCCTGGAAGAGATAGTTGTGAGACAATCCCATAACTTCTAAGATGGTCCCAAAAAGCATCATTAGGTATTCACCTCCTCTATCGGTGTGGATAATTTTAATTGACTTATTAAGTTGATTTTGTACTTCATTTTGAAAGATCTTAAACATTTCAAAAGCTTCATCTTTGTGTCTTAACAAGTACACATACCCATTTCAACTATAGTCGTCAGTAAAGGTAATGAAGTATCTTTCATTGTACCTTGTCATAGGTTTAAAAGGACCACATACATCTGAATGTATGATACCAAATAAATCCTTTGCCCTTTTGGCTTTGCCTTTAAAAGGTGCCTTGGTCATTTTACCTTGTAAACAAGACTCACATACATCAAATGAATCACATTCATTTCTTTTTAAAAGACCATTCTTTTGTAGTGTTTGTATTCCTTTCTTGTTTATATGACCAAGACGGCAATGCCAAAGGTAACTGTCACTCAAATCCGATTTGAGTTTCTTGGTACTAGTTTAGTACAACAAGCTATCATTCAATGTATTTTCACGAACCAATTCATAGATACCATTGATGGGAACAGCTTTAAAGTAAAACATGTCATTCAAAGTAACATGGATTTCATTTCCAATAAATGATAATACATATCCAAAATGTTTTAATAGGGCTACAGAAATAATGTTCCTAGTCAAACTAGGAGCATACAAAACCTTGTCCAAAATTACTTCCAAACCATTTGGAAGTTTCAAGATGTAGTCACCACAGGCTTCAACTTGAACTTTAGCCCCATTGCCCATGTAGAGGCTAACATCCCCTTTGTTGAAGTTGATACTTCTTTTGAACCCCTGCAATAAATTGCAAATGTGAGTTCCACATCAGGTATCTAATACCCATGTGTTAGAGGATATTATGTTTAAATCAATATGGATCATGTGTATAGTACCTGAGTTTTGACTCGCATCCCTCTTTGCTTTCAACTCTTGGAGATGGACAGGACAATTTCTTTCCCAATGTCCAATCTCCCCACACTTGAAGCATGGGTCATTAGAAGCAACCTTTTGCCTCTTCTCTTGTGCCTTCGGTGGCACCCTTGCCACCCCTTTCCCTTTTCCCATTACGGGTCCCTTACCCTTGGCAACTCTTGCCTTGGCTGCAGGATGAGGCCTTTTTCTTGTTCCCACCTTCATTAATGGTGAGAACGGGTAAAACCCTTTTACCCATGGCCGCCTCAGCCGTTTTGAGCATAGAGTGAAGCTCACCAATGCTTCTGTCCCAAGCATTCATGTTGTAGTTTAACACGAACGTTTCAAACTTTTTGGTAAGGCCCTTGTGGATCAAATCCATGGCCAATTCCTTTGAGACGGGGCAATTTAGCCTTTCGAGATGATCAATGTGACTTTTCATCTTAAGTACATAAGATGAAACTGATTGGTTGTCGTCCATACGACATGCAGGAGCGCTCGAACCGTTTTGAAGCGCTCAACCCTCGCTTGCTATTGGAACGTTTCCTTCAGTTGGGTTAGCATTCCATAAGCTCCGTGATGCTCATGCTCCTTCTGGAGATCTGGAGTCATGCTTGCCAACATAAGGCAAGACAATTTAAATAATGGTTAGGTGACCTTTATCCCACGATTTAACAAAGATCAATTTTAGTATTTTCGATATTGTTATTTTAATAATTAATACCTTTTAAGGTCATTTTCATATTAAAATCTAGAACCCAACATTACATTTAAATAGTGGTTAGGTGACCTTTATCCCACGATTTAAGTTAATAAGGTGGTCAACGATTGACGATTGCAACCATTTGCAACTTCTAGAGGTATGGGATCGACTTGAAACATCATATGTAAAGTCGGCATGTAAATCCCATCAACACCAACTGGAAACCATATCGTAGGTGATCCATTTGACATGGTTTGCAAATCAAGACACCCTACTTACACACACGTGTGAGTTTGCCAAAATAAGCGGTTAGGTGACCTTTATCCCATGAATATGGCATTCTCACCTCAAGTCACAACTTCGCTCAAAATGGTTAGGTGACCTTTATCCCACTAAGAGTTCCCGACTGATTCAAGTGTTGTGTAAAAGGACGGCGTTCATCTCATTTTTAAAATATTTAGTGATTTCATAATTCTAGTTTAGAAAACTCTATGTATTCATATGTGCATGCTTTCAAATACAAGATACCCAATGGTACATTGATTAAAGCCCTTTTAATCTTTGAAACCATTAAACATATTAATAACCTTTTATTATCTTTTAACGATTAAGGACCATTTAGATAGTTTGTTATGATCATTGAAAGGATTGTTAAGCAAACAGCATATATAAGCAATCATCCACAATACCATAACCAAACAACCATGAATCAACCAAATATTAATGCATAACCACAGCATCTAAAGTGGCCACACTTCTTTGCCATCACAAGTGTGGACCATAGGACATTCCTAAGGGACAAAAAAAACACAACACAAAAGGCTTCCATGAACCTCCCACTTGAAACCGCATCCAAATGCTCCATGTTTCTTGTGTCATCCCTTTGTGCTTCTAACGTGTACGTCTTCATATTACAAGATATTATATCCTAATACAAGATTTCTACTAAAATGAAAGGTACCTAATCTATTTATTACATCCCAATAATAAATAAACTACACTTTAAACCAAGCACAAATAAAAGATTATACAACCCAATTGAATGAATAAATACAACCATTACAAACATCCAGTTAACACAAGGTCAAGGGCTAGGTTATGCACCATAATGAACAATGATCATACCATCCAAAACAACAATGAATCCCCCACTAAAACCCACGAATTTTCAGCCAACACAAACTGAAATTTCGGGTTTTATCTTGTCCAAACAAATAAACAATACATCTTACATGTCTTTCAAAGTTTAATCACAAGCCTGTGTGATATAACTTTGAAAGTTTGGGGATTCATAATACATGAACATAGAAGCCCCTAAAGGGGTTTAAAAGTCCCATAAAATGAATTTTTCAAGGACAAAACAAGCTAGCTATCTACATAACCGGCTCAAGATCCCAATGTGGGTTTGTTAGAACATAAAACATAGTTTAACCATTTAAACTTTGTGAAAACGCAGGGGAAACAACCTTTATAACATAGTTTATAAACTGAAAAATTCGGTTTCAAATTGATATTATAAAGTAATAAAGGAACCCAAGAACAAAGGACCTTTTATATGTGAATAAAACTAGCTATGTAAACACAAAACACACATTATGGATAGCCATAAAGAGGCTGCCATAAACTACCTTTCAGCAGCAAAAGAGTCGAAATGGATGAAGATTTGCTCCAAGAAAACGACCAAGGCACCAACAAGAGGTCCTCTGAAGCTTGTATACCCAAAGCCTTATAGCAAACACCTTCTTGCTAGGGAGAAGAACACCAAAACACTTTTAAGACTCTCTAAACTGCTGCTGCTGGCCGAGAGTTTGAGAGGAGAGAAGAGATTACTTTTGTGTGAAAAATGATGAACGCATGTATGGAGACTTGCACACCTTTCTAATATGTGTTTTCAAGGCAAAGAAAAAATCTTATTGGACCATGGGCAGGCTGATTTTCAGCCTTCTAGAAGGGTTTTCCCACCCAAACTTTTTAATAAAATAACATATTAGAAAGTCATGTACATCATTTAAATTAAACCTCTTTTAATTTAAATGACTCTCTTGTTTATTATTTAATGTTACTTAAACCTATTTAAATAATAATACAAATAATAAAATTCATCAACAAATTATTATTATAATTTGTTCCACTACAAATGCAATTGTTTAGAAAACCTATTTTCTAAATTGGTGTGATTATTTAATTGCATGATCATATCATCAATTAAATAATTGTTTGTTTTTGCAAAGCTTGTTATTGGGTATTACCCGACTTGGATCATAACGTACTAACAGCATCAATATTCTACGTGTCTTGGGCATATAGAATCCTACAACATGTTCCTCTTAACTTTGAGCCCAGTTCATAGTTAAGAATGTGTTGAACATATCTAGGGAACATATAGTACTCTAAGGAGTCCAAGTTTGCAAGCAGATAGTATAAACAAACTGAGAATACCTGAACTTCACTCCCTGAACCATCCTATGAACAATGAAGGCGAGATCCTCAGGAATCTGGTCCTATCCAACATGCTTATTTGATAAGCTGTGGATAAACACATGGAGCAGGAATTTCCATTGGGATGAGACCTTCCCTTTCTTGAAGGTCTTGACAAAGAAGCCTCCCTCATAGCCCATCTGCGTGAAGGACAGGTTAACAGCTTCTTTGGGAAAGAACACCTCACAGTTTTCATCATCCAGCTGAAGATGCATGTTGATGATGGCTGGAATAATGAAGACTGTTCTCCCCTGTACAATGGCAGACAATGCCTTCTCCCCATCCATGACTACCTCTTGGTAGGTCTTCCAGAATTCTAGCAGTTGACCTCATAAAGAGTAGGATAAATGTTTCGGGAGATGAAGTAGTTGGATAGAGTTAAGAATTGGCAAACCTCTGAGAAATGAGGATCTTTCTCAGAGTGTAACAGAGTAACTTGGTTGTGTAGCTTGTGTAACTACATGGAGAAGTTTGGATCATTTCTGTGGTTAATGTTTGGCATGTTTGAGGAAGCTTAAGGATGAAGAAAGAAAGAAAGTAATTTAAGAGAGAAATTCGGGTTTTAGGTCTGGAGGAAGAAGGAGATGATAGAAAGAGGGGGAACCGTTAGGTTATATGGGAAAAGGATTTCAGATAAAGTTTAATAAAAAGGATAAACTGTGAAATCCGGATGTCGGTCCCACCTCTAAAAAAGTAGTTTTCTTGGAAATCAAAAAGCTTCCAAAGATAAATTATCTTAGGAAGTTTTAATGAAAAGCTTCTGAAGCTAAAATGACTTCCAAAGATTTTCCTAATAATTGTGAAAATTTTGCTTCGGAAGAAAAATTAAGACTTGAATGCTTTGTCCAGAGGAACAAAGCTTCCGAGAGTTAAATTGCTTCGGAAGAGAATAGTCCTTAAAAACATATAAGTGTCGGAGACAAGTATTAAGCTTCGAAAGTTATTTTAGAAATTTCTTCCAAAGGTAAATTTCTTAGACAATTATTTGTTTTGAAGGCAAGATTTTCTTTCGAAGATAAAAGCATATCTTCCGAAGGATGACAAATTTTCAAAAATCTAAGGAAAGTCTTCACAAAAATTTACATCCAAGGAAAACAAGAGCTTATGAAAGTGATGAACTACACAACTTAGGACACACAGATTTTAAGAAATAACAAGAATTAGTTTTAATAAAAACCTACTCAAAGTTTATCATCCCAATAGCCGATATAAGATATTTAAATCTCTGTTCATCAAAAGCTTTTGTAAACAGACCAGCATATTGTTGATGTGTTTGGTTCTTGAGTGCTACATAGGATTTTCTATGATAGAGATAGCACTGTTGTTGTTTATGTGAATAGGAGTCTCCTTCAAGTTTAATCCATAGTCAAGCAACTTATTCTAAATCCATAGCACTTAAGCATAGCAGCTTGCAGCAGGAATGTATTCAGCTTTAGTAGTTGATGCAGAGACACACGATTGTTTTTTGCATTGCGATGAGAAAATCCTTCCACCAAGAAACTAACATCTCCCAAACGTAGACTTTGCAATCATGTAGCAACCACCATAATCACTATCTGTATAAGCATGCAAATTGAAGACAGAATTCTTAGGATACCACAGACCAAGTGTTGAAGCACCTTTGAGGTATCTTAGAATCCATTTGACAGTGATAAGGTGAGACATCTTAGGGTTGGCTTGATATCTTGCACAAATACATGTGGGAAACATGATTTCAGGCTTGGTAGCTATAATATACATAAGAGACCCAATCATAGCCCTATAAAGATGTTCATCCACACACTCCCCCTCAAGATCAGGTCTAAGGGAGTGGTTTCTAGCTATAGGTGTCTTAGCAATCATAAATCAGTCATGTTGACCCTTTTAAGTATGTCTTGAACATACTTTGACTAACTAATGAAGATGCCATATTTAACTTAATTCACTTGAATTCCTAGAAAGAAATTGAGTTCCTCCATGGCACTCATTTCAAATTTGTCCTTCATCAGCTTCTCAAAGTTTTTGCAGAGCCCTGGATTAATTGAACCAAAGATGATGTCATCTACATATACTTGAACTAGCATCAAGTCATTTGTCTATCCTTTGATGAAGAGAGTTCCATCTATAATACCCCTCCTATATCCATGTTTACAGAGATACTGAGATAGAGTCTCATACCATTTCCTAGGTTCCTGATGCAACCCATAAAGAGCTTTGTCAAGCTTGCAGACATAATCAAGATGATTAGGATCTACAAAACCAGGTGGTTGTTTGACATATACCTCTTCATCAATCACTCCATAAAGAGAAGCACACTTGACATCAAATTGATAGACCTTGAAGTTCTTGGATGCAACAAATGCCAAGAATATCCTAAAAGCTTCCAGTCTTGCTACAGGAGCAAAAACATCAGTGTAGTCGATCCCTTCTTCTTGTGTGTATCCTTGAACAACTAGTCTAGCTTTATTCTTGATGATAATTCCTCTATCGTCCTTCTTGTTCCTAAACACCCATTTGGTGTTGATCAACCCACATCTCCTAGTGCTGATCAAATCCTAACCATCAAAGCCAGAAGAAGGAGAGCTAAAGCTGCAAGAAGAACTGCCAAGAAAGTGGTTGTGTCTAAACTGATGGTCGACCCTAAACAAAGGGAAGTATTCATCTCAGCTGGATTCTAGGTGGAAGGTAACTCTGATTAAGGAAAGGGGTGTAGTACCAACACTCCTGTCCTACCAAAGGATCAGAAGTTAAAGGGAAAGGTTGCTTATGATGATAAAAAGCACTAGAAATAGCAATCTTCCGGTTCTCAAAAGGCTAACATTGCATGCATAATGTGTGGTCTGCAAAACCATATGGCCAAAGATTGTTACTACAATCCTGCTAGCACACATTATGAAAATAATGTTAAAAAGGAAGGAGTTAGGGAAGGTTTCTTATATGGACCCTATCAAATGGTCCAAGTGATGAAAACGGGAAAGCTTGTTTCTAAAGCAAGGTTGATTTGATTTCAAAAGAATGTCCTTCTTCCGAAGGGAAAATGGCTTCGGAAGCTAATGCTATTAAAAATGAAAAGAACAAAAGAACTCCCTTGAAAGTTGCAGGACCATTGAAGGGTGGTCAAATACAACACAACAACACAAAGTGGAGAGTAACTAAACTTTATCAAACAGTGAACTGGATTAACCAAAAGTAAAGATACTAAGAACATAAGTAATTAAGAGACAGAACACAAGAACAAGATACACAAGGACATGGTTTTCAAGGTTGCACTATATTGCTTTTTAATGTTCTATTACAAGTGTTACAAAGCATGAAAATTAAGTTACGAGAACATGAGATACTTATACTACATCCTACAGCCGGCCATACTATGAAAGCCAGCTAGGTACAACTGACTAGACACAATAGAAAATCAATTGTAGAGTCAAACAGGCAGATTGCCTTTCTAACTTTGTGACTATGACATGCTATAGCTCACATCCTTATCTATTACAAAAAAGGATAAAGTACATCAAGTAGAAAGTTTACAGACTCCAAACCTCAATTTACAGTTAACAAAAGCTTGGACCTTTTCACCAACTCCTATAAGTTGGTGACTTTATAGAGTAGTAGCAGAAAGCGGTCCAGCTTTATAGAACAATACATCAGATAAAGCATGTTGTTAAAAGTCTTCGGATGAAATTTGTCTTCAAGTGTTGAGCTTCGGAAGTCTTTGTGTCTGAAGATTCGGAGACTTCATCCTTGGCTTCAAAAGATATTGGTCTTGGCTTCCGAAGATTTCACACATAGAATATTCTTCTTGCTTGTGTGAAACTTCCGAAGCATTCTTCTTCGGTACTTGTGCAACATGCATGCAAAAAGACTTTGGTGCTTTAGCCTCTTCAAATATTTTTACAAAACCATCCCGGAAGAAGACTGCTTCGGAAGAAAAGGTGGTAAATGGTTCTTCCGAAAAGAAAGAACCTTCGGAGAGAATGCCATCCTGCAAAAGTGTCAAAAGGCTCATCCTCATTGATCAACCAAACGATGGATTGGAAGACAAGAAAGATGTTGCAGCCCAATCTAACCAACGATGGATTGGAAGACCAAGAAAGATGTTGCAGCCCAAATCTCATCTTCAAAGACATCCATTGAACCCCCATGTTTATCTTTTGGTTCAATCATGTCACTATCATTGGAAGAACCCAAGACCAACAAGGCTTGGGTTTCCAATCAAAACTAATCATCTCATCTTATGTGCAGGGACATCCATATGACAAGAATAACAATATTTGGATTGTGGACAGTGGATGCTCCAGGCACATGACAGGGAACTCATCTCTCCTTCAACAATTTCAACATTTTGATGGACATCTGTCCAGTTTGGAGGTGAGGCAATAGGATATATTTCTGGCAAAGGAAGTATATCCAATGGAAAGTTAAAAGTTGACAAAGTTCAGTTTTGTCAATAGCTTAAACAAATCTGTTAAGTGTTTCTCAATTATGTGATCAAAAACATCAAATGATATTCACAAAACATGATTGCATTATCCTCAAACTAGAGATAAAATTCCTTTGGAATTGGTGCTTTTTAGATCTCCCAAGAAAGGGGATATGTACAAGCTAGATATGAACAATGCTTCCCTAATAGGTGAAGTATCATGCTTTTTTTCCAAAGTTGATGGTGATGAGTCAACACTATGGCATAAAGGAATGTGTCATGTGAATTTTAAGACAATGAATAAATTGGCTAAATATAACTTGGTACATGGTTTTCCTAAAAATGATTTTTTTTGTAGATAACTGTGTTGCATGCTTGAAAGGGAAGCAACACAAGGCATCTCATAAATCCAAAGTTGCTAACTCTATCACCACTCCATTACACTTATCGCACATCGATCTATTTGGTCCCACAAGTATAATGAGCATTGGAAGGAAATCATAATTCCTTGTGATTGTTGATGATTTTAGAAGATTTACATGGGTATTCTTTTTAAGATCTAAATATGAAACTACTAAAACACTAAAATCTTTTATTCTTAAAATAGAAAATCAAATTGATCATAAGGTTATGATAACTAGAAGTGATTAAGGGACTAAATTTAACAACTTTGTTCTTGACTCATTCTGTAACTCAAAAGGTATTGCCAGACAATATAGTTCTTCCAGAACTCCTTAAGAAAGTCATCGTACTGAGAGGAGGAACAAGACACTTATTAAGGCTGCTTGAACTATGTTAGCTCATTCCAAACTACCTCTAACATTCTTGGCAGAGGCAGTCAGCATTGCATGCTATGTGCAGAGCATAGTTCTTGTAGTTAAGCCACAGGAAAACCCCTTATAGCTATGGAACAAGAGGCCATCGTTCATTGCCTTTCTAAGGTCCTTTGGCTGTAGGTGTACCATACTTACCATAAAGGATAATTTGGAAAAATTTGCTGAAAAGTGAGGATGATGCTATCTTTGTTGGATGCTCTTCTTGCTCTAAAGCTTATAAAGTATACAACATCAAGAATCAACAATTTGAGGAATCAACCAACATAGTTGTTAATAAGCACACTCTTTGTGTTACGGGGAATGGCCCTGATCATATCTTTGATTTATAATTGTTTCCAAACTATTCTAAACCATCTTATGAGAATGTTTGAGCTGGAATAGGTACTCAAGGAATTCAAAGATACCCAATTGTTTGAGTTACCCAGACCTATTCCAAGTTCTCCAAGAGCTACAACAAATCAAGCTTCCACTATTGGCAGATCTGACAGTATGACTATCTCAAGGGGTAGTGGAGCTTCAACCAGTGAATCACCTATTGTTCCTCAAAGTTCATCAAGTGATCCTACACAACACCAAGCTAGTGAAAGTAGTGAAAGTGTTCTATCTCTTGAGCAAAATACGTCCAATCTGGATTTATCTTTGTAGTTAGAAGTGATTCCTCGTCTACGAATTCATAACATTTATCTAGCTGAGAACATCATAACGGATGTCTCCGAAGGTGTGAGAACAAAAGGACAAACAAATAATAGGAATGTCTGCTTGTACTCATGCTTCCTATCCCGAATGGAACCCAAGAAGGTAGAGGATGCCTTGAAAGATAGTAGCTGGGTTGAATCGATGCAAGAGGAGCTGATACAACTCAAAAGACAAAATGTTTGGAACCTATGTCCGCTACCATCTGGTCAAGTACCTATAGGCACCAAATGGGTTTTCAGAAACAAGAGAGATCACACTGGCTTGATTATCAAGAACAAGGCAAGACTGGTGGTTCAAGGATACACCCAAGAGAACCGAATAGATTATACTAATTTCTTTGCACTTGTTGCTAGACTTGAGGCATTTAGGGTCTTCCTTTCTTATGCTGCATCCAAGAATTCCACTCTCTACCAACTTGATGTCAAGTGTTCCTTTCTATATGAGGATATAGATAGGAAAATCTATGTATGCCAGCCTCCAGGATTTAAAGACCCACAACACCCCAACTATGTGTGCAAATTGGATAAAGCTCTATATGGGCTACACCAAGCACCTAGGATGTGGTATAAGACTTTGTCTCAGCTTCTTCTAAAGAATGGTTACACTAGAGGTACTATTGATAAAACTCTCTTCATAAGGAAGTCTCAAAAGGATATCTTGCTTGTTTAAGTCTATGTTGATGACATCATAGTTGGTTCTTCAAATGATCAAATGTGTAAAGACTTTGAAAGCCTCATGAAGAAGAATTTCAGATGAGTTCATCGGAAAAATGGACTTTTTCCTTGGAATTCAAGTAAAGCAATTGAAGGAAGGGTTCTTTATCAATCAATCCAAGTATGTCAATGATATCTTAGAGAGATTTGACATGAATGATTGCAAGTCAGCCAAGACAGGCATACCCAGAAACCATAATCTATGTCCTTATTCTAAGGGGGCGGATACTGATCAACATCAGTATAGGGCAATTATTGGTTCTTTGATGTATCTCACAACAAGTAGACCTGATATCATGTTTGCCACATGCATTTGTGCAAGATATCAGGCTGCTCCAAAGATGTCGTACTTAGTTGCTGTGAAGAGAATCCATAGTTACCTCAAAGGAGAACCTAAATTAGGTCTGTGGTATCCAAGGAACAACATTTTTAATCTTTATGGATATTCGGATAGTGACTATGGTGGCTGCAACATTAACAAGAAATCAACATCAGGAGGATATCAATTTCTTGGTGGAAGGATCATCTTATGGCAGTGCAAGAAACAATCCTGTGTCTGTAGATCAACTGTGTTGGACCCTAAAAGGATCATTCATGGAAATTCAATTGGTGAGTTAATGGTTGTTCTGTTGGAACTCCCATAAGTCTAAGTGTCAATGCGGATGAAGATCCTGCATTAGAAGAACAAGTATTGGCTTACCGCATTTGTTAATGCGGAAGGAAAAGAACAAATGCTAACAAGTGTTTGTTCTTTTGCATTAACAAATGCAGAAGACAAGAAGTAATACGGACAAGATTTGTTCATTCGCATTTGCCAATGCTGATGACCGGACAAGAATGCATAGAAGTATTTGTTCATTCGCATTACCCAATGTGGATGATCAACATACTAATATGGAAGACCAAGTGAAGAAATGCTGATCAAGTCCATCTCATTTGCATTTGCCAATACAGATGAAGAAGAAAAGATGCTGATGAAGACTTGGACTAGTTCTCATGTATAGGTCAGTGTAGTTTAGTCATTTCGTAAAAAGGCATATTGTCAGCCTATAAATAGAATTGAAAACCTCGTACATGAGGTGATAGGCAATAAACAATCAGAATATTTTTTTATCAAACATTCTCTAGGTGCATTATTACTATTTTTTCTATAACCTTAGCATTTATTGTAATCAATCACCATCATCAATATATACAAAGCATTTATGAGTTTATTCTTACATTAAATGTTTATTGATTGTTTGCTTCCGCCATTCAATCTCTGACTTGATCACTATATCCAATCCTAAGTGAGATTCTCAATCTCATAACCCAGTCAATTGGTATCAGAGCTTTGGCTCTTGGTTCTTTTTCAGATCTACTCAAGATCAGAATAGAACTTGATTGATGTGGTGATCGACTTGCTAATAGAGTGTTCTACCACCTTTATTTAGTAAACAAGCGATAATACTTATCAACATTTACTATTCAAGCTATTTCTTTCAAGAACACAGGAATAGTCTTTATTCTCGAAGCTGGGAACAATTAATATAGCAAAAATTAACAACAAGAAACTCAGAAAAGTAACAAATCTACTTTTGAAACTTTTTTGGATGATTTGGACAAGTTGGACTAATTGAACATAAAAATCATCTAATCTATACTTAAACAAGTTAAAACTACCAACTAAAATGAATTCTCATAGTTTTTCAGAACTTGGCCATACACCTAAACCTCCAATGCTTAAACACAAATCTGAGTTTAAGCAGTGGAAAATCATATTCAGGAATTACATTACATGTGTAGATCCCGACTTTTGGATCTCAATATGTACACTTCCCTTTTACACTGTCTGCAAATCAAGGTGCAATCGACAAGACAGCAAGAATACCCATTGAAGATCTAACTCTTGATGATTAAGATTACAAGAACATCAAGATTGATCTGAAAGCTTACTCTATCCTCACTCAAGCACTCAAAATGGATGTGCTAAAAAGATTGGAGAAGTATGGTACTACCAAAGCAGTATGTGATGCTAATTTTATGTGAGGGAAGCAGTGAAGTTGTAGAGATTAACAAGCGAAAACTTGTTAATCAGTATGAAATATTTCATCACTCCAAACGGGAGTCAACATCTAAGCAACTGCACAGATTTGTCCAGTTGGTAAATGACTTGGAAATCATGGGTGTTACTTACAAAGTCAAGGATTAAACAAGAAAATGCTACACAGTCTTCCAAAGACCTGGAAACAAAATATGACCATGTTAAAGAACACTCTTCATCTTGAGAGTACAACTCTGGACATAATGATAGCAAAGATAGAAGCATTGGAGCTAGATGAACGAAGTAGAAACTTGGGAGGACCCAAAGTGATTGAGGCATATAAATTTTAATTAGAATCTCACTCTATGGAAAATGCCTTCATTACTGAGGAAGATGATTTCATCTCTTCAAGAGATCAACTAAAACCCATTGGGTTCATTGCAATTCCACTAATTAATCATCCATCAATATCATCCCAAGCAATAGGATTCACTGCAACTCCTACAAACACTGCTGACGACACTAGATCTGAAGAACAAAAGGCAACTTATAATGCCTTTGTTTGAAGCTTTGAAGTCTATTTGGAAGGAAGACTCACATCAGCTCAAATGATCCATGAAGACCTAGAAGAAATGGATCCAGATGATGTAAAAGAAATGAATTTGCAATGGGTAATGGCCATGATTGCTATGAGAGCAAAGAAGTTTTTCAGAAAAGGTAGAAAACTCAGCCGTAATGAAAACACAAAGCTTGGATATGAAAAATCCAAAGTGAAATGCTTCAACTGTGGATGACTGGCCACTTCTCAAGAGAATGCAATGCCCCCAAACGAAACAACTATCAACGAAATTCTCAGAGGCACTCATCCTCACAGGCAAACTCAAGCTTTCAATCCACCAATCATCAGCAGCAATATCATCATCCTCAACAACATCAATCATATCAAAATCAACCTCAACTGACAAACTAATCTCATGGAAGCAGTCAGTCAACTATAAATGCTCTTGTGGTGAAGCAAGATGGAGTATGTGACTAGAGCCTGTATGCAGAGGAAGTCAAGCCTCAATTACAAAATCATGCACTCATGGCTCACATCAATTATGGTCCATCTCCCATGCCTTCTGAGGTAAAATCTAACCTGTGTAGTGAAAAATGCATTACTAAACTACAAGGTTATACAAAGCATAACCATAAACTTGCAGACAAAATAAAAGAGGAAAAGGTTAAGTCAAAGATGCTTAAGAGAGAAATAAAAGGCTTTGAAATCAAAATAAAATCTCTCATCTCTGACATTGAAAAATTACATTGAGAAAAGTACACTCTTGCAGCTAAGAATGAGCAAGTTACTGAAAAATTGGCTCAATCTAAAGCTGAACATACACTTACTAAAGTGAAACTGGAAAAGTTTCAACTGTCTTCAGTCAAGCTGCAAGAGATGCTTGATTCTCAAAAGGATCCCAAAGACATGTCTGGGATCGAGTAAACTCTTGTCCTCCACCATATAATGGCAACTATATTATCATGCCTCACTCTATTACACTCAATGAGAAAGTTGAACCTAACACTATTGAAACAAAAAGTGTCATCAAACCCACAAGTCCAATTAAAGCAATTGTTTATTTTGTGAAATTTATACCTGCTGTTGCAAAAGGTAAAAAGAAAGTTGTGAAGTCAGTGAAACCCTCTGCTGAAAGTAGTTCTCATAATGAGATTATATCTTAAAACAATTCAATCAAATCAGACATGGTTCACTGCAAAAGAAACAAAAGAGCTCACTGATTTAAATATGTAAAACTATGCCAGACCCTCAATCTTCAAAATTAAGACAAGGAGTTGGATTTGACATATGTAACAAGGAACACATTGATCAGTTTGAGAGAGAGGAACATAAAGGGTTGATGAAACAAAAACACCCAGATTATCTAACAAAAGCTGAATTATGAAGCAAGTTACAAAAGTGGCTGATTTTGATTCCTCCCCTAAGAAAAAGAATGTGACTTAGCTACAAATGGGAATATTAGTTGTGTCCCACAAATCAAAATCTGAGTCAAGAAACAAACAAATGTATTGTGACATTTGTGATATGTTCAATCACAAAACAAAAGAGTGCTTTTACAATCAATATTGTTTTATTTGTGACATGAACAACCACTCCAGCAAAAATATTATTTTAACAAATATTGTTCAGTCTGTGATATGAACAATCATAATACATCTGATTGTTACTTCAATCAGAAAGGAGTGAGAATTGCTCAGAGCAAACCCATCTCAACATCATCATGTGGTAAACCCCACATCAAAAGTCATTTTCCTACCAATCAATCTAGGGCATCTAGATCACACAATGATAGGAGTAACACAAAAGAAATATGGAAGAGTCAAAGAAACAACCATCACATTGTTAAGCAAAAGTTTGATCTTACAAAACCTAAAAAATTTTTTATAATAAAAACAGTTTGAATTTCTTCAAAAGATAGAGATCAAAGATTTAACTACTCCTTTGACTCTTCCGTTGATGATGAGGAGATGACTCCGGCAAATTATCACAAGCAATCTCCAAGGTCACCTCTAAATAGATAAAAATTTAGAGGAAAGTATCAAGAGGTCACCATAATGGATAGAAACAGGAAACCCAAGACTATCATGGCTTGGGTTCCATAATCTAGTTAGTTCTATGTACTTGCAGGCTCATCCATATAGGTCCAACAGCCTATGGTACATGGACAATGGATGTTCCAGACACGTGACTGGAGATAGTTCCCTCCTGCATGACTTCAAGCAAATACAAGGAACTAGAATGGCACGTGGAGGAGATTCACAAGGTGGAAGAATTACAGGTGAAGGATCTGTGACAAATGGGATGCTGAGCTTTGATAGAGTGAACTACTGTGAACAACTGAATTTCAATTTTCTAAGCGTGTCTTAGATCTGTGACAAAAATATTCAACTCACTTTACAGACACTCATTGCTACATTCTGAAACCAGGATTTCAGAACTCTAAAGAATGGATTGTCCTAAAGACACCGAGGAAGAATAACACTTATGTCTTAAACCAGAATTCCATAACACCTATAAAAGAAACATGTCTTTTTTCAAAAGCATCATTTAATGAGTCCCGGCTTTGGCACAGATGTTTGAGGCATACAAACTTTAAAAACATGAACAGATTGGTCAAAGGAAACCATGTCATTGGGCTTCCTCATAAAGAATTTCATTTTGTTGATCACTGTTCAGCGTGCCTGAAAGGAAAAAAAATAAATTTTCTCATAAATCTTCTCATAAATCCAAGTTGGTGAACACAAACAATACTCCATTAAAGCTACTTCAATGGATCTGTTTGGACCAAGTCATGTTATGAGCATTGGAATGAAACAATATTGTTTGGTGGTCATTGATGACTTTTCAAGATTTACATGGGTCTTCTTCGTACTTCATAAAAATGAGGCATTCCAATTAATTGAAAACTTTATCACAAAAATTGAAAACAAACTTGATCATAAGGTCAAAAAAATAACAAGTGATAATGGTACTGAATTTAAAAATGAGGACATGAGTTCATTTTGTGCAACCAAAGGAATTGCTCATCAATTCAGTGCAGCTAGAACTCCTTAACAAAATGGGGTATCTAAAAGGAGAAATAGAACACTAATTGAAGTAGCAAGAACAATGCTAGCTGATTTTAAACTGCCTATTACCTTTTGGGTAGAGGTAGTTAACACATTGTGCTTTGTGCAAAATTGAACTCTAATTGTAAAAGAAAGCAAGATGACTCCATACGAACTGCTCTTTCATAGAAAACCATTTATTGGATTTCTTAAATAATTTGGTAGTCCTATCTCAATATTAAACACCCGAGACTATTTAGGAAAGTTTTCATCTAAGTCTGATGAAGGATTATTTGTAGTTTATTCTTCTGTTTCGAAGGGTTACAGAGTGTTTAATCCTAGATTAAACATTATTGATGAATGAACAAATGTTCAATTCAAGGAACATTCGTTTCCCAAATCCACAAATGGTCCCGACTGGTTGTTTGATATTGACTCATTTACATAATCATTTAATCAATTTTGCTTGTCTCATGCAGGAATTCTACATTCAGGTGAAACTTCAATAGCTGTAAAAAGAAGAGATGACTTTCCATTGACGCATCCAACATCTGCTGAATACATGAATGTAGATTTTCCTCTCCAAGCTGATCCCATCAGACAACTATCACAAAACCAAAGTGTTTCAACTGATGGAGGTCCACGCCTGTTACCATCACACTCAGAAGATATGTCAACAGAGATCAGAAATCAAAAACAAGCAACTCCTCCAGCTGAAACACAAAGAACATCAAACGATGGAAGCAATCAAAGTGCTACTGAAGGTGAAGCAATCAATGAAACGGAGTCTGACTATCTTCATAATTCCCTAATAGTACAAGATGAATGTGCCTCTCACCATAATGATCTGAATATCTCCAATCTTGATGTACCATAGCTGGTGATTCCAACCACCAGAATACATATGAATCTTCCAGTGGAAAACAATATTGGTGAACTTAATGAGAGGGTAACAAGAAGTAAGTCTGGTATTGAAAACATCTGTTTGGTCTCATACTTTCTTTATCAAACAATACACAAGAACATCAAAGAGACTCTTCTAGACAATAGTTGGATTGAGCAGTGTAGGAAGAATTGCTACAATTCAAGAATCAAGAAGTATGGCAACTGGTAGACCTTCTTGATAGACAATACCCCATCAGCACCAGATGGTTGTACAAAATCAAAACTGATGATAGAGGGATCGTCATCAAAAACAAAGCAAGACTGGTATTGATTATCATGAAGTGTTTGCACATGTTGCCAGATTAGAAGCAATAAGAATCTTTCTAGCCTATTTTTCATCCATGGTGTTTACTGTTTATCAAATGGATGTGAAGTGTGCATTCACATATGGAAAGATTGCTGAAGAAGTCAATGTGAGTCAACCACCTGGCTTTGAAGAACCAGATTTCTCTCATAGGGTGTATAAGCTTGACAAAGCCCTGTGTGGTTTTCATCAAGTACCAAGAAAATGGCATGAGACTCTACCATCTTTTCTTCTTGAAAATGGATATGAAAGAGGAAAGATTGATCAGACTCTCTTCACAAAGAGAAAAGGAAAAGATATGTTGTTAGTCCAGATCTATATGGATGATATCATATTTGGCTCAACAAACAAGCAACTCTGTAAAGATTTTGAAGACCTTATGCATTCAAAATTCTATATGACTGCAATGGGGGAACTCACTTTCTTTCTAGTGGTGCATGTCTAACAAACAGCAGATGGAATCTTCATTAATCAATCAAAATACATGGAAACTATCTTGAAGAAATTCCACTTTGCTAATTGTCAATCTATCAGAACTCAGGTGGATACTAAAGTGAAGATTGGACCAGATCCATAAGGCAAATCAGTGGATCAGACTCACTATCGATCTATGATCGGTTCACTTATGTGTTTAGCAGCCACTAGGCCTGAAATTATGTTTGGTGTTTATGTGTGTGCCAGATATCAAGCTGACCCTAAGGAATCTTATGTCAATTCTGTCAAGAGGATATTCAAACATCTTAAGAGCAAACCTGCTTTGGGTTATGGTATCCAAAGGAAGGAGACTTCAATCTGTAGCGGTTGTCAATTTCTTGGTCCAAGACTGGTCTCCTGGGAGTGCAAAAAGTAGACAAACGTATCTGTCTCAACCGCAGAAGCTGAGTATATTGCAACATGAGGTTGTTGCTCTTAAGAACTCTTGATTCAAAACTAGATGCTTTATTATGGTTTTAACTTCTTGCACACATCAATTCACAATGACAACACATCAACTGTTTTCATTACAAATAATCCAGATCAACACTCAAAAACAAAATACATTGAAATTAAATATCACCTTTTGAGAGACTGTGCTGAAAAGGGGTTAATGAAATTGATTTAAGAACCCACTAAAAATCAATTGGCTGATTTATTCACTAAGGTATTTGAACCTTGTTGGTTTGAATTCCTAGTTCAATAAATTGGAAGGATTAACCTTGAGTAAAACCAATCAAAACATCAACAAAAAAGGTCAAAAACATTAGAAAATCACAAAAAGAAGTCAATTTTGAGGAAGAAAAGAGTACTATGGGAAATTATATAAATTACAGTCATTATATAATTCAGTATGCTTAAGTTCAAAAATTGAAAGATTGGCATCACTTACTAGATATGTTCGTAGGCTCAACTAGGAAGAGAAGATATATGCAGTGATAAATAAAATCTTATTCAAAGGTGAAACACTCATCTCAAAGTACATGTATGTATTGGCTTATGTGAGTGCATTTGTGCGTAGTAACCTAAACACACCAGGTAATGATACTTTTTGAATCTTTTTCACCTACATCAAGTTTCATCTTTGTTTTGCTGAGCAAAGACATGATGAAACAAGCACATAGTACAGATGTACTAATACAAAAGATTCCCAATGAGTAACACATCCAAATTGGATGAATCTGTTGGGTTTTGTAACATATAAACCGAGGCTAGTTTAACCATTTAAACTATAAAAACGCAGCGGAATATAGGTTTTAACATATGGTTGTAATCTAAAAATTTTACCATTTTAAAGCACAAAAAAACCCAAAATCTAGGATCAACAATATATGTGTAATAGTATGCTATCAAACAAAACAAACAACCATAAGGTGTACAAAGAAACAACCTTTCTTGCATAAGATTTTGTAGATGTAAAAGATAAAGAAGATGATGTTCTTGAATGTCTAGCCTTCAAAGGAGAAGACCTCAAGCTTGTATACCCACAAGCTTCCAAACACCAAGCTTGTTAGGGAGCACAACACCAAAGAAGTCTCTTCCTTTTCACCTTAAAAAAAACCAAAAGTTTCAGCCTCTTGGAGCCTTGAAATCGAATTTTTCCGCCCTGTTTTGAGAGAGATAGTTCCTTTCTTTTATGTGTGAGCAAGTGTGTGTTTTGAGGAGTGCAAGAGCAAGTCTCTATGTCTTCCAAAGACAAGACTAAAACATAAAACCCCACACCCTTTTGGGCGGCCGAAATGTTTCTTTAAAATGGGTTTCCCCCCATTTTATTTTTATAAAAATATTACACTTTTAGCCCTTAATTTTAGAAAACTAAAACCTCTTTTAGTTTTATAACAATAACACACTTTTATTTGTTATTATTTAACCAACTTAAATAATGAAACAAACAATTTTTCATGAACAAATTATCCACATATTGTTGTTCTTTTAAAAAAGCAACGTTGTAAAAAACCCATATTCTAAATTGGTGTCAGTATTTATTTGTTTGATCTTATTAACAAATAAATATTAATTGGTGTTTTTATAGCTTGTTATTGGGTATGATCCAACTTGGATCATAACATACTAACCATATTGTAAGGATTCCTTAAGTCTGATGCAACCCAAAACATCCAAAGTGTCTCAGCAACATGCACTAAGTACTGAAGTGAAGAATGCTTCGGAAGTTTTACACAATACATTAGAAAAACATTCTAAGTGTAAAATCTTCCGAAGTCAAGACCAATATCTTCCGAAGCCAAACATGAAGTCTTCCGAAGCTTCAAGAGACAAAGTCTTCCGAAGCTTCACCCTATGAAGACAGATTTCTTCCGAAGACTTTTAGTACACATGCTTTATCTGATGTACTGTTCCATAAGCACTTTTTCCGCTGCGTCTCTGATAAGTCACCAACTTACAAGAGTTGGTGAAAAGGTCCATGCTTTTGGTAATGTACATTGAGGTCTTGAGTCTGAAACTTTCCACTTTATGTACTTTATCCTTTTTATAATGTATAAGGATGTGAGCTATGGCATGTCATAGTCACAAGGTCAAAAGGCAGATATGCCTTTTGATCCTACATTGATTTTGTTAGTGTCTAGTCAATTGTATCCAGCTGGCTTTCAAAGTATAGCCGGCTGTAGGTTGTAGTATAAGTATTCCAAGTTCTTGTATCTTTCTTTATGCTTTGTAACACTTGTAAAAGAACTTGAGAAAGCAATATACTACTCCCTTGAAAACTATACTCTCTTGTTCTGTCTCTTGCTTTACTTGTGTTCTTTGTATCCTTTGGTTACCTAGTTCACTGTTTGATTAAAGTTTAGTTAATCTTCTCATTGTGTTGTTGTGTGTGTAATTGTGTTCAAGCCCTTAAACGATCCTGCAATTGGTATCAGAGCACTCAGGCTCGTGATATAAGATCTAACCATCTTAAGATCCCTCACACACACACAAAAAACTAAACTTTTCAAATGGCTTCCATCTCAAAGACTGATATGGAGACTGGAACCATGAACAAATCCCCATTGATCACTCTTGATGACTTTGACACCTGGTGCATGAGGATGGAAGACTTCATCAGGTCTCTTGACTCAAGAATGTGGGAATCTGTTGAATATGGACCTTTCATACCCAGCACCCTCTGCTACCGGTGCTGGTATGATTCCTAAAGATGTGGCCAACTACTCAGATGAAGATAGGAAAAGAGTAGAGATTGATAGGAAGGCCATGACTGCTCTTCAGACTGCTATCCCAAACTCTGTGTACAGAGGTTTTAAGAAGTGCAAGACAGCTAAACAGCTGTGGGATGCACTGAAGCTGATGTATGAAGGCTCCTCTGAAGCCAAGGAGAACAAGAAAGATCTTCTGAAGCAGCAGTTTGAAAATTTCACCTTTAAAGCAGGTGAAACCATGACCCAACAATACTTCAGGTATGTTGAGATTGTGGATACCCTTGTGGATGGAGGAGTTCCTCTTGAGAACAGAGACATTGTAAGGAAGTTCATGTCCTCACTTCCTAGGCAATGGACACACTATTGTGTGGTGATCAAGAGGACCGAGAACCTTAAAACTGTTACTCTGACAGAGTTATATGGGATTCTCAGTGGATACCAGATGGAGATGAACTTACAAGGTTCATCTGGCAACTCTAACAATCAAATGGGTTCAGCCCTTCATGTGGTTGAAAGGGACAACATAGAACCCCAACATCATCTCCTAT
Organism: Flaveria trinervia; assembly: GCA_025506515.1. Lineage (NCBI taxonomy): Eukaryota > Viridiplantae > Streptophyta > Magnoliopsida > Asterales > Asteraceae > Flaveria > Flaveria trinervia. The sequence goes on along the minus strand of CM046449.1, from coordinate 34,915,280 downwards.
GCTACCCTGACAACTCACAAAAGGGTCCTTTCATCACCTTCCCGGAGACACCAAGGGAGAACTTTACTCAAGGAAGCCCATTCCAAGAGACAAGTTCTTCTCAAGCCTTTGTGTCTGCAGATGAAAGCTGTGGAAATTATCTCTTCACTCTTGAAGACCTAGACTATATCCATCCAGATGACCTGGAATACATGGAGATAGTTCAGCAGATGGCTCTTCTCACTCACAGAGCCAAGAAGTTCTACAAGAGGACAGGAAGAGATTTCCAAGCAATGCTACCAGTGGTAAGTTTGGGCTGGATAAAAGCAAGTTAAGTGTTACAATTGTAAACTTATGGGTCACTTTGCTAGGGAGTGTAAAGCACCTAGAGCAATGGGGGTCAAACACAACTCAGACCAAACTACACTAACATATCCCCTCAGGCTGAGAAGACAAAGCAACATGTTGCTGTTGCTGTTGAAGAGGGAGGATTTGACTGGAGTTTCAGGTGGAGATGCTTCTCCAAACCAAGCATTGATGGCTGACCATGATGAAGCCAAGGTATTAGAACATCTTTGCTCCCCGAATGCATGCTAAAGTAAATAGATACAGGTCCTCAACTAGAGATGAGATCTGATCTTGAGTCATTAAACATATTAAAATCTGATTTTAGAAAGTCTGAAAATGATTACAAGTTAAAGATAGAAGACTTGGAGGAAAACCATTTCAGTACTAAAACATGAACATACAGATTTTAGAACTTCAGATCAAGATCTCATAACTAAGTTGACTAAGTGCAGGCTGAGCTTGTGATCAGCAAAGCCCTGGCAGAGAAAAGTGTTCTTGAGAAGAGACCTTCAAGAACATGATATCCTCATCACTACACAATAAGTGTTATCAAAATAGACAGGGACTGGGATCAAATGAGATAGCTCCTCCACACACAATCTGTCTGTAAGATCTCCTAGGTGTGGAACTTGTGAAGATGAGCTTCCTCTCATGATCCAATAAGTGAGGATGATGAAGAAGAAGGATAGTGAGGAATCCCTCTGAGAAGAGTGAAGAAGAGGATTTGTTGGACCAAAAGAACCAATGAGCCAAGATCAGAAAATCTCTAAGTCCCACACGGTATCACAACAACTGCTGAAAGCCTCATCAGTAGTTGACAAGTGCTGAAGACTACAACAGCTGAAGACAAGTGCTGAAGATCTTAACAGCTGAAGAATCAAAGTACTGAAGTACAACAGCTGAAGAACACAAGTGCTGAAGCTGAAAGACAAAGTACTGAAGTACAACAGCTGAAGAGTTCACAGTGCTGAAGATCAACAACTGATGTACAAAGTCTGAAGACAAAGACTGAAGACATCAGCTGATGATATCTTGAAGTCATCAGCTGATGAAACGCCTGAAGGTCAAAGTTGAAGATCAAGTACTGAAGCCTCAGTAGTTTGTCAAACTGCTGAAGGTACTTCTTCAGTAGTTGTGATATCAGTAGTTTTATGTTTTTCAGTAGTTGTAAATGAGATGTTTAACACTTAGGAACATTTGTAAGAAGATGTCAGTTGTTGACATCTTCAGTAGTTGTTAAACATCAGTAGTTATAAAACGGTTACATGTCACTTTCAAGTGACATCAGCCTACGTCATTCTTTTCTTTATAAGGAAAGATGACTCACCTGTAATCGTGCCTTTGAGGCCGACAATCCTAATGCAATATTCTTTTGTCGGATATTTCTCTCTCTATAACAAAATTCTTTTATCGTTTTATATCAATTGTTCTTGTTGAATTTGTCTAATTCTGAGCTATTCCGCTGCTATATCTGTTCTATCGATTAAACCAAGGGCTGAGATCCTAACAAATGGTATCAGAGCAGGTTAATCATTGATCGATCTAACAATTGATCATTGAAACTGTTCAATCGCTCTAAGTTTAATCGAATTAGCAAAATTTTCAAGGATCTGTTATAGAGATTGAGAGTGTATCGCTTCTGGCCGTTTTATTTGAGGTTCTGTGTGGTTTTGAGCTAAATTTATTGTGTTTTTACTTGAATCTGTCTGATTTTCCACAATGACTACTTCTTCTAATGATCCTTTCAATACTGGATCCTCTACCAAGCCTCCGATCTTGGTGAGGAATGAGTATAACATTTGGCAGAGAAGATTGCTCCATCACCTGTCTGTCAATAGCTCAGGTTGTTGGACATCTGTGGTACATGGACCACATAAGCCAATGGTGAATGATCCGGAAACAAACCAGTTGGTTCCAAAGAAGAAGGAGCAATACTCCGATGAGGACAAGAAGTTGTTTGAAATCGATGCAAAAGCCCATGGAATTTTGGCTATGGCTATTCCTAATGAGATTTACTCTGGGCTTCTGCATTGTGAGTCTGCTCATGACCTCTGGAATGCCATCAAAGAACAATTTGGTGGTACTGATGAGGTTTTAGCAAACAACAGGGAAATCCTCGCCCAACAATATGAGACTTTCTCTCATAGAAAGGGTGAGACTCTGACTCAACAATTTGAGCGGTTTTCATGTTTAATCTCTGAATTGAAAATGGTTAAACATGAATATACCAGGAGTCAGATGAACCATAGATTTTTAAGATCACTGCCTGAGAGATGGAACACATATACCATTGTTCTACGCTCAAATGCTGATGTTGATCGCCTATCTCTCACCCAACTTCATGGGAAACTGCTTACATTCGAGAGAGAGATAGAGCAGAAAAGGAAATTGGTTTCATCTGGCAAGCTCACTGAGGATTTTGTCCAAGGGAACACTGCCCTGATTGGACATCAAGAGTCAGAATATGCGTCATCTGAAAGCCAGTATGATGAGCATATTGATTTCTCTACAAACACTTCTGAGCCTGCCTTTGTGAGTGTTGATAGTTATTCTGCTGGTTGTAATAGTGACAATCTATGTTTCATCATGGATGATCTCAAGGGGATTGCTGATGATGACTTAGAAGAGATGGATATTTTGAGCCAAATGGCCTTGATAAATATCAGATCTCAGAAGTTCTACAAAAGAACTGGAAGGAAATTCCCAGGACTCTCTGGCAAAACCAAAGTTGGTTTTGACAAGAGTAAGTTGAAGTGCCATAAATGCCACAGGCTTGGGCACTTTGCAAGAGAATGTAGATCATCTGGATCTAACTCTCCTGCACCTTTGTGACTTTCCCTGGCAATAGTCAACAAAACAGAGGGCAACAACCTGTCAATTCTGGTTATCATCATCAACCACAATCTCCTGCATATTTTGTTCCACAGGGGCCAATGCCATATCCATACCCCTGCTATTACATGCCACAACCAGGTCAGGTTCAAGCACCCACTGCTCAGCAACCACATGCACTCCCTGAGCCTCAACCATCCCAATCTCATCAACCTAATCAACTTCAACAACACAGCTTCTTCACACCAGGTGTTGTTGACTGGAGCAGTTTACCAGATGATGTGTCTGGTAATGAACAACTGTTCTCAGGTGCTGGTCAACATGGTGGTGAGCATCCTTTTGGAAATCTAGCTCTCATGGCTTTGGAATCCTCTGATGGATCATCCTCAAATACCTCTTCAACACAGGTATCACAGGTATCCTCTGAGGCTAAGGCCAAATTATGTTCTGAAACTTGCATAGCAGCATTTGCCTCTATTAGAGAAGCAAATGTGGCTTTAATCAATAAAAATGTAGAGCTAGAACAAACAATTTCCAAAAATAAAGCTGAGTTTGAGTCTGTGCTAAAAGAGAAAACTGATGAGATTTACAAATTAAAATGCCAAATTTCTGATGATAAGGCTAGGGAGGATGTACTCTTAGAGAAGTACAAAGACCTCAAAGATACTCTTGCTGTCACCCAGGTAGAGTGTGATCGATGGGTACAATCTTGCAAGGGCTTTGAAATGCTTCTTAGTAAGCAAACTGCTTCCAATGTGAAGTTTGGAATTGGTTATAATCACACTGCTCCTCCTACAGTTTTTGCTTCAAGAGCAGGAGCGGATTCTGATGGAGAAAGTAATGACCAATCCACCTCATCATGTGATTCACTACTTGATAAAGCACCATCAGTAGTTGAAGTCAGTAGTAATCCCTCTGTGAACCTAACAGCTGATATTGATGGTTCAACTGCTGACACTCACATGATCAATGAGTTGATCAACCCAAGTGTTATCCTAGAAGTACTGAGGGTACTGGAGAGCAGGGGATAACATCTGGAGTTCAAATCCTAATGACTGACAGCACTGAAGAGAAGAAAACTGTCAGTAGGAAGGATTTGAAGCCTACTAAGGAAGTTGACAAGAAGGCAAAAAGTGCTTCTAAACTGCGAAGAGCAAGTCTTCAGTAGTTTCATCTTCTTTAGTTGATGATCAACAGAAGATGAAGAAGAAACCATGTGAAATATGTGGTCTATTCAATCATCTCACAGATGATTGTTGGTACAAAAAGGGATCCAAACTCAAACAAAAAGAGAAAATTAAAGAAAATTTGGCTAAAATGAAAACTGAGTTTGAGTCCAAGTTTGTACCAGCAGCATCAAATCCTGTTACTCCTATGACCAAAAAGAAATCTAAAAAGGAAGGAGTGCAACAGGCAATAGCTGAGGTTGCTCAAAAGAAGATGGTGCAACACAAGAACTCATCAAACACCAATACCAATGTGTCTGAAGAGCTGAAAGCTCTCTCCCAGAATCAGACACAGCTGGTAATGATGGTTCAACATCTGTTGGAAGAGTTAACCAACTTGATGGCCCTGTGTTGAAACCCCAGAAAAGGAGATCCAAGCCGAAGGATTCCTCTTCTACACCATCTCCTTCACCTCAAGCTATTGTGTCCAATAAACCTGTTAGTTTACCATCTGTTGATGAGACCAGGCCCAAAACCAAAAAGGTTTGGGTCTCCAAAACTAACTGATTGTTTATTTATGCAGGTTTCTTCAACATGCCAAGTAGCATCTGGTATGTAGACAGTGGAGGATCTATGCATATGACTGGGAACAACTCACTTCTTAATGACTACTCTCCAGGAAGGAAGGGATTTGTTTCCTTTGGCAATGATGCAAGAGGTTACATCATTGGGAAGGGCTTTGTTTCCAATGGGGAAATAAAGTTTGATGATGTCAACCATGTGGAAAATCTCAAGTATAATCTTTTGAGTGTCAGTCAATTGTGTGACAAAGGCCATGTTGCCCTTTTCACAAGCCAGAACTGCAGGATTCTGTCATCCAAAGTTCTGAGTTTGATTGACAAGGTATTGGATGCTCACACTCTCCTGAAGGCCAACAGGACAGGAAGAGTGTATGCCTTAGATCTTTCCAAGAAAATTGATCTCAAAGGCCATCCTTGCCTATTTTCCAAGGCCTCTCCTCAAGAATCTAATCTATGGCATAGAAGGCTGGGACATGTTAATTTCAAGAACATGAATCAGCTGATACACCATAGTTTAGTGAGGGGAATGCCTATGAAGGAGTTCAAGTGTGAAAACAACTGCACTGCTTGTTTGAAAGGAAAACAGCACAAGGTTTCATTTCCACCTATTGAAGAACCAAAGTCCACTGCCTGCTTACAACTTCTTCACATGGATCTCTTTGGTCCTGTGAGAGTGATGAGCATGGCACAGAAAAAATACTGTCTGGTAATTGTGGATGATTACTCCAGATTTGTATGGACTTTCTTTCTACATTCAAAGGATGAAGCTGCACAGAAGATCATAAACTTTGTTGTATGCTGAGAAGCAGTATTCCCTCTCAGTCAAGTGTATTAGAAGTGATAATGGAACAGAATTCAGGAACAATACACTTGATGAATTCTACCTTTCCAAGGGAATAAAGAGACAGTTTAGTATTCCAAGAACTCCTGAACAGAATGGAGTTGTGGAGAGAAAGAACAGGACCCTCATTGAAGCTGCAAGGTCTATGTTGGCTGATTCTGGACTGCCATTGACTTTTGGGCTGAAGCTGTCAACACAGCATGCTATGTGCAGAATAGAGTGCTAATAAATCAGAGGTTGATGAAGACTCCATATGAAATTCTACATCATTTGGCCCCTCTCATTTCATTTTTTAGAGCATTTGGGTGTCCCTGTTTCATTCTCAACACAAAGGATCAGCTCCAGAAATTTGATCCTAAGGTGGATGCAGGGTACTTTGTTGGTTATTCATCAACTTGCAAGGCATACAGAGTCTTCAATTGCAGAACAAAGATGGTTGAAGAGACTTTACATGTCAAGTTCAATGAATCTCCAAAGGACAAGATTCCACAAAGCCCTGTGGAGCTCTTTGATTTGGACATACTGCAATATGTTCCTTATCAATCTCCTGCTGTTGCTCCTGTCAACAGTTCACCACCTGGTGTTACTACTGAAGATGATGATGATAGTAGTAATCACCTCTTCAGGTTTAGTGATCAACTGCCTGAGTCCTCTAAACCTGATGCTCCTGTAGCTCCAGCCGCACCATCCACAACAAATGCTGATGAGATTTCTGCATCCTCAACTTCATTTGAGTTGCCACCATCTTCATGGTTTCAAGAATCTGCATCAACATCTGCTGCTGCTGAAGACCCTACAAACACTTGCACAGATTTGATTGTTTACCAAGAGCTGAAAAATCACCCAATATCTCAAATCCTTGGTGATATCAATGCTGGTGTCTCAACCAGAAGCCAGTTGTCCAATTTCTGCTTCTATGCTCTCTTCATCAGTCAGCTAGAGCCAAAGAACTATCATGTTGCTTTGAGGGACAATGGATGGGTTGAAGCCATGCAGCTTGAGCTTCTTCAGTTCAAGAAACAGCAAGTGTGGGAGCTTGTTCCTCTACCACCAGGTAAGTGTGCAATAGGCACTAAATGGGTGTTTAGGAATAAAACTGATGAAAATGGGCTAATTGTTAAGAACAAGGCCAGACTGGTTGTGCAGGGGTTTGCACAAGAAGAAGGTATTGATTATGATGAAACCTTTGCCCCTGTAGCCAGACTGGAGGCAATTAGATTGTTTTTAGCCTATGCTGCACTCCACAATCTTAAAGTTTTCCAAATGGATGTCAAAAGTGCTTTTCTATATGGTACAATAAAAGAAGAAGTTTATGTGTGTCAACCACCAGGCTTTGAGGATAATAAGCACCCAGAATGGGTATATAAGCTTGATAAAGCTCTTTATGGGTTGAAACAAGCACCTAGAGCTTGGTATGAGACCTTATCAAACTTTCTTCTACAGAATAATTTCACTAGAGGCTCCATAGATAAAACTTTATTTATTAAGAAGGTGGATCAGCATAAGCTACTTGTTCAAATTTATGTTGATGATATTATATTTGCATCCTCTGATCCCCAATTGTGTGAGGATTTCCAAACCTTAATGCAACAGAAGTTTGAAATGAGTGCAATGGGAGAATTACAGTTCTTTCTAGGTTTGCAAATCAAACAAAAAGCTGATGGAATTTTCATTCATCAGTCTAAAATACAAAAGATCTTTTGAATAAGTTTGATTTACAAAACTGTAAATCTGTTCTACTCCCATGTGCAACACCACACAATTGGATGTTGATCAGAAAGGTAAAGGTGTTGATGAAACCTTTACAGATGTATGATTGGTTCCTTGATGTATTTAACAGCTTCTAGACCAGATATTATGTTTGCTACATGTGTTTGTGCTAGATTTCAGGCTGCACCTAAGGAGTCTCATCTGATTGCAGTCAAGAGGATCTTTAGATATCTGCAAGGCACACAATCTCTAGGCTTATGGTATTCCACTGGACATTCTTGCAAATTAGTTGCTTTCTCTGATAGTGACTATGCAGGATGTAAGTTGACCAGGAAATCAACTTCTGGTGGATGCCAATTCCTAGGCAACTGTTTGATTTCTTGGCAGAGTAAGAAACAAACATCTGTTGCTACATCCACTGCTGAAGCCGAGTACATTGCTGCTGCAAGTTGTACATCCCAAATACTCTGGCTTCAGAATCAACTTTTGGATTATGGCATTACAGAGACTAAGACTCCATTATTAATGGATAGTGCTTCAGCTCTTTGCATTGTCAAAAATCCTGTCCAGCACTCTAGGACCAAACATATAGAAATTAGACATCATTTTATAAGAGATTGTTTTGAAAAGGGTCTAATTAATCCTATGTTTGTGCCTAGTGCTGATGAGCTTGCAGACATTTTTACTAAGCCTTTGGATAGTTCAACTTTCCACAACCTGGTGTTAAGGCTTGGTATGCTGCAGCTAGAATAAGTGACAACTACTGATGATCTCAGTAATTACTGATGATCATTGGTAACCATGTCACATATAAGTACTGATGAGTTATTTTACCCTCAGTAGTTTTTATAACTACTGAAGGCTAAATGCTTTAAGTACTGTACTTTATCTGTTCTACACTACTGATGTAGTTACAACTACTGAAATCAGTAGAAACAGATAAGTACTGATGTCCTATGAAACTACTGAAAACAGCTAAAAGCTGATGAGTAAGTGTTGAGGACAGTATGAAACAGCTGAAAGGCTATGAATTGACGACAACTACTGATGAGTACTCTCTCTTCAGTAGTTCACAAACTGCTGTTTCTTATAAACAACTGAAGCAATACCATGTCTTCAGTAGTTTCACAACTACTGATGACTAACACCAAGTCTTCAGTTGTTTACAACAACTGATGGCAAAACCACGGTCTTCAGTAGTTTCACAACTACTGATGACTAATACCAAGTCCTCAGTTGTTTCAACATCTGAAGTCCAACTTGTCTTCAGTAGTTTTTAAAACTACTGATGCCTAAATCAGAGACTTCAGTTGTTTCAACGTCTGATAGTAAACACCATGTCTTCAGTTGTTTTATAACTGCTGACCACACCAATACCATCAGTCGTTTCAAACGTCTGAAAGTTAATACCACGTCATCAGTAGCTTCAAATACTGATGACTAACACCAAAACCTTCAGTCGTTTCATAACCCGTACCCTATATATACCTGATCCCTCTTCAGAGTTTTCATTCTTTCCGACCTAACTTTTCAAAAGCTCTGAAAACCTTTCACCTTCATTAATGGCGACCATGCAACTCAAACCTCGACACAACTGTGTCGCGTACCTTACAAAATCGCCCTTCTGGACCAAATTTGAAAATGCTATAGATCTTATGGTCCAATCCCCACTAAAAACGGCTTTCCTTTTAAATCCAATCATTTATGCCGATTCGCTACGTCAGTTCTGGATGAATGCGACCGTTAATGGAGAATCTATCCTTTCATCTATCAACTCGCATAAGGTGGTCATCTCTACTGCTACCATCCGCCAAATATTACTGTTAGATGATGCTGCCTACCCTGTTGGATATCCTAAGCGCCAACTTGATCTTTCCTTTGGACAACATGGATATCAGGGTGATCTTAGTGCTTCAACAATCCTGAAGAAACATTTTCCAGATGCTGAACGATTATTATTTCATATGGTAAATGTTTGCCTGGCTCCGAAGACTTCCTCTTGGGATCAACTGTCTTCCAGATGGCAACAGGTATTGTTCTCTACTCCTTGAACAAGAACCACTAAACTTTTCTGAAATAATTTTTCTTGAACTCAAGGATATGGCCACAAAACCACTTTCTAACCGTTGGATACTATATCCTCGGTTTATAATGGCCATAATAGAGAATCAGCTTTCTGCTGAGGGACTAGTTGGTCTGGGAGTCCCTGCTTTGGCTGTATTGCCGGAGGTATACTCCCGACAACACACTGACCAAACTCTCAAACAGGCTGCCAAGCTGCGCAAACCCACGCAGCTGGAACCCACAGCCTCCACCTCCACATCCAAAGTCCCCTCCAAACCCACCAAGAAGAAGCCTAAGAAAGCTACTCAGGGAATTGAGTCCCCTGTGGATGCTCCTGCTGCACCAACGCAGGTTATCTCTGCTGGAAATAACCCCCCAGTAGAGACTGTGACTCCACCAACTGAAGCCGCTCAGGTTTCCTCTCAAAAGGAACCTGAAGCAACCACTCACAGGGAAGCCACAATGCTGGGATCCTCCTCACTTGAGGGGATTACCATTGAAGAGCACCACCTGTCCCGGGTGCACACTGCTTCCACACCCTCTCCTGATGCAACCGCCCCTCAAAGCCCTACTATCATTGTTGCAAAAGTGCTGACGCAGTTGCATTCCTCACCCCCCACCCAGACACCAATTACTACTGGGATAACCTCAACACCTGAGGGGGAGGATCAAAATGCTTCTGTCAACCCACAGCACAGGGGTTATCATGTTCCATCTTCTAGTGTAGATAAGGAGGTGCGAACTCTGGTGAGGCTGCCACTGCTTCTGACTCAGCAAATGACCAGGATGCAGCTGGTAACATCTCTAAGTCCTCACCAGTGGCAACAGCTGATGAAGGACATAGTCCTGAGGCTGGAAGTCCCCAGAACCGAGAACAAGGGGCACATGCTACAATTGATCTACACTCAAGGCATGTTCATTCTGACTTTGTCAGGAGGTCAGGTGATTCAGTCACAACTGATGATGACCTGAGCTTCTTCTTTGATGTAGTTGCTCAAAACACCATTCTAGAGGATGAGGTTAGCAGACTCAAAGAGCTGCTGGCCAAGATGTCTCAGGATGCAAGTCCATCTGCCACCACAATACACCCACAGATGGCACCTTCTTCTGAAGGTCCCCTACACACTGAGCCAGTATATACCTCCAAGCCACCAGCCTCTGCTTTCGGCACTGATTCTCAGGAACAGAACCACCCTGATCAATCAGTTGCTACCCTTCAAAATTCCCTACCTCTCATCACTCCCATGATCACAGATATAGTGATCAAAGCCATTGATGAGAGGCTTCCTACAATAATACAACCCTTGGTGGAGGAGTTGGTGACTAAATCTCTTTCTACTGCTCAAACCCTTGCATCCAATGCAACCAAAAAGGGGGAGAGTCAGTTAGTTAAAGGAAAAAGGAAGAGGATAGATGGGGAGAAGGCGAAAGAATCTGAGGTTGTAAATGAGAAGGAGAAGGAGAATGTGAAGGGAGCTGAAGTGAATGAAAGTCAAAAAGACTTTCATGTCACATATCAAAAGAGAAAAGGAGAGTCTGAGAAGGAGAAGGAGCTGAAGGATATGGTGAAAGAAGCTGACGCCAACCATAACCGTTCAATGGATAAAATCATTGAGCAGTTGTATAGGCAGGGTTTTGACATCAAACAACTAGACTCCGAGATCAGAAGGATGGAAACAGAGGAGATCAATTCAGATGGGCTAGCTATGATGCCTTAGAAAGAGAAAGGCTGGAAATAATGATCAGATTTATAGCTAAATACCTGGGAAGATCTCTAATGGAAATAAGGGCCTGGACCAGGGACAACATCTTGGCAATAACCACCAAGATTGTTCGTCTGAAGAATACTCCAAAGGTCTAGTGATTGAGGTATTGAATGAAGCTGGGGTTGGGAATCGAAAAGAACTGACAAAATTTACCAAAGCCTCCCTTACAGCCAAAATGCTAAAACAGTCTGAACCTCAATCCTCAAAATCACTATCTCCACAACCCACTAAAACAACTCCTTTACCCTCTAAACCAACCATCCAACCCACAAAACCAAATCCTTTACCTCAAAAACCCATTGCCAGTGATGTACCTAGCCAAAAGAAAAGAAAGGTACTGAGGCCTGATGAAGATGAAGAGGAGGATGATGAAGACTGCCACTCTCTGCAGTCATTACTTTGCCTAAGGCTAAACCAATGTCCATCACTCCTGCTTCTCAAATGCATGATGTAATGATAAAGATTGAAGAGGAACAGATGCAAAAACATGATGAGGAAATGCTGAAAAGCATTGACAAAGCATATGCTACATCTCTTCAATGATCAGCATGAAGAAAGAAGTATTAAGATTGTACACCCTTGCTAATACCTTTCAATACAAAGGGAAGAGTAAGGATATGGCCTGATCCTAGGGTGGCACATCGGATTGTCAAGAAAGAAATTCCTTCAAGATACAAGGGCCAAGTGAAGAGAGTTGTCGACGAAGACATCACTGTGGTGCTTGTAGTGTCCCCCTGGGAAATTGTTGAAGAGTTCAAGAAAGCCTATGAAGCCAAACAACCACCTCAAAAGATGTTAGAGAAACAAATTATAAAGAAGGGATTGGTTTACAAACGACTTGAAAACTTCAAACAAGAAGAGCTCAACCTGCTCTTAGAAGGAACTCATCCAGATGAGTTTGCTTCGACAAATAACACGGTTGAGCTCAAAAATGGAAAACAGGCCAAGTACATATCTGAAGTGTATGGCCGAGAAGGATTATTTGATGGTGTGCCCGAGGTGCTGACAATGGATGAGCAAATCATGTTTTTAAGGGCTTACACCAGGAATCATATAGGCTGATACACGGGAAGTAGATCTCATGGTTGGGGCAACAGCTCGGTGTCCAAGTCCCCAATACAGAGCTCCCAACCATATCATGCCAAACAGATCATCAGAGACTTCTTCCCAGGCCGGAGCGTACATGGGTCATCTTCTCTACTGATCATCAAGAAGGAAAAGACCAACATTTTGCCATCAATAAGTGGAGTATAAATAAGTAGAGGTTTTGGCTGCATTGGTTCAGGGGGAGTTTGTTGGACCAAAAGAACCAATGAGCCAAGATCAGAAAATCTCTAAGTCCCACACGGTATCACAACAACTGCTGAAAGCCTCATCAGTAGTTTGACAAGTGCTGAAGACTACAACAGCTGAAGATCAAGTGCTGAAGATCTTAACAGCTGAAGAATCAAAGTACTGAAGTACAACAGCTGAAGAACACAAGTGCTGAAGCTGAAAGACCAAAGTACTGAAGTAAACAGCTGAAGAGTTCACAAGTGCTGAAGATCAACAACTGATGTACAAAGTCTGAAGACAAAGACTGAAGACATCAGCTGATGATATCTACTGAAGTCATCAGCTGATGAAACGCCTGAAGGTCAAAGTCTGAAGATCAAGTACTGAAGCCTCAGTAGTTTGTCACAACTGCTGAAGAGTACTCTTCAGTAGTTGTGATATCAGTAGTTTTATGTTTTTCAGTAGTTGTAAATGAGATGTTTAACACTTAGGAACATTTGTAAGAAGATGTCAGTTGTTGACATCTTCAGTAGTTGTTAACATCAGTAGTTATAAAACGGTTACATGTCACTTTCAAGTGACATCAGCCTACGTCATTCTTTTCTTTATAAGGAAAGGACTCACCTGTAATCGTGCCTTTGAGGCCGACAATCCTAATGCAATTCCTTTTGTCGGATATTTCTCTCTCTATAACAAAATTCTTTTATCGTTTTATATCAATTGTTCTTGTTGAATTTGTCTAATTCTGAGCTATTCCGCTGCTATATCTGTTCAATCGATTAAACAAGGGCTGAGATCCTAACAGGATCCTCAGGGCCACTACCTTTGAGGAGAGGAATTAACTGTGATGACCAAGTCCAAGAGAAAGAACTTGATCAGGAAGAGCAAAAGGAAGAAAGAAGGGCTCAAGAAATCAAGGCTACTTTGATGCTAAGAAGAAAGAAGTGTTTTTATCTCTGCGGTTCAAAGTGTAAGGACTGAAGACATCACCAAAGCTTCTTAGCCAAGAGTTCTGGTCATGTTCAAAATCATCCAGTACAAAGAAGAAGACTGAGCTGTGTGTACCACGCTGCACAGCCTGGACCATCAAATTCCAAGAACGTTCACAGCCAAGGAATTGTATCTGCATCTACCAAGATGAAGGGAAAAAGGGATGTGACCAAAGCCAGTCTGGCTCTCAAAAGGAGATTCTTTGAAGAAGAAAATGTTGTGTGTTATGTGTGAAAGTACTTCTCATATTGCCAAGGATTGTCCATACAATCCTAAAAGTACTATCCACATGACCAATACAAAGACTTCAAAGAATCTCAAGAAGTCTAAAGCTTCGGAAGGAAAGTCTGTTTCCTTCGGAAGCTCCAAATCAAAGAAGAGGTAAATGGAAAATTACCTTCGGAAGCAAAGTTGGTCTCGGAAGAATGGAGTTCTTCCGAAGCACTAAAGTCTGCTGCAGTGACTGTAGATTCTTCCGAAGTATCAGTCATTAAAACTGTGAAGCTCCAAAAGCTTCTAAGGTTTTGAAGGTCAAGTCCAAGACTCCAAAGGTGGCGCGGAAGTCTAAGAAAGACCAAATGACTGAGGTTTCTCCATCAACAACAACTGAAGATCCCCTCTGTACAACCATAGGATCTATTACTGTTGCATTACCTTCTATTACACTTACTGAACCCATGACAAGTAAGGCTGGGTTTCCAAATGTAACTAATCATTTCTTTGTGCAGGAACAGCTCAAGACAAACAAGAATGTCTGGATAATTGACAGTGGCTGTTCCAGGCACATGACAGGCAATAGGTCTTTACTTCATAATTTTGAGAGAATTGATGGAGGACCAGTTGCTTTTGGAGGAGATGAAGGTGGTTACATTTATGGAAGGGGCAAGGTCACAAATGGTAAGCACAGCATTGAGAAGGTAAACTTTGTTAAGGAGCTTGGGTACAATCTTCTGAGTGTATCCCAATTTTGTGATCAGAGTCATAACATGCTCTTCACTGAGCATGAGTGCATTGTTCTCAAGCCTGGAGTGGTCATTCCTCATGAGCATATCCTGCTCAGAGCCCCCAGGAAAGGGAACATGTACAAGATGGATTTGCAAGAAACATCTCCCTCTGGAAGTGTTTCATGCTTTCTATCTAAAGCAAATAGTGATGAGTCTTTCCTATGGCATAAAAGAATGTGCCATGTAAACTTTAAGAATATGAATAAATTAATCAGACATGATCTGGTAACTGGAATGCCAAAGAAAGAGTTTACAAGTGATGATCATTGTGTTGCATGCCTGAAAGGGAAGCAACACAAGGTATCTCACAAGCCTAAGGAAAAGAACTCCATCACTACTCCCCTACACTTATTACATATGGATCTCTTTGGCCCCACCAGTGTAATGAGTTTAGGAAGGACCTTATACTGTCTAGTGATCACAGATGATTTACAAAATTCACTTGGGTTTTCTTTCTTAGAACTAAAGATGAGACTCCTGAGATTCTAAGAATTTCATCTTAAAGATTGAGAATCAATGTGATCACAAGGTCAAAACCTAAGATGTGATCAAGGAACTGAATTCAAGAACCAAATCCTTGATACATTTTGTGATGAAAAGGGTATTACAAGACAATACAGTGCTCCCAGGACTCCTCAGCAAAACGGAGTTGCTGAGAGGAGAAACAGGACACTTATTGAAGCTGCAAGAACTATGTTGTCTGACTCTAAACTGCCTATCACCTTCTGGGCAGAGGCAGTTAATACTGCTTGCTATGTGCAAAACAGAGTTTTAGTAGTTAAGACACATGGTAAGACTCCTTATGAACTTTGGCACAAGAGGAAACCTTTCATTGGTTTTCTCAGGTCATTTGGATGTCCCTGCACCATCTTGAATACCAAAGATCAAGTTGCCAAGTTTGCTGAGAAATCAGACGATGGACACTTCATTGGATACTCTTCTCAAGCTAAAGCTTATAGAGTATACAATCTCAGAACTAGAATCATTGAGGAGTCAGCCAATGTGACTTTCAATGAGCACACTCCCAGTGTGGCTGGTTCTGGTCCGGATTGGCTATTTGATCTTGATTTAGTTACCAACTGTTTTAAAAATCTTGTGAGCATGTTTCAGGATCTGCAGAAAATTTAAATACAGGTGATCCTGATCCAAGATTTGAGCTAGGAAGACCTTCAGCTCCAGTTGAAACTACTTCAGCAAATGAGGTTTCTATCAGCACAACAATGACAAATCCAGCTGATACATCTGGCATGCCTTCAAATTCCAGCTCAGAGGCTTCTCAACCAGATAAGGACATCTCAATTGCAGAAGACAACAATGGTGATGGTGATAGTGATGAAGAATTTCTTGATGCTAATAACCATACCATAGATGACAACATCAATGATGTCACACACTCATTGGATCAAGTTAATATTGATAGGTGTGATAATATGGAGGATCAATCTTCAAGACCAGATCTAAATTTCTCAAATTTGGATCTATGTCAGCAACTTGCTGTGATCCCTCAGCTAAGGATCCACAAGTCTCATCCTACCACAAACATCATTGGAGATGTTATCTCCGGGGTAAAGACAAGAGGGCAAACCCATGAAGCAAATGTTTGTCTTCACTCTTGTTTTCTATCCCAGTCAGAGCCAAAGAAAGTTGAGGAGGCTCTAAAGGATGGAAGTTGGGTTGAAGCTATGCAACAAGAGCTGCTTCAATTCAAAAGGCAGAAAGTTTGGAACCTTGTCCTCTTCTCATGGGAAGACTACCATTGGAACCAAATGGGTTTTTAGGAATAAAAAGGATGATAGAGGAATCATCATCAAGAACAAGGCAAGACTAGTTGTTCAAGGATACACACAAGAAGAAGGGATTGACTACACTGATGTCTTTGCTCCTGTAGCTAGACTAGAAGCTGTTAGGATATTCCTGGCATTTGCTGCATCCAAGAACTTCAGGTCTACCAACTTGATGTAAAGTGTGCTTTCTTATATGGAGTGATTGATGAGGAGGTTTATGTCAAACAACCACCTGGTTTTGTAGATCCTGATCATCCTGATTATGTCTGCAAGCTTGACAAAGCTCTCTATGGGCTGCATCAGGCACCCAGGAAGTGGTATGAGACACTGTCTGAGTATTTCTGTAAACATGGTTACAGGAGAGGTACTATAGATGGAACTCTCTTCATCAAAGGACAAGGAAACGACATTCTGCTAGTTCAAGTATATGTGGATGACATCATCTTTGGCTCAACCAATTCAAGGCTCTGCAAAGACTTTGAAAAGCTGATGAAAGATAGATTTGAAATGAGTTCAATGGGAGAACTTAATTTCTTTCTGGGAATTCAAGTGAAGCAGGTTGAAGATGGCATTTTCATAAGTCAGTCAAAGTATGTTCAAGATATACTCAAGAGGTTCAACATGACTGATTGTAAGACTGCTAAGACACCCATAGCCAGAAACCACTCCCTTGGTCCAGATCTTGAGGGGGAGTGTGTAGATGAGCACTTATACAGGGCTATGATTGGGTCTCTTATGTATCTTACAGCTAGCAGGCCTGATATCATGTTTGCTACATGTATTTGTGCAAGATATCAAGCCAATCCTAAGATGTCTCACTTAATCACTGTGAAAAGGATTTTAAGATACCTCAAAGGTGCTTCAACACTTGGTTTATGTTATCCAAAGAATTCTAATTTCAATCTGTATGCCTATACAGACAGTGATTATGGTGGCTGCAACATGACTGCAAAGTCTACATCTGGGGGATGTCAATTCCTTGGTGGAAGGGTTGTCTCATGGCAATGCAAGAAACAAACCTGTGTGTCTGCATCAACTGCTGAGGCTGAATACATTGCTGCTGCAAGCTGCTGTGCTCAAGTGCTTCGGATTCAAAATCAGATGCTAGACTACGGATTTAACTTCAAAGAGACTCCTATCCACATAGACAACAACAGTGCTATCTCTATCACTGAGAACCCTGTGCAGCACTCAAGGACCAAACACATCAACATCAGGTATCATTTAATAAGAGATAACTATGAAAAGGGGTTAATTAAACTAGTCAAAGTTCACACAGATGAACAATATGCTGATGTTCACAAAAGCTTTTGATGAACAGAGATTTAAGTATCTGATATCAGCTATTGGGATGATTAACTTTGAGTAGACTTTTTCTTAAAACTAATTCTAATTATTTCTTCTTAAAAATATGTGTGTCCTAAGTTGTCTAGTTCATCACTTTCATAAGCTCATGTTTTCTTTGAATGAAAAACTCTTTTTGAAGACTTTCCTTAGATTCTTAAAAAATTTTCTGATACTTCGGAAGATAACGTTTTACCTTCGGAAGAAAAATATGTCTTCAAAATAAATGACTGTCTAAGAAATTTTACCTTCGGAAGAAGTCAAAATTTATCTTCCGAAGCTTAAAATTCTTAACTTAGACACTTATTCATTTTTAAGGACTTTTTCCTTCCGAAGCAAAAATACTTTCGGAAGCTTTGTTCATTCTTATACAAAGCATCCAAAAGTTTATTTCTTTTCCCAAGCATAAATCTTTAAGACGCTCAGGAAAATTCTTCCAAAGCCACTTTAGCTTCGGAAGCTTTTTCAATCACAACTTCCGAAGACAAATTACTTTCGGAAGCTTTTCGAATTCCAAGAAAACTACTTTTTGAGCAAAAAGGTAAACTACTTTTTCAGAGGTGGGACCGACATACGGATTTCAAAGTTTATCCTCTTTCATTAAACTTTATCTGAAATCCTTCTCTCTCATATAAACCCAACGGTTTCCCCCCTCTTCTATCATCTGCTTTTCTTCCATACCTAAAACCCAAAGCTTTCTCTCTGAAATTTCCTTCCATTCTTTTCTCTTCATCTCTAAGCTACCTCACAATGGCTGACCTTACACACAGAAATGATCCTCACTTTGCCATGCAGCTACACAGACAACACAATCAGGTTGCTCTGTTATGCTCTGACAAAGATCCTCATTTCTCAGAGGTTTGCCGTTTCTTGTCTTTGTCTCACTACTTCACCTCCCTAACCATTGATCCTCCTCTATATGAGGATCATTTGCTTGAATTCTGGAAGACTTGCCAAGAGGTCATTATGGATGGGGAGAAGGCACTGTCTGCCACAGTGCAGGGGAGAACAATTTTCATCACTCCGGCCATCATCAACCGACATCTTCAGCTGGATGATGAAGCAGGTGAAGTGTTCTTCCCAAAAGAAGCGGTTAATCATTCCTTCGAGCAGATGGGATATGAAGGAGATTTCTCTGTAAAGACCTTCAGGAAAGGGAAGGTCTCATCCCAGTGGAAATACCTGCTCCATGTGGTTATCCACAGCTTATCAAACAAGCATGGTGGATGGGACCAGATTCCTGAGGATCTCTCCTTTATAGTTCATGGATGGTTCAGGGGGTCAAGTTCAGGTATTCACAATTTGTTTATACTAATTTACTTGCAAACTTAGACTCCTTAGAGTATTACATGTTTCCTAGATATGTTCAACACATTCTCAACTGTGAACTGGGCTCACAGTTGAGGGAAACAGGCAATATTCTTAAACTTGGACAGATGAAGCCCGGCATCTTTAAAATTATGAAGAAGCCAACTGTAGGCTTCTCAGGGGTAGAAACAGCCCTAGTCCCAAAAATGTTAGAGCTCATTGCTCAAGGTGACAACATAGCAGTCCAAGCTAGTGTTGAACCCACACCTACCGCTCTCCTACCCTCTTCACAACCTCAATATTCATCACCTACAAAAGAAAATCCAACGAACCCCTGCTCAGGCTATTGAGTCTGTGCAAGCCCCAAATACTCAACCTTACAGGAGAAGTGGACTCCAGAGCTCCCACTTCTCCTGAGGAGCAAACCACTCCCATTACTTTACCTATCAGGGCTGAGGTTCCTCAAGCTCAACCTGATGAGCTCATTAGCCCAACAACCGTAAGCTTTCACTCTGAGTCTCAACACTCAAGTGAACAACCTTCAGGGGACAGCTACCATCCCCAGCCTTTGGATCTAAACCAACCAATTCCCAACCTATCCTTTTACACTGATGAAGACTTAGGCTTCAGTGAGTACCATGAGTCTCTCTTCTCCTCCCCTACTCAAAGAGAGATGAGTACCTCTGACTCTCCTCAGTCTATCCCTCATCAGTCACCTATTACTGAGGTGGACACATCTGAACCTGTTCAGGATGTCCATATGGAAGAGGCTCTCACTTTTGAAAGTGATTACATCATTAAGACCTCAACCATGGCAACTCAGCCCATTGGCATCTTAATTGAGGTTGCCAGTGAGCAGAGGAAAACCAGCAGCCAAGAAACTTAAGCTGGTGGTGAGAGAGAGGACTTTGGCCAATCCTCTCATCCCCTAGTGATTCTTCTGATGAAGATGAGGGGAATTTGAGACTAAAGATACAAAAATTGTCACAAACATGCACTTATCTAGTCTCTAAGGTCAGCCACTTGGAATCTCAGGTGACTACCTTACAAAACAGGGTCAATGATCAGCAACTTCAGATTTCATATTTGAAGGAAAAACTAGCTGAGAGACCTTTAAGGAGAGCTCAACCAGGAACACAAGAACCTGTGGAATGACTGATTTATCCTCCAGCTCACCTATGCAAGTGGGTGATGCTACCAAAAAGGGGGAGAAAGTTATCACAACCACAGAACCTGGGATTCTTCAAAGAGAATGGACATAGAGGACTCACCATCCTCACTTGCTGTTGTGCATTCTCAGCAACTTCCTCAAATCACATTAATGTGGACTCTATAGACTCTATCATCAGGAGTCTCTTTGAGGAAGGTATACCAAGGGCTGTCTCATCTCCACCACATGGAACTGGCAACTACATCATCAGATGGAGGTATGATGATGACAGAAGAGCCCTCATACTTCACAGAGTTCAAGGCCAACAAGAAGTTTCAGTTCCAAAGCCTGAGCTTCTATGAAGGACTGGATTTAGTCAACATGCCACTTGTCAATCCAAGCAAATCTAGACAAGCTGACAGGCTGGCTCAAAGAATCCAAGACAGGATCCTTGCAGAGTTCTCTCTAAGAAGGAGACTTAGGCAATCAGGCATGTCATCGGTCAACTGGATGTTGAGGTGGACCCTAAGATTAGTTTCATAGGGGAAACCTTGGCTGAAGGCCCAGTGGCAGAACCTGAGACCCTTGTCTCACCATCAACAACTACTGCAGAGATCCAAACTCCATCTGAGACACCTGCTGGTGAAGGTGTTTCTCAGCCTCTCTCTGGCCAGAGCATGGAAGCTACACCAAGCAATGAAGGCCAAGCCTCAATCCACCCTAAGTCACAAAGGTCTGTTGGTGACAAAGGAAAAGGATAATGACTCCTGGGAAATTGAGGAGGAAGAGAGAGAGAGGAAAAGGAGGCTAAGGGGAGAAAGTTCTCTGGGTCATCTAAATTCATGCAAGCTGCAATCAGGGCTGCCCCCAGACCAAATACTAAAGATGATGAGTTAAGGGCAGTCAGGATTACCTATTTACAGACCAGGAACTATGATGTTGATGAAATCATCTCCCTCCCCTTAGAAGAGTTAATGAACTAGCTGACATGGAAGTGTCAAGAGAGATAAAGGAGAAAGAGGATGCAAGGTTACTTCTCCAATTCAAAGAGGAGAAGAGACAGAAAAGACTTTACAAGCATACTCCAACTCTCTCTCCAGTTCAAGAAAGTCCTGCACAGGAAGATGTGGCTCCACAAGAACCTCAGGTAGATAAAGAAGAGGATAGAATCAAAATGATAAACTACCTGAGTGCCACAGGCTTCTATCAGGAAAATACACTTCTTCCTTGTCCTATGACTTCATTGAGTTCGAGTACTTAAAGCAACTTGAGCTTGAGCTAGTCAAAGAAAGAAAAACAACCAAAAGGAAGCTAAGGGAAGAAGCTGCAAAGTCAAGAGCCATCATTCAAAAGAATGCAAAGAAGTCTGCTGACAGACAAAGAATGATGAGTTTCTTGAAGTCATATGGATTCTCCGGAAGGAGACTTGGTCCCATGTCTCTATCTACAATGGATGAGCATATAAGGGTGATCAAGCAGAAGATTAAAAGTGGTGAATTGATTGACTTGCACTCTCTTTCAAGTCAAGTCCCACCTGAAGTGGAGGTCAAGTTTGAACAACCAGAGACACCTGAACCAGAACCTCCAGCTGAGCCTCAGCAAACTTCATCTTCTGATCCAAGACAGGGTCAAACTCCCTCTCCTTCTGAACCTGTGAGGGAGGAAACCCAACTGAGAAAGACACTGATGATCAACATGGTGCTGCAGACCAGTCTTCTCAGTTAAAGACATTAAAGAGGAAGAAGAAAATGGCTTCTAAACCAAAGACTAAAAAGAAGAAGCAAAGTCATCTACCTCTACACCCCAGGCTGAATCAGATCAACCTGAGGAAGTGCATGATGAGGCAACCCAATCAACTCCTATGCAAGTGGCTCCTCTAGAAACTGAGACACCTATCTTGTCCTGGACTTATTCTACCAATCCAGAAAGATGGCATGTTGTCAGAGATCAAGGTGTTGAGAATGTCTACTCTGGCAAGACATAATCAACTTACCTCTGCATGATCTCTTTGAAATGAGAAGATACTATGAGAGTCTTGATGATCCTGACCACCAAATGAAGAAAGGAATGGTCTTGATTGTACTGAAAACTACCAACATCTGAATATCTTCTAAGTGTTTTGGTAGCATCAGCCTAGGGGGAGTTTGTAAGGATTCCTTAAGTTTGATGCAACCCAAAACATCCAAAGTGTCTCAGCAACATGCACTAAGTACTGAAGTGAAGAATGCTTCGGAAGTTTTACACAATACATTAGAAAACATTCTAAGTGTAAAATCTTCCGAAGTCAAGACCAATATCTTCCGAAGCCAAACATGAAGTCTTCCGAAGCTTCAAGAGACAAAGTCTTCCGAAGCTTCACCCTATGAAGACAGATTTCTTCCGAAGACTTTTGTACACATGCTTTATCTGATGTACTGTTCCATAAAGCACCTTTTCCGCTGCGTCTCTGGTCAGTCACCAACTTACAAGAGTTGGTGAAAAGGTCCATGCTTTTGGTAACTGTACATTGAGGTCTTGAGTCTGAAACTTTCCACTTTATGTACTTTATCCATTTTATAATGTATAAGGATGTGAGCTATGGCATGTCATAGTCACAAGGTCAAAAGGCAGATATGCCTTTTGATCCTACAATTGATTTTTGTTAGTGTCTAGTCAATTGTATCCAGCTGGCTTTCAAAGTATAGCCGGCTGTAGGTTGTAGTATAAGTATTCCAAGTTCTTGTATCTTTCTTTATGCTTTGTACACTTGTAAAAGAACTTGAGAAAGCAATATACTGCTCCCTTGAAAACTATACTCTCTTGTTCTGTCTCTTGCTTTACTTGTGTTCTTTGTATCACCTTTGGTTACCTAGTTCACTGTTTGATTAAAGTTTAGTTAATCTTCTCATTGTGTTGTTGTGTTGTAATTGTGTTCAAGCCCTTAAACGATCCTGCACATATCAATCTTGTATGTGTCTTGGGCATATAAGATCCAACAATCTCCCACTTGCACAAGATTCATAGAAGATTGCTGCAAGCAGTAAATACAGCCTAACAACGGTTACTACCCTTAATACGTATGACTAAGTGCCATTCAATAACATCATCCCCTTCAAGTACCATACTTGAAATGTTTTAGGTGAATCAATCATCTATCCTTTTATCGTAGATGTCATGTTAAATCCTAGCAACACAGAGTGATCATTCTCCATTTATTTAACTATATCAGGCCTTAGACCTCTTACTCTCAATGAATAAGAGGGATAAATCCCATCTTGACTACATACGTCTCTTATAATTACCTTATATCATACCTGAACTTAGACTTATGTACTGCCATGTTTCAAAACAACGAAGAGCTAAGTCAAAGTATAATATTTGGTAAATATCAAGACCCAATAAGTGTATTAGGTCAGAGGATACCAAATGATGTTCGCATTTACTCAAAATTACTTATGCTCAATCGGGAAGATTCCATGTAGTAATATTTGAGATGCAGGTCAGTCCAATATTTGCATCCCACAAATATCTATGAACTCTGGCACAACCTTTTGCACTATATTCATCTATATGAATATCTACCAATCCAAGTTCATAATAGCATACCTTCATACTTGTTCCCACAAGTATGAACAACTACAGATGTTCTGCGTAAATAATTTACTCATGGATTTTAAACATGCAAAATAGGAATATTAGTTGAATCATTATAACCAAATAATTCATTCAAGTAATAAAAGGTTACCATATCTCAATACAGAAATTAAAGATCAAATCCAGTCACTAGAATATTGCAGTCCCATGGCACAAGCATGAATTTCATGCTTTGCCTTTTCAAGAAGCTTCGTGAGTGGATCCACAATGTTTTGATCCATGTGAACTTTGCGAATACATATCTTTCCTTTTTCAACTTCATCCCTTATGTAGTTGAATCTTCGTTCAATGTGCCTAGTCTTTTGATGTGCACAGGGTTCCTTGATTTGAGCAATCGCACCCTCGTTATCATAAAGAATTTCTAGGGTGTCCTGAATGGAAGGGACCACTCCTAGATCGACAATGAACTTCTTTAACCATACAGCTTCCTGAGCTACTAATGAAGTGGCGATCAGTTTGAAAACTTGCATCCGTGTAACCGTTTACTACGAGTTCCTCCTCAACAGATCCATAGATGAGGAACATATCTTTAGTCGTTCATAGGTACTTAAGTATGTTCTTAACAGCCATCCAATGACTGTTTCCAGGATTTTGTTGGTATCGGCTTGTCATGCTCAAAGCACGTGGCACGTCCGGTCTAGTGCATATCATTGCATACATGATGGATCCTATAGCAGACGCATACGTAATTCCCTTCATTTTGTCTTGCTCATCCTTTGAACTTGGAAATTGAGTCTTACTCAATATTGTACCTCTTTGAATAGGTACGGTACCTTTCCTAGAGTTTTCCATCTTGAACCTTTTCAAAAACTTATCAATGTGTGCACTTTGCTTCAAACCTATCAACCACCTTGATTTATCCCTATAGATCTTTATTTCTAAAATATATGCGGCCTCACCAAGATCCTTAATGGAGAAACATCTTCCAAGCCAGGCTTTTACACCCTCCATGGTTGGAATGTCATTTCCAATAGTAGGATGTCATCAACATACAATACTAGGAAAGTGGTGATGCTCCCACTAGCCTTCTTATATACACATGCTTCATGAGCTTTTTTGATGAATCCAAATTTGATTATCTCTTCATCAAAATAGTGATTACAACTCCTTGATCTTGCTTCAATCCATAGATTGATTTCTTTAACTTGCACACTTTGTTAAGATGTTTTGAGTCGACAAAACCTTCAGGCTAAACCATATAGACATCGTCCTAAAGATATTCGTTTAGAAAAGAGTTTTAACATCCATTTGCCAAATCTCATAATCATAATGAGCAGCTATGGTAATAATATCCTAATAGACTTTAGCATTGCAACTGGTGAGAAGATCTCATCATAATCAACTCCTTGAGTTTGAGTGAAACCTTTTGCTACAAGCCTAGCTTTATAAGTATCCAAGTTTCCATGCATATTGGTTTTCTTCTTCAAAGCACACTTACTTCCAACTATCTTGTAGTTAAGAGGTAGTTCACCAAGTCCCACACTTGGTTGTCATACATGGATTGCATCTCAACGTTCATGGCTTCAAGCCATTTGTCACAATCCAATTTGGACATTGCATTATAATAGGTGGTTGGTTCATCAGAATCTACCACATATCTTCCATCTACGAAAAATCCATATCTTTCAGGTGGATTACTAATTCTACCAGATCTACGAATGTTCTGTGTACTTTGATCAACCACTTGTTCATTCTCAATATCCTCGTGTTGAGTGCTAGTATTAACCAAACGTGTATTGTTTTGTGGTTCTTGATCCTCCTCAAGATCCACACTTCTACTGGTAGTTCCTTCCGTCAGGAACTTAGCTTCTAATAACTTAGCCTTCTTGGCAACACATTCCTTTTGTTCCAATGGATCTTAGAAATAATATCCTATACAATCTCTAGGATATCCAATTAAGAATCACTTAGTGGAACGACTTTCTAGCTTGTTTGAGGTGGGAGTCTTAACATAAGCCTCACAATCCCACACGTTTAAATATGATAGTGATGGAACCCTTCCACGCCATAAATCAAAAGGTGTTATTTCCACTTTCTTGGTTGGGGCCATATTCAAAATACGGGCCGCAGAGAGCAAAGCGAAACCCCAAAATGATAGAGACAATGAGCTTCTATCCATCATAGATCGAACCATATCTAATAGAGTTCGATTTCTCTGCTCGGACACGCCATTATGTTGTAGTGTTCTAGGAGGAGATAGTTGTGAGACAATACCACAACTTCCAACATGATCTCTAAAAACATCACTTAGGTATTCACATCCTCTATCGGTGCGGAGAATTTTTATTTTCTTGTTGTGTTGATTTTCTACTTCATTTTTGAAGATTTTGAACATTTCAAAAGCTTCATCTTTGTGTCTTAACAAGTACACATAACCATATCGACTATAGTCATCGGTAAAGGTAATGAAGTATCTTGCATAGTACCTAGTCAATGCCTTAAAAGGACCACATACATCCGAATGTATGATGCCTAATAAATCTTTTGCCCTTTCAGACTTGCCACTAAAATGTGCCTTAGTCATTTTACCTTGTAAACAAGATTCACATACATTAAATGAATCATATTCATTTGCTTTTAAAAGACCGTTCTGTTGAAGTGTTTGTATGCGCTTCTTGATTATATGACCAAGACGGCAATGCCAAAGATAGGTATCACTCAAATCCAATTTGAGTTTCTTAGTGGTGGTTTGGTACAAAGAGTTATCATATAATGTGTTTTCACGAACCAATTCATAAATACCATTAATAGGAATAGCTTTAAAATAAAATGTGGCATTTAGAGAAACATGAATTTCATTCTTAATAAATGACAAAGCATAACCATATTGTCTTATTTGGACAGCAGAAATAATGTTCTTAGTCAAACAAGGAGCATACAAAATATTGTTCAAAATTGCTTCCGAACCATTTGGAAGCTTCAAGATGTAGTCCCCGTGGCCTTCAACTTGAACTTTTGCCCCATTCCTCATGTAGAGCCTAACATCCCCTTTCTTGAAGTCCTTACTTCTTTTGAACCCCAGCAATAGGTTGCAAATGTGAGTTCCACATCCGGTATCCAATACCCATGTATAAGAGGATATTAAATTTAGATCAATATGAATCATGAAAAGTGTACCAGAGGTTTGCCCAACATCCCTCTTTGCTTGAAACTCTATGAGATGGACTGGGCAATTTCTTCCCCAATGTCCAATCTCCCCATACTTAAAGCATGGGTCATTTGAAGCACCTTTTTCTTCTTCCCCGCTGGTTTTGGTGGTGGCTCTCTTACCACTCCTTTTACCTTTCCCTAACATGCCCCATACCCTTAGGAACATTTGCCTTGGGTGCGGGGTGAGGCCTCTTCTTGTTCCCACCTTCATTGATGGTGAGAACGGGAAAAAACCTTTTACCCATGGTCGCCTCGGCAGTTTTGAGCATAGAGTGAAGCTCACTTATGTATTTTCCCACCTGTTCATGTTATAATTCATGACAAAATTGTCAAACCATTTTACAAAGAGTTGAGGATCAAATCCGTAGCCAACTCTTTCGAGACGGGACAATTCAGCCTTTCGAGGCGGTCATTGTGGCTTTTCATCTTAAGTACATAAGATGAAACAGATTGGGTGTCGTCCATACGACACGCATGGAGTGCTCGAACCATTTCGAAGCACTCAACCCGTGGTTGTTGTTGGAACGTTTCCTTCAATTGGGTTATCATGTCGTATGCTCCATGATCTTCATACTCCTTTTAGAGATCTCGAGTCATACTTGCCAACATGAGGCAAGATACTTGGACCGAGTTCTCAGTGTATTTTACCCAATTATTGTAGGCCTCCTCATCATCCTCACTAGGTTGATCGGGAATCGGATCGTCTAATATTTATGATCGTTTGTCTTGCATCAGAACAATTCTCAAGTTTCGAAACCAATCAATATAGTTATTATTGTTTAGACGCTCCTTTTGGAGAATGGTCCTTAGTGATAATGAGTGAGCGGACGAGATTCATTGTTTTCATTATTGTTGGTGGCCATCTACAAAATATACCATAGTTCAATTTTAGTATTTTTGATATTGTTCATATTTTAGTAAATAAAACCCCTTTTAAGTGACTTACACAATTTTAAAATCTAGAATCCAACATTACATTTAAATAGTGGTTACGTGACCTTTATGCCATTATTTAAATTACAAGGTAGTCAACGTTTTGACAATTGCAACCCTTTGCAACTTCTAGGGTATGGGATCGACTTTAAAACATCATATGTATAGTCGGCATGTTTATCCTATCAACACCTTTGTAAACCATATTGTAGGTGATCCATTTAACATGGTTTGCAAATAATGTTACCCTACTTGCACACACATGTGAGTTTTCCAACGTAAGTGGTTAGGTGACCTTTATCCCACAAATATGGTATCCCCACCTCAAGTCACAAATTCCCTCAAAACGGTTAGGTGACCTTTATCCCATTAAGAGTTTCCAAATGACTCAAGTGTTGTGCAAAAGGATGGTGTTAAAGTTTTTTATATAAAAATTTTAAGTTTTCATAATCTTAGTTTAGAAAACTCTATGTACCTTATATTTGCATGCTTTCAAATACAAGGTACCCTATGGTTCACTTTTGATAAAACCTATTTTATTAAAACCATTAATCCTTTTAATAACCTTTTATTAACCACTTAATCATAAAGAACCATCAAATTTTTAGCTTGTAAAGTTTGTTAATGAGTTTGTTATGCATATCCAAATATCAACCAATCAATTAAACAACAAACATAAACATACAAACATGAGTGCATAACCATAGCCACTAAGTTGACCACACTTGTTTTCCATCATAAGTGTTGTCATAATGTCTTTCCTAACGGTAGAGATGACACATCAAATTGTTTCCATGAACTCCCACTTGAATCCACATCCAAAAGCTTCAAGTGTCCATGTCTTTTGTGTCCTTCTCTGAGTCTTCATCTTGTGCATCTTCTTTTACAAAATTCATATCCTAATACAATTTTCTAACAAAAGAAATGCACCTAATATATTTATTACATAACCAAATGAATAAATAAATTACAACCCAAAATACAAAACACAAAATTACAACCCTTTCAAGAATCAAAACCAACATGACAAATCACAATCAACCAAAACCAAAACACATATGGCCAAGGCTATGTTATTTACCAAAATTTGAAACATATTCAACATCCAAGAACAACAATGAATCCCTTATTTCAGCCTTAAAATTTCAGCCAACATGAACTAAAATTTTAAGGTTGCCCAAACAACACAATCAACAATTTGATGTATATCTTTTGAAGGTTTATACTAAAGCATGCAAGATTAAACCTTGAAACATAGTGGATTCATATATATCCACAACAAAACAGCCCCTAATGGTTGAAAAAGTCCATGAAAACTAAATTTCAAGACCTTTTGAAGCATATATTCCACATATCCGGCTCTAGATGCCATTGTTGGGTTTTGTAACATATAACCAAGGCTAGTTTAACCATTTAAACTATAAAAATGCAACGGAATATAGGTTTTAACATATGGTTTGTTACTTGAAAATTTTACCATTTTAAAGCACAAACAAAACCCAAAATCCAAGATCAACAATATATGTGTAATAGTATGCTATCAAACAAAACAAACAACCCTAGGGTGTACAAAGAAACAACCTTTCTTGCACAAGATGTTGTAGATGTAAAAGATGGAGAAGCTGATGTTCTTGAATGTCTAGCCTACAAAGGAGAAGACCTCAAGCTTGTATACCCACAAGCCCTTCCAAGCACCAAGCTTGTTAGGGAGCACAACACCAAAGAACTCTCTTCCTTTACGCCTTAAAAATAAACGAAAGTTTCAGCCTCTTGGAGCCTTGAATCCGAATTTTTCAGCCCTGTTTTGAGAGAGAGAGAGAGTTCCTTTCATTTGTGTGTTAGAAAGTGTGTGTTTTGAGGAGTGCAAGAGCAAGTCTCTATGTCTTCCAAAGACAAGACAAAAAAACAAAACCCCACACCCTTTTGAGCGGCCGAAATGTTTCTTTAAAATGGGTTTCCCCCATTTTATTTTTATAAAAATATTACACTTTTAGCCCTTAATTTTATAAAATTAAATCCTCTTTTGATTTTATAACAATAACAAAATTTTATTTGTTATTATTTAACCAACTTAGAAAATAAAAGAAACAATTCTCATCAACAAATTATCCACATAATGTTGTTCTTTTACAAAAGCAACGTTTTAGAAAACCCATTTTCTAAATTGGTATCGGCATTTATTTGTTTGATCTTATCAAAATATATATATTAATTGGTGTTTGTATAGCTTGTTTTTGGGTATGACCCGACTTGGATCATAACGTACTAACCACATCAATCTAGTATGTGTCTTGGGCATATAAGATCCATTCCAAGTGAATAAACAAAAGAATCCTATCATGGATCACCTTTCAAAGTGAAGTGAAAAGAATCCCAATGTGGATCATCATGAAAAGAATCAAAGTAAAAGAATCTCAATGTGGATTAGTAAAAATGAGGTCTTATAACTTAAGTAACTTGGTAAGGAAATGTGAAAAGGTTTTACATGCATTATATCAGGATGGTTGATCATTCCATGCTTGTGTGTGAGGTACATATTGAATAATTAAATCAGCCAAAACATGATAAATATCACTTGCATCAAAATATCAACCTGGTATGAGTTTAAGAGGACAAACCTACCTTTAATCATCAAGTTCATAAACATGTCCATTTTATAATAAATGATGCACATGTGTAACATAAGATTGATATGATCATAACAAAAGAGATACTTCTCCTCATTATTAATAAACAAAATTATATTAAAAAGTTTTTAAATGTTTTAATGTTTCTATCCAGATGTGGATATAAACTTTCGGGGGAGTAATTTAAGATTTTTGATTAAGTCTATATCGAATTTTACTATCTTAAATTACTTTCCTAAAAATTAAAAACAAAACAAAAAGAAAATGCATGTGTTGATGCAGAAGTTATACCATAGCATCTCAACCTATGCCGATTCTTGGAAGCATGAAAGTCTAAGATCAGTCAAACAATGGGAACTTGTATCAATTCTATCATACAAGTCAATCCAAGCAAGAATTGACAACCTTAATAGTCAACAACTTTATAAGAAAAATCAATCAATGACATCTCATCATAACAAGAAAAACCAAATCAGAAACAATAACTTTTGATTAAGTTCAAAAGTTAATGCATGTAAGGGAATTGGTTAATGCACATGAAGGTAACCCATGCATATAACCAATGCGGGTAAGTGCAACTAATACGGACAAAGATTGTACTCTACCGCATTGGTGTGTAACAAGTATACATGAAAATATGAAGTTTTAAAACATATGCGGAAAAGAAGTGTTCTACCGCATTTGTGAATACGTATGAAATTTACACTTCCGCATTTGTTTTACCCATCCGTATTTGTTGATTTCCTCATCAATCACATTTATGGATAAGTGTCTTCCATTTTCATGTACTTTCAAACAAAAATGAACAAGTGCTTAATCTATTCTGTCACAATGAATGATGATCAAGTAAATGTGGAAATTTTATTCTATCGCATTTGCTATAGTGAGCAAATGCTGAACAAGTTTGATCAGCCGCATTTGCTACAGTGAGCAAATGTAGAACAAGTTCAGTCAAACACATTTGCTATAGTGAGCAAATGTTGAACAAGTTTAATCAACCGCATTTGTTGTGGTGCCCAATTGCTTATGAACTTCGTTCTTTCGCATTTGCCACAGTGCACAAATACCGATAGAAGAAATCTTAAGTATTCTACTTCCGCATTTGCTACAGTTTGCAAATACGGATGTCCAAACTAATAAGTTTTACTCTTTCACATTTACAACAGTAAGAAATACAGATGTTTAAAAACCATCCACATTTGCTATAGTGTGTATTAAAACTCTAACTGCATTTGTTCTGAGACTGTAAATTTTGAAAAAGCCATTTTTTGACTATTTAAAACAACTTCAAAAGGTCGTTTAATACTTTTCAAATTTGAAAGACTATATAGTGGGACGAGCAAAAACACTGTTCATCTTCATCACTCATCTTCTTCTTTAACAATCAGAGATCCAAGTTTGTCTCACCCAATCTATCCTCATATTAGATACTACACAATAGAATTATCAAACGAAAGGTGAAACTTTTTACATTGTTTTAACTAATTTGTTGGACTTTTGAACTGATAATGAACATAGAACCCTAGTTAACAAAGAACACCCAAAATCATATTTATTCTAAGAAAAGATGAACATTTTCGACTTCAATGAACATGCAAACTTAGTAAAATACGATTCAATCTGAAAATCTCAAAGTTATGTACATCGCATGAACAAAGCATCATGAAACCGAAAATGTTGAAATCAAAACTTGAAATAAAGTTAAATTAGCAGTCAAAAACATCAAATTTTGATCTTCAAATCTTAAAAATAAATAACAATGGGTAATCATGACAATACCTCAATCTGAAATATTTACTATGGAACAGTATCCTCAAATGTTCATATTTGACCCTCAAAAGTCAAAATGATGAATGTTGCTTAAAATAGTACATATATTATCATTAAACTAACTCATATGCCTCTAATGCAGGGCACATGACTGATATCTCGTGGAGTAAGCTCCACAACATCAGTGGTTTCTAGACCCTGGTGTACCTGAGGTTGAGGGGCTTAGAGACATGATCAGATTCATCTCCACAACAAGAGTGGCTTATGCTATCATTGTCAGACCTATCATAAATGAGAAACTCATAAGGTCATTCTAGAACTCTGTGGAAGTGATAGAGGCTGATGGTGTTAAGTCTTTATCTGGATGATTGATGATGAGCATACAGTAACCATAACTGAAGAAAAGGTGAGACGGTGTCTGCAGTTTGGTAATGATGCAGATGCCCCAATTGAGCTAGCAGATGATGATATTACTACTTTCTTTGCTGAGATTGGATATGAAGGAGGTTTTGAAGGGAAACACATTGTGAAGGGATTGATAGACTTGCCATGGAGGTTTCTGATCCGTATCTTTTAGCACTGCTTAATAAAAAAACATGATGGAATGATATCCTTGTTATTACTTCATCGGCAATTTGTGCTTTGTGCACAAATAGGCCATTCAATATGTTAGCTTATGTCTTTAATGGCCTAGGATCCAACATACAAGAAGGAAGGAGTTACAAGTTCTTAATGTACCCAAGGTTCATCCAATGTCTGATAAATGAAGCCTTCCCTAATCTAGTGGCCGATGGACTAGTTCTAGAGATTCCACACTATGATGCTAAGTCATATACGTACATTAAGAAGAGGGATCCTAGAAATTTTTACAGTGGAGGTCACTCTCCTCTCTGCCTTGGATGATCCAACAGATCAATCTTGATGAACAGGTGAAGAACAACATCTTGATGAGCAAATTGAAGAACAAGCTGATCCTCTACCTATTCCATCTCCACAAAGAACACCACTGCAAACACCTCACACCTCACTAATTCCATCTTCAAAAAGAACCCTAACACCTCACACCTCATAAATTCCATCTCCAAAAAGAACCCCAACACCTCATAGCTAACAAATACAATCTCCCCAAACACACCCATTACATCTCCATCCTTATCTCCTATTCACCATTCACCTATCCAATCAGCCCAACCATCTTCAATTTCTACCAAATATATTGAGCATGGTAACTCTTCCAGCTCTTCAGAAAGATCCAAATAATCTTCTCGTAAGGAGGATAACCCCAACCAAATGCATGTCAAGAAAGCTAACTCTGAAGCTGCTCCTTTCGAGTGTTTTGCTAAATATGGTATTAGTAAACCATATGAGAAAGATGAGATGATATCTGAACTTTTACAAAAAGTAGTAAGATGGAAGGACTACTAACAGGATATCAAGTCATTCAAGACACCTGTTGGAATTGGATGAGAAGGAGGATGAGCTAAAATCATTGAAAATAAAATATGATTCAGAGATGAAAGAAAAAGAAAAGGAGATTGAGAAGTTACAACTACTTTTAATCAATCAAGAGAAGAAATTAGTTGTCATGTTGACACTCTTTCTATTCAAACCATTGCCATGGAAGAGCAAGAGGAAATAATTGAAGAACAAGCAGATATTACCACTAATTTGCAAAATCAAATTGAAAGTCAACAAAAAGTTTCTACCTTAAGATGCTCATTGAAATTAAGAGAAAAGTTGAGGTTAAAGCATGTGAAAGGGATGAGGAAAGATTTAGAGCTGATGAGATAAAACTTCTTCTGAAAGTGATGAAAAAGAAGAAGATACAAGTAAGTCAAAGAATGAAAAGTCAAGCCTAGAGATGGTGGTCTATTCTGGAAAATCAGCAGCTACACACACTGAAGAGACTGAATTTAATGACATGAT
Organism: Flaveria trinervia; assembly: GCA_025506515.1. Lineage (NCBI taxonomy): Eukaryota > Viridiplantae > Streptophyta > Magnoliopsida > Asterales > Asteraceae > Flaveria > Flaveria trinervia. Next base: position 34,881,099 of record CM046449.1, on the reverse strand, counting down.
CAATGCACTAGACAGTTTCACATGAGAAGAGTTCATTATTTGTTAGGACCGTGTCCGTACAGAGTACTAACGGATTATGCTTGAAACCAAATCAAATAGGGCGGAAACCTATTTGAATGGCGATCCAATCAGTGAGGACGCAATACCAATCAATCTAAAGATTAAAGAAATATTAAGATTGAGTAGATACGATCTGATGTGAACTATGAAGTTGGAATTTGTGTTCTGGATGTTGTGGACGGCTAGGTTATGAGGGTATATGATATAAGTGTCAAAAGTCTTGTTTTTCCACGAATAAAGTTGTATTTACAGGTTTGCAGTCTTCATTCATGCGACTGAACCATTAGCATGGTTCAGTTGTGCGACTGACCCATGCGACTAATTCATACGCACGACTAATAGTTCAGTCGTGCGACTGAGTCATTCTCATGTCTCAATCGTATGACTGATCCAGTCTCCTGGCTCAGTCGTGTGACTGGTTCATTAGCATGATGTCTTCATGCGTATGGTCCATAAGTATGGTCCATTAGCATGAATAATCATACAACAAATTCAAACCTATATAATAACTTCATATATATGAATTAAAGATACATTAACATCAAGCACAATTCATATATCATTATATCATTTCATAAAACATATGTAAGCCATGACATACTTTTATATTAAGCACATAAAGTAGGGGCATATGTATGACAAACTCCCCCTTGGACCTAGTTTACTCTATTGTCAGACATCCATCATATGCTCTTCAAACTTCTAGTACTTCTCTTCTGTTGTGACTCCTGTGTGTATTTCAAACACAAAGCATAGCCGTATCACATTTTAGAATTGGAGGGCTTGTACAATATCCTGCATGTCATAGAACAGTGGCCATATAGAGTGTAGACATCTTCAGCTAACAAGTTGGTAACCCACATTGGGTCAAATACCCTAATAGTTTCCATTTTGCCCTCTTTGTTCAGAACTACGACAACTTCACCCATCCTCCAGTCATAATACCACCGTTTGAAATGTGGAGTGAAGTCCTGAGGCATTTCCTGCAGGGGATCTTTGACATCATGCACGGAGGACTCCACTTCAGCACTACTCACTCACTGGGGGCTTCACCTGCTTGCCCCGGTAAACCTTCATCCGACCTAGAGTCGTATCATCCATCACCTCGAAAGTAACCGCATCGCGTCTCTCCTTTAGCAGCGAAGGAAGCTTCTAGTCAATAATTATCAATAAAACCGTGGGCACATACAAATGCCTCCTTTCCCTTGGCCTTGATGTTCTCTACCATGTATGTGAAGAGTATGCGGGAGAAACTAAATGGATGGTTCAGCACCAGAGCAACATATGCGTTCTGGATTTGGTCCGACATCTCATCAAAGCCTCCTTTCCTTGAGGCTATACACTTAAGGATGACGTGAGCCAAGTACTTGAACTGGGGGCACATGTTGAGCACACCAGCATTAATGTCCCCAAGGTACTTGATCCGAAGAAAACATCCCCGAACAGTCAGGGGATGCAACTTGGTTAGGTAGGCACCGTGTTCACCTAGGTCCAAGACCCTCCTCAGATCATCTTTGCTAATCTCAAACTCTTGTCCAAAGATAGAGATCCGGATACGGTGAGGCTCAATGGACCTATCAACTATAACACCTTCCTAGAAAGCCTACTGAATAGATCTATACGGTTTGCATGGTGTAGAGATGGCCTTGAAAATCCTCGATTTGCGCAAAGAGGCAATAATCCCAATGAACTCAGAAACATTCTGGGATGTAGCATCAAGCGGAGCATAAATGTTGTGCTTGGTGCTCATAGTCCTATGTTATCCATGTTTCTGTAACACAAGACACATATATGTTAGATTTGTGTAATGATGACATTTGACTCTTAAAGAACTTGGTTCTTTTGTTCAGTCATGCGTATGGGCAATACGATTAAGTCTTAGCCGTATGATTGAGTTCAGTCGTACGATTGAGCCTGCGATAGAGCTTAGTCATATGCAATGCCATACGGTTGAGCCAATCGGCGACTGAACTCATACGCATGGTCATTCGTGTGATTGAGTCATATGCCCAGCTCAATCATGCGATTAAAGTTCATTAGCATGTCCATTGCATAAAGCTCTGTTTAACTTTTTAAATTCAAATCTTGTTCAAAACTGATGTTAAATTTGTGACTAGACTCATTAGACTCGTTAGAAACTCAAAATAACAAAGAATGTTCTTTTAATCACAACAATTATGTCATTTAATGGTTTATTTTGAGGAGCTTTCAAAGTTCTTGTTTTCAATGATTTCGGTCCTTAGGGTTTGATTAAATGGGCAGTATTGTTGATTCGATCCAATTTCTATATATGAAGAGTAAATGATTAGATCACAATTCAAATCAGGTAAAATCAATAATTGAACTTTGGGCAGGTATCGGTATGTCGTGCGTATGAAGGGTGAGCGATTTTGTAGGGTGTTACAAATGCGACCGACCCCTTATTTATAATGAGTTAACATTCAGTGGGCGACTGGGCCATTCAAATGATGCATTCGTTGCGACTGGGGTTCAGTCGTGCGACTGGGGTTCAGTCGTGATGACTGGGGTCAGTCGTGCGACGGCTCATAAGCTCTCCATCGTAGCGATGGTTCATTCTGGTGATCCCAATGCAATGGATTTCTCCATGCTTATGATCAATCGTGCGACTAGTCTATATTAATGGTTCAATCTCAATTGGCCCACACTTATGTTCAACGTACGATTGGCCAAAGTAGCTTGTTAGGATCTCAGCCCTTGGTTTAATCGATTGAACAGATATAGCAGCGGAATAGCTCAGAATTAGACAAATTCAAGCAAGAACATTCGATATAAAGCGATAAAAGATTTTGTTATAGAGAGAGAAATATCTGACAAAAGGAATATTGCATTAAGATTGTCGGCCTCAATGGCACGATTACAGGTGAGTCATCCTTCTTTATAAAGGAAAGAATGACGTAGGCTGATGTCACTTGAAAGTGACATGTAACCGTTTTATAACTACTGATGTTTAACAACTACTGAAGATGTCAACAACTGACATCTTCTTACAAATGTTCCTAAGTGTTAAACATCTTATTTACAACTACTAAAAACATAAAACTACTGATACTACAACAACTGAAGAACAACCTCTTCAGTTGTTTACAAGTACTGAAAAGTAAACAAACTACTGAAAAGAAAAGAAAACTACTGAGAAGAAAAACCATCACAACAACTGAAGAAGCCCTCTTCAGCTGTTGTCATCAGCTGTTAGCATCAGCTGATGTCTTCAGTACTTGAACATCAGACTTTGTCTTTCAGCTGTTGATCTTCAGTCTTTGTCTTCAGTACTTGTTGAAGTCTTCAGACTTTAGATCTTCAGCTGTTGTCTCAGTCTTTGTCTTCAGTACTTCAGAAATACTTCAGCAGTTGTATTCTTCAGACTTTGTAGAACAGCTGATCAGGTCTTCTTCAGCTGTTGTGATGTCCTGTGGGACTTAGAGGTTTCTCTGATCAGGCTCATTGGTTCTTTTGGTCCAACAAACTCCCCCTGAACCAATGCAGCCAAAACCTCTAAGTTATTGACGAGTCCCACTTATTTTGGCAGATAGATTGGTCTTTTTATCCTCTTGATCAGATGAGAAGTGACCCTTTTTCAGCACCGGCCTGGGAAGAAGTCTCTGATGATCTGTTTTGCATGATATGGTTGGGAGCTCTGTATTGGGGACTTGGACACTGAGCTGTTACCCCAACCATGAGATCTACTTCCCTGTATCAGCCTATAGGATTCCCTGGTGTAAGCCCTTAGAAACATGATCTGCTCATCCATTGTCAGCACCTCGGGCACACCATCAAACAATCCTTCTCGGCCATACACTTCAGAGATGTACTTGGCCTGTTTTCCATTCTTGAGCTCAACCGTGGTTATTTGTCTGTAAGCAAACTCATCTGGATGAGTCCCTTCTAAGAGCAGGTTGAGCTCATCTTGTTTGAAGTTTTCAAGTCTTTTGTAAACCAACCTTCTTTATGATTTTATTCTCCAACATCTTTTGGGGTGGTTGTTTGGCTTCATAAGCTTTCTTGAACTCTTCTACAATTTCCCAGGGGACACTACAAGAACCACAGTGATGTCTTCGTCGACAACCTCTTCACTTGGCCTTGTATTTTGAAGGAATTTCTTTCTTGACAATCCTGTGTGCCACCCTAGGATCAGGCCATATCCTTACTTTTCCCTTTGGTATTGAAAGGTATTAGCAAGGGTGTACAATCTTAAGACTTCTTTCTTCATGCTAATCATTGAAGAGGATGTGGCATATGCTTTGTCAATGCTTTTCAGCATTTCCTCATCATGTCTTTGCATCTGTTCCTCTTCAATCTTTATCATCACATCATGCATTTGAGAAGCAGGAGTGATGGACATTGGATTAGCCTTAGGCAAAGTGATAACTGCAGAGAGTGGCAGTCTGTCTTCATCCTCCTCTTCTTCTTCATCAGCCCTCAGTACCTTTCTTTTCTTTTGTCTAGGTACATCACTGGCAGTGGGTTTTGGGGGAAGGATTTGGTTTTGTGGGTTGGATGGTTGGTTTAGAGGGTAAAGGGGTTGTTTTAGTGGGTTGTGGAGGTAGTGATTTTGAGGATAGAGGTTTTCAGACTGTTTTAGCATTTTGGCTGTAAGGGAGGCTTAGTAAATTTTGTCAGTTCTTTTCGGTTCCCACCCCAGCTTCATTTAATGCCTCAATCACTAAACCCTTGGAGTATGCTTCAGACGAACAAATCTTGGTGGTTATTGCCAAGATGTTGTCCCTGGTCCAGGCCCTTATTTCTATCAGAGATCTTCCCAAGTATTTGGCTATAAATCTAATCATTATCTCCAGCCTTTCTCTTTCTAAGGCATCATAACTAGCCCATCTTGAGTTGATCTCCTCTGTCTCCAACCTTCTGATCTCGGAGTCTAGTTGTTGGATGTCAAAACCCTGCCTATATAACTGATCAATGATTTTATCCATTGAACGGTTATGGTTGGCATCAGCTTCTTTCACCATATCATTCAGCTCCTTCTCCTTCTCAGACTCTCCTTTCCTCTTTTGATATGTGACATGAAAGTCTTTTTGACTTTCATTCACTTCAGCTCTCTTCTCACTCTCCTTCTCCTTCTCATGATCAAACTTAGTCTCCTCCACACTTATAACAGCCAACTCCTTCTTTTACTTCTCTGATTCTTTCTCCTTCTCCCCATCTGTCCTCTTCCTTTTTCCTTTAACTACTGACTCTCCCCCTTTTTGGTTGCATTGGGTGCAAGGGTTTGAGCAGTAGAAAGTGATTTGGTCACCAACTCCTCCACCAGGGGTTGTATTATTGTAGGAAGCCTCTCATCAATGGCTTTGATCACTATATCTGTGATCATGGGAGTGATGAGAGGTAGGGATTTTTGAAGGTTAGCAACTGATGATCAGGATGGTTCTGTTCCTGAGAATCAGTGCCAAAAGCAGAGGCTGGTGGCTTGGAAGTATGTATTGGCTCAGTGTTTAGGGGACCTTCAGAAGAAGGTGCCATCTGTGGGTGTATTGTGGTGGCAGATGGACTTTCATCCTGAGACATCTTGGCCAGCAGCTCTTTGAGTCTGCTAACCTCATCCTCTAGGATGGTGTTTTGAGCAACTACATCATAGAAGAAGCTCAGGTCATCATCAGTTGATACTGAATCACCTGACCTCCTGACAGAGTCAGGATGAACATGCCTTGAGTGTAGATCAATTATAGCATGTGCCCCTTGTTCTTGGTTCTGGGGACTTCCAGCCTCAGGACTATGTCCTTCATCAGCTGTTGCCGCTGGTGAGGTCTTAGAGATGTTACCAACTGCATCCTGGTCATTTGCTGAGTCAGAGAGCAGTGGCAGCCTCACCAGAAGTTCGCACCTCCTTGTCTACACCAGGAGATGGAACATGATAACCCCTGTGCTGTGGGTTGACAGAAGCATTGTGATCCTCCCCCTCAGGTGTTGAGGTTATCCAGTAGTGATTGGTGTCTGGGTGGGGGGTGAGGAATGCAACTGCGTCAGCACTTTTGCAACAATTATTGTAGGGCTTTGAGGGGCGGTTGCATCAGGAGAGGGTGTGGAAGCAGTGTGCACCCGGGACGAGTGGTGCTCTTCAATGGTAATCCCCTCAAGTGAGGAGGATCCCAGCAGTGTGGCTTCCCTTTGAGTGGTTGCATCAGGTTCCTTTTGAGAGGAAACCTGAGCGGCTTCGGTTGGTGGAGTCATAGTCTCTACGGGGGTTATTTCCAGTAGAGATAACCTGCTTTGGTGCAGCAGGAGCATCCTCAGGGGACTCAACTCCCTGAGTAGCCTTCTTAGGCTTCTTCTTTGTGGGTTTGGAGGGGACTTTGGATGTGGAAGTGGAGGCTGTGGGTTCCAGCTGCGTGGGTTTGCGCAGCTTGGCAGCCTGTTTAAGAGTTTGGTCAGTGTTGTGTCGGGAGTATACCTCCGGCAATACAGCCAAAGCAGGGACTCCCAGACCAACTAGTCCCTCAGCAGAAAGCTGATTCTCTATTATGGCCATTATAAACCGAGGATATAGTATCCAACGGTTAGAAAGTGTGGTTTTGTGGCCATATCCTTGATTTCAAGAAAAATTATTTCAGAAAAGTTTAGTGGTTCTTGTTCAAGGATAGAGAACAGTACCTGTTGCCATCTGGAAGACAGTTGATCCCAAGAAGAAGTCTTCGAGGCCAGGCAAACATTTACCATATGAAATATCAAGCGTTCAGCATCTGGAAAATGTTTCTTCAGGATGGTCGAAGCACTAAGATCGCTTGATATCCATGTTGTCCAAATGAAAGATCAAGTTGGCGCTTAGGATATCCAACAGGGTAGGCAGCATCATCTAATAGTAATATCTGGCGGATGGTAGCAGTAGAGATGACCACCTTATGAGAGTTGATGGACGAATGGATAGATTCTCCATTAACAGTTGCATTCGTCCAAAACTGATGTAGCGAATCGGCATAAATGATTGGATTTAGGAGGAAGCCGTTTTCAGTGGTGATTGGACCATAAGATCTATAGCATTATCGAATTTGGTCCAGAAGGGCGATTTAGTGAGGTACGCGACACAGTTGTGTCGAGGCTTGAGTTGCATGGTCGCCATTAATGAAGGGGAAAGATTTTCAGAGCTTTTGAAATTTTAGGTCGTGAAAGAATGAAAAACTCTGAAAGAGGGATCAGATATATATAGGGTACGGGGTATGAAACGACTGAAGGTTTTGGTGTTAGTCATCAGTATTTGAAACAACTGATGACGTGGTATTAACTTTCAGAGGTTTGAAACGACTGATGGTATTGGTGTGGTCAGCAGTTATAAAACAACTGAAGACATGGTGTTTACAATCAGACGTTGAAACAACTGAAGTCTCTGATTTAGGCATCAGTAGTTTTAAAAACTACTGAAGACAAGTTGGACTTCAGATGTTGAAACAACTGAGGACTTGGTATTAGTCATCAGTAGTTGTGAAACTACTGAAGACCCTGGTTGTGCCATCAGTTGTTGTAAACAACTGAAGACTTGGTGTTAGTCATCAGTAGTTGTGAAACTACTGAAGACATGGTATTGCTTCAGTTGTTTATGAAGAAACAGCAGTTTGTGAACTACTGAAGAGAGAGTACTCATCAGTAGTTGTCGTCAATTCATAGCCTTTCAGCTGTTTCATACTGTCCTCAACACTTACTCATCAGCCTTTTTGCTGTTTTCAGTTGTTTCATAGGACATCAGTACTTATCTGTTTCTACTGATTTCAGTAGTTGTAACTACATCAGTAGTTTAGAACAGATAAAGTACAGTACTTAAAGCATTTAGCCTTCAGTAGTTATAAAAACTACTGAGGGTAAAATAACTCATCAGTACTTATATGTGACATGGTTACCAATGATCATCAGTAATTACTGAGATCATCAGTAGTTGTCACTTATTCTAGCTGCAGCATACCAAGCCTTAACACCAGGTTGTGGAAAGTTGAACTATCCAAAGGCTTAGTAAAAATGTCTGCAAGCTCATCAGCACTAGGCACAAACATAGGATTAATTAGACCCTTTTCAAAACAATCTCTTATAAAATGATGTCTAATTTCTATATGTTTGGTCCTAGAGTGCTGGACTGGATTTTTGACAATGCAAAGAGCTGAAGCACTATCCATTAATAATGGAGTCTTAGTCTCTGTAATGCCATAATCCAAAAGTTGATTCTGAAGCCAGAGTACTTGGGATGTACAACTTGCAGCAGCAATGTACTCGGCTTCAGCAGTGGATGTAGAACAGATGTTTGTCTTACTTTACTCTGCCAAGAAATCAAACAGTTGCCTAGGAATTGACATCCACCAGAAGTTGATTTCCTGGTCAACTTACACCTGCATAGTCACTATCAGAGAAAGCAACTAATTTGCAAGAATGTCCAGTGGAATACCATAAGCCTAGAGATTGTGTACCTTGCAGATATCTAAAGATCCTCTTGACTGCAATCAGATGAGACTCCTTAGGTGCAGCCTGAAATCTAGCACAAACACATGTAGCAAACATAATATCTGGTCTAGAAGCTGTTAAATACATCAAGGAACCAATCATACATCTGTAAAGAGTTTCATCAACATCTTTACCTTTCTGATCAACATCCAATTGTGTGGTGTTGCACATGGGAGTAGAACAGGGTTTACAGTTTTGTAAATCAAACTTATTCAAAAGATCTTTTGTGTATTTAGACTGATGAATGAAAATTCCATCAGCTTTTTGTTTGATTTGCAAACCTAGAAAGAACTGTAATTCTCCCATTGCACTCATTTCAAACTTCTGTTGCATTAAGTTTTGGAATCCTCACACAATTGGGGATCAGAGGATGCAAATATAATATCATCAACATAAATTTGAACAAGTAGCTTATGCTGATCCACCTTCTTAATAAATAAAGTTTTATCTATGGAGCCTCTAGTGAAATTATTCTGTAGAAGAAAGTTTGATAAGGTCTCATACCAGGCTCTAGGTGCTTGTTTCAACCCATAAAGAGCTTTATCAAGCTTATATACCCATTCTGGGTGCTTATTATCCTCAAAGCCTGGTGGTTGACACACATAAACTTCTTCTTTTATGTGTACCATATAGAAAAGCACTTTTGACATCCATTTGAAAAACTTTAAGATTGTGGAGTGCAGCATAGGCTAAAAACAATCTAATTGCCTCCAGTCTGGCTACAGGGGCAAAGGTTTCATCATAATCAATACCTTCTTCTTGTGCAAACCCCTGCACAACCAGTCTGGCCTTGTTCTTAACAATTAGCCCATTTTCATCAGTTTTATTCCTAAACACCCATTTAGTGCCTATTGCACACTTACCTGGGGGTAGAGGAACAAGCTCCCACACTTGCTGTTTTTGAACTGAAGAAGCTCAAGCTGCATGGCTTCAACCCATCCATTGTCTCTCAAAGCTACATGATAGTTCTTTGGCTCTAGCTGACTGATGAAGAGAGCATAGAAGCAGAAATTGGACAACTGGCTTCTGGTTGAAACACCAGCATTGATATCACCAAGGATTTGAGACATTGGGTGATTTTTCAGCTCTTGGTAAACAATCAAATCTGTGCAAGTGTTTGTAGGACCTTCAGCAGCAGCAGATGTTGATGCAGATTCTTGAAACCATGAAGATGGTGGCAACTCAAATGAAGTTGAGGATGCAGAAATCTCATCAGCATTTGTTGTGGATGGTGCTGCTGGAGCTACAGGAGCATCAGGTTTAGAGGACTCAGGCAGTTGGTCACTAAACCTGAAGAGGTGATTACTACTATCATCATCATCTTCAGCAGTAACACCAGGTGGTGAACTGTTGACAGGAGCAACAGCAGGAGATTGATAAGGAACATATTGCAGTATGTCCAAATCAAAGAGCTCCACAGGGCTTTGTGGAATCTTGTCCTTTGGAGATTCATTGAACTTGACATGTAGAGTCTCTTCAACCATCTTTGTTCTGCAGTTGAAGACTCTGTATGCCTTGCAAGTTGATGAATAACCAACAAAGTACCCTGCATCCACCTTAGGATCAAATTTCTGGAGCTGATCCTTTGTGTTGAGAATGAAACAGGGACACCCAAATGCTCTAAAGAATGAAATGAGAGGGGCCAAATGATGTAGAACTTCATATGGAGTCTTCATCAACCTCTGATTTATTAGCACTCTATTCTGCACATAGCATGCTGTGTTGACAGCTTCAGCCCAAAAGGTCAATGGCAGTCCAGAATCAGCCAACATAGACTTGCAGCTTCAATGAGGGTCCTGTTCTTTCTCTCCACAACTCCATTCTGTTCAGGAGTTCTTGGAATACTAAACTGCCTCTTTATTCCCTTGGAAAGGTAGAACTCATCAAGTGTATTGTTCCTGAATTCTGTTCCATTGTCACTTCTAATACACTTGACTGAGAGGGAATACTGCTTCTCAGCATACAACACAAAGTTTATGATCTTCTGTGCAGCTTCATCCTTTGAATGTAGAAAGAAAGTCCATACAAATCTGGAGTAATCATCCACAATTACCAGACAGTATTTTTTCTTTGCCATGCTCATCACTCTCACAGGACCAAAGAGATCCATGTGAAGAAGTTGTAAGCAGGCAGTGGACTTTGGTTCTTCAATAGGTGGGAATGAAACCTTGTGCTGTTTTCCTTTCAAACAAGCAGTGCAGTTGTTTTCACACTTGAACTCCTTCATAGGCATTCCCCTTACTAAACTATGGTGTATCAGCTGATTCATGTTCTTGAAGTTAACATGTCCCAGCCTTCTATGCCATAGATTAGATTCTTGAGGAGAGGCCTTGGAAAATAGGCAAGGATGGCCTTTGAGATCTATTTTCTTGGAAAGATCTAAGGCATACACTCTTCCTGTCCTGTTGGCCTTCAGGAGAGTGTGAGCATCCAATACCTTGTCAATCAAACTCAGAACTTTGGATGACAGAATCCTGCAGTTCTGGCTTGTGAAAAGGGCAACATGGCCTTTGTCACACATTTGACTGACACTCAAGAGGTTATACTTGAGATTTTCCACATGGTTGACATCATCAAACCTTATTTCCCCATTGGAAACAAAGCCCTTCCCGATGATGTAACCTCTTGCATCATTGCCAAAGGAAACAAAACCCTTCCTTCCTGGAGAGTAGTCATTAAGAAGTGAGTTGTTCCCAGTCATATGCATAGATCCCCCACTGTCTACATACCAGATGCTACTTTGGCATGTTGAAGAAACCTGCATTAATAAACAATCAGTTAGTTTTGGAGACCAAACCTTTTTGGTTTTGGGCCTGGTCTCATCAATAGATGGTAAACTAACAGGTTTATTGGCACAATAGCTTGAGGTGAAGGAGATGGTGTAGAAGAGGAATCCTTTGGCTTGGATCTCCTTTTCTGGGGTTTCAACACAGGGCCATCAAGTTGGTTAACTCTTCCCAACAGATGTTGAACCATCATTACCAGCTGTGTCTGATTCTGGGAAAGAGCTTTCAGCTCTTCAGACACATTGGTATTGGTGTTTGATGATGAGTTCTTGTGTTGCACCATCTTCTTTTGAGCAACCTCAGCTGTTGCCTGTTGCACTCCTTCCTTTTAGATTTCTTTTGGACATAGGAGTAACAGGATTTGATGCTGCTGGTACAAACTTGGACTCAAACTCAGTTTCATTTTAGCCAAGTTTTCTTTAATTTTCCTTTTTTTGAGTTTGGATCCCTTTTTGTACCAACAATCATCTGTGAGATGATTGAATAGACCACATATTTCACATGGTTTCTTCTTCATCTTCTGTTGATCATCAACTGAAGAAGATGAAACTACTGAAGACTTGCTCTTCAGCAGTTTAGAAGCACTTTTTGCCTTCTTGTCAACTCCTTAGTAGGCTTCAAATCCTTCCTACTGACAGTTTTCTTCTCTTTAGTGCTGTCAGTTATTGGGATTTGAACTCCAGATGTTATCCCCTGCTCTCCAGTACCCTCAGTACTTCTAGGGATAACACTTGGGTTGATCAACTCATTGATCATGTGAGTGTCAGCAGTTGAACCATCAATATCAGCTGATAGGTTCACAGAGGGATTACTACTGACTTCAACTACTGATGGTGCTTTATCAAGTAGTGAATCACATGATGAGGTGGATTGGTCATTACTTTCTCCATCAGATTCTACTCCTGCTCTTGAAGCAAAATCTGTAGGAGGAGCAGTGTGATTATAACCAATTCCAAACTTCACATTGGAAGCTGTTTGCTTACTAAGAAGCATTTCAAAGCCCTTGCAAGATTGTACCCATCGATCACACTCTACTTGGGTGACAGCAAGAGTATCTTTGAGGTCTTTGTACTTCTCTAAGAGTACATCCTCCCTAGCCTTATCATCAGAGATTTGGCATTTTAATTTATAAATCTCATCAGTTTTCTCTTTCAGCACAGACTCAAACTCAGCTTTATTTTGGAAATTATTTGTTCTAGCTCTACATTTTTATTGATTAAAGCCACATTTGCTTCTCTAATAGAGGCAAATGCTGCTATGCAAGTTTCAGAACATAATTTGGCCTTAGCCTCAGAGGATACCTGTGATACCTGTGTTGAAGAGGTACTTGAGGATGATCCATCAGAGGATTCCAAAGTCATGAGAGCTAGATTTCCAAAAGGATGCTCACCACCATGTTGACCAGCACCTGAGAACAGTTGTTCATTACCAGACACATCATCTGGTAAGCTGCTCCAGTCAACAACTCCTGGTGTGAAGAAGCTGTGTTGTTGAAGTTGATTAGGTTGATGAGATTGGGATGGTTGAGGCTCAGGGAGTGCATGTGGTTGCTGAGCAGTGGGTGCTTGAACCTGGCCTGGTTGTGGCATGTAATAGCAGGGGTATGGATATGGCATTGGCCCCTGTGGAACAAAATATGCAGGAGATTGTGGTTGATGATGATAACCAGAATTGACAGGTTGTTGCCCTCTGTTTTGTTGACTATTGCCAGGGAAAGTCACAAAAGGTGCAGGAGAGTTAGATCCAGATGATCTACATTCTCTTGCAAAGTGTCCAAGCCTGTGGCATTTATGGCACTTCAACTTACTCTTGTCAAAACCAACTTTGGTTTTGCCAGAGAGTCCTGGGAATTTCCTTCCAGTTCTTTTGTAGAACTTCTGAGATCTGATATTTATCAAGGCCATTTGGCTCAAAATATCCATCTCTTCTAAGTCATCATCAGCAATCCCCTTGAGATCATCCATGATGAAACATAGATTGTCACTATTACTACCAGCAGAATAACTATCAACACTCACAAAGGCAGGCTCAGAAGTGTTTGTAGAGAAATCAATATGCTCATCATACTGGCTTTCAGATGACGCATATTCTGACTCTTGATGTCCAATCAGGGCAGTGTTCCCTTGGACAAAATCCTCAGTAAGCTTGCCAGATGAAACCAATTTCCTTTTCTGCTCTATCTCTCTCTCGAATGTAAGCAGTTTCCCATGAAGTTGGGTGAGAGATAGGCGATCAACATCAGCATTTGAGCGTAGAACAATGGTATATGTGTTCCATCTCTCAGGCAGTGATCTTAGGAATCTATGGTTCATCTGACTCCTGGTATATTCATGTTTAACCATTTTCAATTCAGAGATTAAACATGAAAACCGCTCAAATGTTGAGTCAGAGTCTCACCCTTTCTATGAGAGAAAGTCTCATATTGTTGGGCGAGGATTCCCTGTTGTTTGCTAAAACCTCATCAGTACCACCAAATTGTTCTTTGATGGCTTTCCAGAGGTCATGAGCAGACTCACAATGCAGAAGCCCAGAGTAAATCTCATTAGGAATAGCCATAGCCAAAATTCCATGGGCTTTTGCATCGATTTCAAACAACTTCTTGTCCTCATCGGAGTATTGCTCCTTCTTCTTTGGAACCAACTGGTTGGTTCCGGATCATTCACCATTGGCTTATGTGGTCCATGTACCACAGATGTCCAACAACCTGAGCTATTGACAGACAGGTGATGGAGCAATCTTCTCTGCCAAATGTTATACTCATTCCTCACCAAGATCGGAGGCTTGGTAGAGGATCCAGTATTGAAAGGATCATTCGAAGAAGTAGTCATTGTGAAAATCAGACAGATTCAAGTAAAATCACAATAAATTTAGCTCAGAACCACACAGAACCTCAAAAAACGGCCAGAAGCGATACACTCTCAATCTCTATAACAGATCCTTGCGAATTTGCTAATTCGATCAAACTTAGAGCGATTGAACAGTTTCAATGATCAATTGTTAGATCGATCAATGATTAACCTGCTCTGATACCATTGTTAGGATCTCAGCCCTTGGTTTAATCGATTGAACAGATATAGCAGCGGAATAGCTCAGAATTAGACAAATTCAAGCAAGAACATTCGATATAAAGCGATAAAAGAATTTTGTTATAGAGAGAGAAATATCTGACAAAAGGAATATTGCATTAAGATTGTCGGCCTCAATGGCACGATTACAGGTGAGTCATCCTTCCTTATAAAGGAAAGAATGACGTAGGCTGATGTCACTTGAAAGTGACATGTAACCGTTTTATAACTACTGATGTTTAACAACTACTGAAGATGTCAACAACTGACATCTTCTTACAAATGTTCCTAAGTGTTAAACATCTTATTTACAACTACTGAAAAACATAAAACTACTGATACTACAACAACTGAAGAAAAACCTCTTCAGTTGTTTACAAGTACAGAAAAGTAAACAAACTACTGAAAGGAAAAGAAAACTACTGATGAAGAAAAACCATCACAACAACTGAAGAAGCCCTCTTCAGCTGTTGTCATCAGCTGTTAGCATCAGCTGATGTCTTCAGTACTTGAACATCAGACTTTGTCTTTCAGCTGTTGATCTTCAGTCTTTGTCTTCAGTACTTGTTGAAGTCTTCAGACTTTAGATCTTCAGCTGTTGTCTCAGTCTTTGTCTTCAGTACTTCAGAAATACTTCAGCAGTTGTATTCTTCAGACTTTGTAGAACAGCTGATCAGGTCTTCTTCAGCTGTTGTGATGTCCTGTGGGACTTAGAGTTTTCTCTGATCAGGCTCATTGGTTCTTTTGGTCCCCAAACAATTGCCCAATCATGGGAGGTTCAACTAGGAGTTTGACCTCTACTCTTTCAAAACATACACGTTTAAGATTTATACGATGTTATGACTGATGATCATCTCAGACAGACCTTGTTAATTGAAAAAAGTGTTGATCACTCAGGTGATACTTTAATTTAAACCTATTGGTCACCACAGACGGATCTTTCTAATTCCAAAACTCCGAATGGTCACCTCAGACGTTAACCGTTTTGTGAGTGATTCACAAATTGAATCAGATGTATAGGTCAACTTTTACCTAAAAAATGACTAAAAATCAACTAAAACAACTTCAAATTAAAACAAAACAATATATATTTTTGTCTTTTTTATTGGAGATTGGATTGAAATCTTTAGAAAAGCGTCTAACTGATTTATCTTCCTGGGCAAGCACAAACTTCAAGTTAATTTGACATTTCTGGGAGATTCATTATGGAATCATACCATGTTTTTCAAATTCATTGGGACACTTTTCACAAAAAACTTTGATGAGGATCTTTTTTGATCGAGAGTCAACAACAGTTTAGGAAATCATACTAGAGCTATAAGATGCAAACATGATTTTGACTGTCAGAGTTGCAGCCACCACGATTGTCAGTATGATTGTCTTTCAATCCATACGTAGATTTTTGACACAGATTGGTGATACATTAGGTTAACTATTTCAACAAGCATTTGTGGATCCCACACTTATAATCAACATTCCTCAGGAGACTTTGAGCAGTGTACGAGTATTTGACAAGAAGAAACTATTCTAAGAACTTACAAAGAGATGCCAAGCCTCAGGTCAGTGCCACCGCACAGAAGAGAGGCACAAACAACAATGAATTCTATTATATTTATGTTATGCTTATCCACAGGTCAGTGCCACCGCACAGCAGAGAGGCACACAACCTGTCTTCTTGTTAGAGCATTTACTTTTCTTTTTGCACATACTGCACCAACAACACTTGTCATTAGCTTGATTGCACTTAACATTTATATTCATGCTTTGCTCTTTTTATGGTCATCCGCACACATTTTTATTCGTACTTTAAATTTTGCATCTTAATCATTTAAATTCTTTTGAAGTCCCAAACAATTTGTTCCCTATGTATTATCATTTTCTATAAGCGTTGAATTAGAATCATAGATTTGTTCTCATTTTTATTAGTTAGGCTGCCTCCTCCCTCGTTTTTTTTGTAAGTTAAATAATGCAACTAATTAAATACTAAACTAAACTATTCTCGCCCTAAAATTCTAAAACTGGAAATATTTTTGTGTTTTTGGATTTTAATTAACAGAAAAAATAAAACAAAATGAAAGAAAATAAAAGAAAACATGTCAGACTACGCACTTTCTTCCTGCAGAATAACATCACTTTTCTTTTTCCACGCCATTAACCTCTAAAATATATAAAAACTCGGTTTATCAAATGCTTTTGTGTAGAGGTCTTGCAGCACTGAAAATCCGTATTAATTTTAACCACATCGATTAATGCTTTTCAAGACAGTCACGTTAAAGTGATATTAATACCGATGTGTTTAGTTTTAAGATGGTGGACAGGATTTTTGGTGACAGCAATAGCAACAGAGTTATCAACAAATATAGGAGTGTTAGAAAATTGCAAACCATAGTCGCGCATTTGCTGTTAAATCCAAATGATTTGCGAGGAGCAACTTGTAGCAGCAACTTATTCAGCATCACAATTTGACAGGGCAACTGATGTCTATTTCTTACACTGCCACGTGACTAACCGTCTATCAAAAAACTAACATCCTGCATATGTTGACTTGTAATTCATCTTGCAACCACCATAGTCCGTGTCACTATACGCTATAAGCTTAAAATCATCGTCATAAGGATACACACACCTGAGTGTTGGATTACTCTTCAGATAATGAAAATCCGTTTCACACAATGAGATGATTTACTTTTGGTTTTGCCTGATATCTTGAACAAAGACATGTTGCATACATGATATCACGACGAGAGGCTATGAGATACATAAGGGATCCGATCATTCCTCTATATATTGTAGCATCAACCACATCACCATTTTCGTCGGGTGCCACATCATTGTTCATGTCAAGTAGAGTTCCAGCAGTTGAAGCCTTCTCCATGTCAAACCGACTAAGGATGTCCCCTACATATATAGTATAATGTAGGAAGATTCCTTTTGGTGTCTGATCCACCTGTAGTCCTAGGAAGAACTTCATCTCCCCCATTCCAGTCATCTCAAACTCAGCTTTCACTACAAACTCAATTTTTTACGTAATTCTTCATTCTTGGAACTAAAGATTATGTCGTCCACATATATCTGTAGCAATAGTAAATCACCGTCTTCTTCTTTGATGAATAACGTACAATCAATCACTCCTATGTGAAAACCATGTTTCAAAAGATGAGTTGACAGTTTCTCATACCAGGATCTAGGGGCTTGATGGAGCCCGTAGAGAGCCTTGTCCTCTTTGTAACTCTATCCTGATGATAAGGATCCTCAAATCATTTGAGTTGACTGATGTAGACTGTTTCACGGATTTCACCATGAAGTGTAACATCATGTATTTTTGAGTTAATTAGAAGTTTGCATCGTTAAATTCTTATAAGGACCATTGTTGTCATATTTGAAACTTATTGGCTGTTTATGCTTATTTTCTTATTATTTTTTTAATCTTTTGTTTGAAAGTTATTAATATTAATTATTACTTCATAAATAATTATTGATAATAATAATAATATCATTAGTAATAATAATAACTAAGAATAATAATAATAATAATATTGTAATTAATAATTTGTAAAAATTATTAAAAATTAAACATGTATAAAACTTGGATTAAAAGTCTAGGGGGCTATAATGCAAATTTTAAAACTTCAAAAGAAACTTTTTAACATGAAATAACAAAATGTAAACAACAGGGACCATTTGTGTAATTAACAAAACCTAACTTATTCTTAATACCCTAATTAAACTAACCTAAACGATACTATACCATTTGTTAATCGAGCACCACACTCAATTGAATAAAAAACAACACAATCTTCGAATTTGAGCTTCATCCTTTTCGTGAACCTGCAACTTAGTCGAGGCCACTGTCTGAACAATTTCACTTAAATTGACAAGGGGCTTCGCATCTGGATCATCTTTCGAAGCTTCCCTCGAGTTTAATTTGATTATCATCGTCGTTTGGGCAGCAAACAAGTGATACGTGGTCGCGAGCGGCTCGTGTACTCGTTCTCCACTAAAATCTCCCCAATTCGGGTAACAAGACACATCCACACACTCGGTTTCATATGGGCAATGAAAGCCCTAAGTTTAATTTCATTAACAACATCGATTGATGTTCAATATTATTCAAGAAAAATATAGGGTTCTTGATTTGGGGAAATGCATCGGGATTGTGATAATAAGTTTTTAAAACAGGTTCTCTAACGCGGCTGAGGCCACTGGTTCACCGTTAAGACTGCTCTCCACATCCATGAGGTCCCGGGTTCGAACCCGGGCAGCCTCATCTTTTTTTAAAAGGCTTTTTAGCCTTAAAATAGTTATGGAAAATTTATAATAATTATAAAAAATGACTTTTACAAACTTCAAATATTTTTTAAAATCATCTAACTAATTTTCTTGAAAATTTATTTCTTATAATATTTTAATATTATTAGTTAGTTTAAACAAATGATATAATTGGTTCAAATTCTTGTTAAATACATTTTAAATATTGTATAGCTTATTAAATTATTATTTGTTCAAATAATGTATTTAGATTATTTCTCATAAGTTAAACTTAAAATATTGTTTTAAATTAATGATTAGTTATTTGCTCAAATAATATATTTAAATTACTTTTCTTATAAAATAGACACTAAATATCGTTATAACTCACTAAATCATTATTTTTTCAATAACAAGTATAAATTATTGTTTAAATCGTGCTTATTTTATTCAGCTATGAAACTTTATTACAAAATTATTATAAATGTATTCTTATTTCACATCTTTATATAAAATACAAATATATTGTTCATAAGAAAATATAGTTGATATCCATTTGTTAAAAATAATTGACAAAGCCCCAAACATCAAATTGAACTTAGTCACGTTAATTTGCTAAACTTATTATAATTAAACTTTAAACTTGTAAAATATATACTTAGGTACCTTGTGAAGGACTCCGTTGGGATTATTGCTTATTATTCTTATTAATCGTCATTTACATACATTTGATCAAGTGAGTATTTCTATACCCCTTTTTCATATTTTCACACTTTGGGGTGAAACATGTTACCTTATAATCGTTGCACTTGTAAAACGTTTGAGTCTTGTAAACTTAAGGAAATTCACTTGTATGTTGTGGTTAGTTGATCTTTGTAGCTACAATGTAATGTCGAATATATGTACAATCATTAACTATTGCTAGCCTAGCAAAGTCTTAGATCTATGGGCCAGACAAGCCTGCTTGGTTGATCCAAGTACACTTAGCTAATCATATATACTTTTAAACGTTTGAGACTTGTAAAACTTTGTCGAGGTTTGATTATGCATTCTGTCTTACATCCCTAGTTTACTTTGTTCTCTAACTTACAACATGAATTGACATCTTTTATATACTTATGTATCGAAAACAATGGAAATCTCACCAAGATTATGTTGACTCTTTTATTTTTTACATGTTTCGGGAATACTCAAGCTTGATGGTCTTTTTCCAAGTTGTTCACACCTAGGAATGGACCTAGTTAACTTAATGAATGAGCTTGATATATTTCTTATATTGTGTTTTTATTTGACTCTTATTATTGTAATGTACCTTTCAAACTTACGAATTATATATTTGTATTTAATAATAGCGTTATGTGGCTGTGAACGATCTTAACTCTCACTCCTTGATGATTCCGCCGTCGAGGTTGGGGTGTGACATGAAGGAATGCACTTTTTACATACACTTGATAAAGTTTAATCTTCTGGTAAGATGCATAGGATAGGAAGATACGGATTTCTTCCATTCTAGCCACAGGTGCAAACAACTCACTGCAGTCTATGCCTTCGACTTGTCTAAAACCTTTTACCACAAGATGAGCTTTGTTTTTGATTATGACCCCTTGGTCATCTATCTTTCACTTCAAGGCGCATTTAGTGCCAACTACCTTAGCACCTTTTGGTATGTCCATCAGTGTCGATACTCCAAGCTTTTTGAACTGTAGGAGTTCTTCTTGCATGGCACTAACCCATGCCTCATCATTTAAGGCTTCACTTACATATTTTGGCTCTAATTGAGACATAAAACATTGATAAGCACCATGGTGAAGATAGCCTTTTTCCATGACAAAGGCATAGCAACTAAGTATAGCTGATTGCGTGTCTGTACTCCCGATAGTACATCCCCTATGACATTATCCAGCGGATGATAAACATTTATTCGTGATCTAGGAGTGGTGGGAACAACTACTTCCTCATCCAGATTTTGAATTCCAGGTTTAGTATCTATAGCTGTTGGAGTATGAAGTTCAAAAGTGTTAGAGGCATCAACATCCGATGCTTGTGTACTTTTAGTAGTAGGAACCAGCTCCCGCTACTCCACCTATTCAGTCTCCACTTTTTCGTCATCAGAGGAGGAATCACTTAAATCAAGTGCTCCTCTTAAAGGATTAGAAGATTCACCTTGTGGAGTTGATGCTGTCGAGTCTAGTGGCGGTGTGTCTAGGACGTCGTACATCATTATGGTTGTTAACTCTGTTGGGTATTGTCACATGTAAAAATTTAAGAACAACAATGAACCCTTATTTCAGCCCTAAAGTTTTAGCCAATATAAACTAAAACTTTAAAGTTTGTCCAAACAACACAATCAAACATTTGATGTAAATCTTTCAAGGTTTAAACCAAAGCATGCAAGATTAAACCTTGGAACATAAGGGATTCATACATCCACAACAAAATAGCCTCTAATGGGTTGAAAAGGTCCATGAAAACTAACTTTTCAAGACCTTTTGAAGCACATATTCCATATAACCAGATCTAGATGCCATTGTTGGGTTTTGTCACATGTAAGACCAAGCTAGTTTAACCATTTAAACAAGAAAAATCGCAGCGGAATATAGGTTTAACATGTTGTTTGTAATCTGAAAATTTCACCATTTTAAACCACAAACAAAACCCAAGAATAAGGATCATAATATATGTGAAATAGTATGCTATCAAAACAAAATAACAACCATAGGGTGTACAAAGGAACAACCTTTCTTGAACAAGTTGTTGAAGATGTATAAGATGAAGAAGATGATGTTCTTGCGTTGGTAGCCTTCAAAGGAGAAGACCTCAAGCTTGTAATACCCACAAGCTCTTCAAACACCAAGCTAGTTAGGGAGCCTAACACCAAAGCTCTACACCAAAGCACCTTCAAAACCGAAAATTTCAGCCTTGTTGTAGCTAAAAATCTGAAAATGTTTGGGCCTTGGGGAGAGCCTTTTGTTACTTAAGTGTGTGTGAGAAAAGGTGAGAGGTTAGAAGAGTGTTCTAGTGTCTAGTGACTTGCAAACCACAAGACAAAAGGGAGTCCAATCCCATCTGTTGGGTTCAAAAATTGAATAAACCGAAGCTTACCAAATCATAATTACATCCAACTGAAGATCTCATTGTACAAGTTCAGAGACCAAGTTGATTACAACAAAACAAGACAATTCAACATGACAAAGTCAACATCAAGACAATTAGAAAGTCAAAATTAGGTCATGTTGTAATATTAGTATAAATAGACCCACTAGTGCATTTATGCATGTGTGGCTTTTGTGTGTGTGTTTCTCATGGTGTAAATCACCATCAAAGGAGAAATCCTCTCCTTTGGGTGGGTTTGATTTCACCAGCCATCTATGATTCTCATTGTAACTTGTTTATCAACATCAATAAAATCATAACATTATTATTATCCACATCTTTGTTCTATGATCACACACGTCCACGCATCTTAATTTTGATTTCTAGATCTGAACATGATGAATCCTAAGATCCAAGCTCAATGAATCTAAAATATGATTTATCAAATGGTCACTCCACCAAAAATTGCTATTTCAACAAGTATTGTTCAATCTCTGACATGAACAATCACAATACATCTGATTGTTACTTTAATCAGAAGGGGTTGAGAATTCCACAACATAAGCCCATCTCAAAACATCTAGTGTAATGCACTCTGTCAGACCTCATCTTCATAATACTCAATCTAGGACACCTAGATCAAGAAATGATAGAAGTAATTTGAAGGATTTAAGGAAGGGTCAAAGAAATCATCTTACAATGAAACACAAACTTGACCTTCCAAAGCAAAAGCCAACTTTTGATAATCAAACTCAGGCTAAATTTTTACAAAGAAATAGAGACCAACGATTTCATTATTCATCTGAATCCTCAGTAGATGTTAATGAGATGACTCGACCAATTCATCATCAAAAATCTTCCAGAACACCTCCATCCAAATCACAATTCAAAGGGAAATACCAGGAAGTGACTATCATGAATTGGAACGGGAATACCAAGACCATCATGGCTTGGGTTCCTTATTCTAATTAGTTCGTTTTGCTTGTAGGTTCATCCACACAGGTCTAATAGCCTATGGTACGTACACAGTGGATGCTCCCGACACATGACCGGAGATCGTTCCCACCTTCATGATTTCAAGTACATACAAGGAACTACTGTGGCATTTGGTGGAGATTCAGAAGGTGGTAGATTTACAAGAGAAGGATCTGTGACAAACGGGATGCTGAGCTTTGACAGAGTGAATTACTGTGAACAACTGAATTTCAATCTGCTAAGCGTGTCTCATATCTGCGACAAAAAATATTCCACTCACTTTATACACACTCACTGCTACATTCTGATACCTGGATTTCAGATCCTTGAAGAATGGGTTGTCTTAAAGACTCCAAGGAAGAATAATACATATGTCTTAAACCTGTGT
This sequence comes from Flaveria trinervia, assembly GCA_025506515.1. NCBI lineage: Eukaryota > Viridiplantae > Streptophyta > Magnoliopsida > Asterales > Asteraceae > Flaveria > Flaveria trinervia. The sequence continues at coordinate 34,858,033 of CM046449.1, read as the reverse complement.
TCTGCATCACCTAAGGAAGAAACATGTCTTTTGTCTAAAGCATCATTTGATGAGTTGCAGCTTTGGCATAGACGTTTTGGGCACACTAACTTTAAAAATATGAATAAGTTAGTCAAAGGAAACCATGTCATTGGTCTCCTTCAAAAAGAATTCAATTTTGTTGATCAATGTTCAGCGTGCCTCAAAGGAAAACAACACAAATCATCTCACAAAACCAAGCTAGTAAACACTAACAATACTCCATTGAAGTTACTTCACATGGATCTTTTTGGACCAACTCATGTAATGAGTATGGGAAAGAAACAGTATTGTTTAGTGATCATTGATGACTTTTCTCGATTCCACATGGGTGTTCTTCCTACTTCATAAAAACGAAGCATCCCAAATCATTCAAGAATTTATCACTAATATTGATAATCAACTTCATCTTAAGGTCAAAATAATAAGAAGTGATAATGGTACAGAGTTCAAAAATGAAAATATGAGTTCCTTTTGTGCAACCAAAGGCATTGCTCTTCAATTCAATGTAGCTAGAACTCCTCAACAATATGGGGTAGCTGAAAGGCGAAATAGAACACTGATTGAAGCAGTAAGAACGATGCTAGCTGATGCTAAATTGCCAATCACCTTCTGGGCAGAAGTAGTTAACACATCATGCTTTGTGCAAAATCGAACTCTGATTGTTAAAGAAAGTAACATGACACCTTATGAACTGATCTTTCATAGGAAACCATTTATTGGATTCCATAAATCATTTGGTTGTCCGGTCTTAATATTAAACACCCATGATCATTTAGGAAAATTTTCATCCAAGTCTGATGAAGGATTCTTTGTAGGTTATTCTTCTGTCTCAAAGGCTTATAGAGTGTTCAATCCTAGACTGAACATTATTGATGAATCTACAAATGTTCAATTCTAAGAACATTCGTTTCCCAAATCTACAAATGGTCCTGACTGGTTGTTTGATATTGACACATTTACAAAATCATTTGACCAATTTCACTTATCTGATGCAGGAAATATCCATTAAGGTGATACTTCATCAACTGTAGAAAGAAGAGATAATTATCCACTGATTCCACATACATTTGGTGAACATATGAATGAAGATGTTCCTCTTCAAGCCGATCCCATTAGACAACTGTCACAAAACCTTAGTGTTTCTTCTGAAGAAGGTCCTAGCCTAGTACCATCTCACTCAGATGACTTGTCAAATGACACCAAAAATCAAAAACAGGCTTCTCATCTAGTAGAAACACAAGGTACATCAAATGATGCAAGCAACCTCAGTGCTGCTGAAGATGTAGCAGATACTGAAACAGAAGTTGACAATCTTCATAATTCAACAACAATACAAGATGAGTGTGCCTCTGACCATAATGAACTGAATGTCTCCAATCTTGATGTAACTATTGCTGGTGACTCCATTCCAACCACAAGAATACACAAGAATCATCCAGTTGAAACCATTATTGGTGATCTTAATAAGAGGGTGACTACAAGCAAGTCTAGTAATGCAAACATCTGTTTCTTCTCCTACTTTCTATTTCAAACAGTACCCAAAAACATCAAAGAGGCACTTCAAGATAATAGTTGGATTGAAGCAATGCAAGAAGAATTGCTCCAATTTAAGAAGCAAGAAGTATGGCAGCTGGTAGATCTTCCCGAAGGACAATACCCTATGAGTACCAGATGGCTATACAGGAACAAGACGATGGCTATACAGGAACAAGACTGATAATAGAGGGATAGTCATTAGAAATAAAGCAAGACTAGTGGCACAAGGATACACTCAGGAAGAAGGAATAGACTACGACAAAGTGTTTGCTCCTATTGCCAGATTAAAAGCAATCAGAATCTTTCTTGCATATTCTGCGTATATGAATTTAGTGTTTATCAAATGGATGTAAAGTGTGCCTTCCTGTGTGGAAAGATTGCTGAAGAAGTCTATGTAAGTCAACCACTTGGCTTTGAAGATCCAAATTTCCCTCATAGAGTTTACAAGGTTCACAAAGCTCTGTATGGTCTTCATCAAGCATCAAGAAAGTGGTATGAGACTCTATCATCCTTTCTTCTTGAACATGGGTATGAAAGAGGAAAGATTGATCAGACTCTCTTCAGAAGAATAAGAGGAAAAGACATGTTGTTAGTCCAGATCTATGTGGATGACATTATATTTGGCTCGACAAACAAGCAACTCTGCAAAGAATTTGAAGATCTTATGTACTCAAAGTTCCAAATAAGTGCTATGGGAGAACTTGCCTTCTTTCTTGGGGTGCAAGTCCAACAAACAGCAGATGGAATCTTCATAAACCAATCAAAATATGTGGAAACCATGTTGAAGAAATTTCACTTTGCTGACTGTCAGTCTATCAGAACTCTTGTGGATACTAAAGTGAAGATTGGACCTGACCCTGAAGGCAAATCAGTGGATCAGACTAACTATCGATCAATGATAGGTTCACTTATGTATGTAACAGCTAGTAGGCCTGACATTATGTTTGGTGTTTGTGTGTGTGCCAAATATCAAGCTGATCCAAAAGAATCATATGTGAAGGTAGTCAAGAGGATATTCAGATATCTAAAGGGCAAGCCAGCTCTTGGGTTATGGTATCCAAAGGAAGGAGAATTTAATCTCTATGCCTACACAGACAGTGATTATGGAGGATGCAACTTCAACAGAAAATCCACTTCTAGCGGTTGTCAATTTCTTGGTCCCAGATTAGTATCCTGGCAATGCAAGAAGTAGACAAAATGTGTCTGTGTCCACAGCAAAAGCTGAGTATATTGCTGCATGAGCATGTTGCTCTCAAGTTCTCTCGATTCAAAACCAGATGCTTGATTATGGTTTTAACTTCTTGCACACACCAATTTCTATTGATAACATAGTTGTTGTCTTTATAACTAATAATCAAGTTCAGCGCTCAAAAACAAAACATATTGAGATCAAATATCATTTTTTGAGAGACTATGCTGAAAAGGGTTTAATCAAATTGATTTAAGTACCAACTAAAAATCAATTAGCTCATTTGTTTACCAAGGCATTTGAACCTAGTAGGTTTGAATTTCTGGTTCAGTCAATTGGCATGATTATCCTTGAGTAAAACTATGAAAAACATCAAAAACAATTCAAAACATCAGAAAACCACAAAAAGAAATCAAGTTCGATGAAGAAAAGAATTCTATGGGAAATGATATAATTACAGTCGTTATATCATTCACCGCACTTAATTTCAAAATGTAAAAGACTGAAATGACTTACCAGATATGTTGGTAGGCACAACTTGGAAGAAAAGATACATGCAGTGATTAATTAAAGACATATTCAATTGTGAAACATTTGTCACAAAGTACACGTATGTATTGGCTTATCTAAATGCATGTGCGTGTAGTAGCCTAAACACACCAGGTAATGATACTTTATGAATTTCTTTCACCACATCTTGTTTCATCTTTGTTTTGCTGAGCAAAGAGGTAATGAAACTTGCACATAGTGCACATGTCATGATCCAAAATATTCCCAATGTGGAACACATCCAAAATTGGATGAATCAACAAAGTAATACATTCCAAGTGAATGAACAAAAAAATCCTATTATGGATCACCTTCCAAAGTGAAGTGAAAATAATCCCAATGTGGATCAACATGAAAAAGGATCAAACTAAAAGAATCCCAATGAGGATCAGTTAAAATGAGATTTCATGACTTAAGTAACCTGGTATGAAAAGTTGTGAAAAAGTTCTACCATGCATTGTATAAGGAGGGTTGATCATTTCATGCTTATGTGTGTGAGGTACACATTGAATAATAAATCAACCAAAACATGATAAAAGTCATTTGCATCAAAATATCAACTAGGTATAGGTTTAAGAGGACAAACATACCTTCAATCTTCAAGTTCATAATCATGTCCATTTAATAATAAAGGATGCACAAGTGTAATGTAAGACTGATATGATCCCAACAAAGAGATTTTTTCTTTTCATTATTAATATTAATCAAAATAATATTCAAAAAGCTTTAAATCTTTAAAGTTTCTCTCCGAATGTGGACATAAACTTTAGGGGGAGAACTCAATGAATTGTGCGAGAACATCAATTGATCAAGAAGACATGTGACAGAGAAGATCTTCAAATTCAAGGTTTGGCAAGCATTAGTTTAGGGGGAGTATTGTTGGGTTCAACAATTGAATAAGCTGAAGCTTACCTAATCATAATTACATCCAATTGAAGATCTCATTGTACAAGTACAGAGACCAAGTTGATTACAACAAAACAAGACAATTCAACATGACAAAGTCAACATCAGACAATTAGAAAGTCAAAATTAGGTCATGTTGTAATATTAGTATAAATAGACCCACTAGTGCATTTATGCATGTGTGGCTTTTGTGTGTGTGCTTCTCATGGTGTAAATCACCATCAAAGGAGAAATCCTCTCCTTTGGGTGGGTTTGATTTTACCAGCCATCTATGATTCTCATTGTAACTTGTTTATCAACATCAATGAAATCATAACATTATTATATCCATCTCTTTGTTCTATGGTTCACACACATCCACCCATCTTAATTTTGATTTCAAGATCTAAACATGACGAATCCTAAGATCCAAGTTCAATGAATTTATAATACTGATTTAGCACCATCCTTGGGCGGCCGAAAGTTGGCCCCAAAATTGGGTTTCCCCCCATTTTGGTTTCTCTAAAATGTTACACTCTTACCCTTCATTTTACAAAATTAAAACCTCTTTTAATTTTATAACAACGACACACTTTTATTTGTTATTATATACCAACTTAAATAATGAAACAAACAATTTTTCATGAACAAATTATCCTTATAATGTTGTTCTTTTACAAAAGCAACGTTTTAGAAAACCATTTTCTAAATTGGTGTCGGTATTTATTTGTATGATCTCATCAACAAATAAATACTAATTGTGTTTGTATAGCTTGTTATTGGGTATGACCCAACATGGATCATAACGTACTAACCACATCAATCTTGTATGTGTCTTGGGCATAAAAGGTCCCACAATCTCCCACTTGCACAAGATTCACAGAAGATTGATGCAAGCAGTAAATACCGCCTAACAACGGTTTACTACCCTTAATACATATGACTAAGTGCCATTCAATAGCATCATCCTCTTCAAGTACCATACTTGAAAGGTTTTAGGTGAAATAATCTGCAGGATCATTGAAGGGTGTGAGTTACAACACAACAACACAAAGAGGAGATTAACCAATCTTTTAATCAAACAGTAAACTAGATTAACCAACATAAGACACTAAGAATACGAGTAATGTAACAGACAGAACACAAAGAACGCAAGTGTATGGTTTTCAAGAATGCAGTATATTGCTTTCTCTACGTTCTATTACAAGTGTTACAAAGCATAAATAAAAGATACAAGAACGTGAGATACTTATACTACATCCTACAGCTGGCTATAATTTGAAAGCCAGCTGGATACAATTGACTAGACACAAAGAAAATCAATTGTAGAGTCAAAAGGAAGATTGCCTTTTCACTTGTGACTATGACGTGCCATAGCTCACATCTTTATCTATTACAAAAAGGATAAAGTACATAAGTAGAAAGTTTACAGACACAAGACCTCAATGTACAGTTACCAAAAGCATTGACCTTTTCACTAACTCATGTGACTTGGTGACTTGCAGAGGTGTAGCGGAAAGGTGTCCATCTTTACAGAAAAGTACATCAGAAAAACCATATCTTAAAAGTCTTCGGAAGAAATCTGTCTTCATAACTTGAAGCTTCTGAAGACTTTGTCTCTGAGGCTTCGGAAGACTTCATCTTTGGCTTCGGAAGATATTGGTCTTGGCTTCGGAAGATTTCACACTTAGAATATTTCTGTTGAGTGTGTGAAACTTCCGAAGCATTGTACTTCAGAACTTGTGCAGCAGAATAAGCCTTGGATGTTTGGGTTGCATCAGCCTCTTCATTAGTCTCTACATAATCATCTATCCATTTGTTGAAGATGTCATGTTAAATCCTAGAGACACAGAGTGATCATTCTCCATTGATCTAACTTTATGAGGCCTTAGACATCTTACTCTCAACGAATAAGAGGGATGAATCCCATCTTGACAACATACGTCCCTCACAATTATCTTATATATTACTTGAACTCAGACTTATGTACTGCCATGTTTCAGAACAGTGAAGAGCTAAGTCAAAGTATAATATTCAGTAAATATCAAGACCCAATATGTATCTTAGGTCAAAGGATACCAAATGATGTTTGCCTTTACTCAAAATTACTTACGATCAATCAGGAAGATTCCATTTAGTAATATTTTTGATGCAGGTCAGTCCAATATTTGCATCTCACAAATTCCTATGAACTTTGTTAGAAACCTTTTGCTCTATATGTATCCATATGAATATCTACCAATCCAAGTTCATAATAGCATTACTTTCATACTTGTTCCCACAAGCATGAACAGCTACGGAAATTCTGAGTAAATAATTTACTCATGGATTTTAAACATGCAAACTAGGAATATTAGTTGATCATTATAACTAAATAATTCACTCAAGTAATAAAGGGTTACAATATCACATTACAGAAATTAAAGAACAAATCCTGTCACTAGAATATTGAAGCCCCATGTCACAAGCATGACTTCATGCTTCGCCTTTTCAAGAAGCTTCGTGAGCGGATCCGTAATATTTTGATCTGTGTGAACTTTGCGAATACATATCTTCCCCTTTTCAACTTCATCCCTTATGTAGTTGCATCTTCATTCAATAAGCCTAGTCTTCTCATGTGCACGGGGTTCCTTGATTTGAGCAATCTCACCCTCGTTATCACAAAGAATTTCTAGGGGGTCTTGAATGGAAGGGACCACCCCTAGATCAGCAATGAACTTCTTTAACCACGCAGCTTCCGGAGCTGCTAATGAAGCAGCAATCTATTTTGACTCTGTGGTTGATAATGCCACCACATCTTGCTTAGAGCTCTTCCAAGAGAATGCTCCTCCATTCAAGATGAAAAGGTACCCCGATTGTGATCGTGAATCATCTTGATCAGTTTGGAAACTCGCATCCGTGTAACCCTTTACTACGAGTTCTTCCACACCAGACCCATACATGAGGAACATATCTTTAGTCCTCCTTAGGTACTTAATTATGTTCTTAACAACCATCCAATGACTGCTTCCAGGATTTTGTTGGTATCAACTTGTCATGCTCAAAGCGCATGACACGTCCAGTCTAGTGCATATCATTGCATACTTGATGGATCCTATAGCAGACGCATACGGGATACCTTTCATTTTGTCTTGCTCATTCTTTGTGCATGGACATTGAGTCTTACTCAATATTGTTCCTCTTTGAATAGGTATAGTACCTTTCTTATAGTTTTCCATCTTGAACCTTTTCAAGATGTTATCAATGTACGCACTTTGATTCAAACCTATCAACCGCCTTGATATATCCCTATAGATCTTTATTCCTAAAATATAGGCGCCTCACCAAGATCCTTAATGGAGAAACATCTTCCAAGCCAGGCTTTTACACCCTCCATGGTTGGAATATCATTTCCAAATAGTAGGATGTTATCAACATACAATACTAGGAAAGTGGTGATGCTCCCACTAGCCTTCTTATACACACACGCTTCATCAGCATTTTTGACGAATCCAATTTTGATTATCTCTTCATCAAAATGGTGATTCCAACTCCTTGATGCTTGCTTCAATCCATAGATTGACTTCTTTAACTTGCACACTTTGTTAAGATGTTTTGAGTCGACAAAACCTTCAGGCTGAACCATATAGACATCTTCCTCAAGATATCTATTTAGAAAAGCGATTTTGACATCCATTTGCCAAATCTCATAATCATAATGAGCAGCTATGGCAAATAATATCGTTATAGACTTTAGCATTGCAACTGGTGAGAAGGTCTCATCATAATCAACTCCTTGAGTTTGAGTCAAACCTTTTGCTACAAGCCTAGCTTTAAAAGTAACCAAGTTTCCATGCATATTGGTTTTCTTCTTGAAAGCCCACTTACTTCCAACTATCTTGTAGTTAAGAGGTGGTTCAACCAAGTCCCACACTTGGTTGTCATACATGGATTGCATCTCAACATTCATGGCTTCAAGCCATTTGTCGCAATCCAAATTGGACATTGCATCATTATAGGTGGTTGGTTCATCGGATTCTACAACATAGCATCCATCTACGAAAAATCCATATCTTTGAGGTGGATTACTAATTCTACCAGATCTACGAACGTTCTGTGTACTTTGATCAACCACTTGATCATTCTTAACATCCTTGTGTTGAGTGCTAGTTCCAACCAAATGTGTATGGTTTTGTGGTTCTTGATCCTACTCAAGATCCACAGTTCTACTGCTAGTTCCTTCCGTAAGGAACTTAGCTTCTAACAACTCAGCCTTCTTGGCAACAAACTCCTATTGTTCCAATGGATCATAGAAATAATATCCCATAGAATCTCTGGGATATCCAATTAAGAAACACTTAGTGGAACAACTTTCTAGCTTGTTTGAGGTGGGAGTCTTAACATAAGCCTCACAACCCCATACCTTTAAATATCACAATGATGGAACCCTTCCATGCCATATTTCAAATGGTTTCGTTTCCACTTTCTTGGTTGGGGCCATATTCAAAATACGGGCCACAGAGAGCAAAGGAACCCCAAAATGATAGAGACAATGAGCTTCTAGCCATCATAGATCTAACCATATCTAATAGAGTTCGATTTCTCCACTCGGACATGCCATTATGTTGTGGTGTTCCAGGTGGAGATAGTTGTGAGACAATACCACAACTTCCAACATGATCACTAAAAGCATCACTTAGGTATTCACATCCTCTATCGGTGCGGAGAATTTTTGTTTTCTTGTTGAGTTGATTTTCTACTTCATATTTGAAGATTTTGAACATTTCAAAAGCTTCATCTTTGTGTCTTAAAAAGTACACATAACCATATCGACTATAGTCATCGGTAAAGGTAATGAAGTATCTTTCATGGTACCTAGTCATTGGCTTTAAAGGACTACATACAAATGTATCCTGCCTAATAAATCTTTTGCCCTTTCGGACATGCCACAAAAAGGTGCCTTAGTCATCTTACCTTGTAAACAAGATTCACATACATCGAATGAATCATATTCATTTGCTTTTAAAAGACCGTTCTTTTGATGTGTTTGTATGCGCTTCTTGTTTATATGACCAAGACGGTAATGCCAAAGATAGGTATCACTCAAATCCAATTTGAGTTTCTTAGTGGTGGTTTGGTACAATGAGCTCTCATATAATGTGTTTTCACGAACCAATTCATAAATACAATTAATGGGAATGGCTTTAAAATAAAACGTGCCATTTAAAGAAACATGAATTTCATTTTCAATGAATGTCAAAACATAACCATATTTTCTTAATTGGGCGATAGAAATAATGTTCCTAGTCAAACTAGGAGCATATAAAATATTGTTCAAAATTGCTTCCAAACCATTTGGAAGCTTCAAGATGTAGTGCCCTCGGCCTTCAACTTGAACCTTTGCCCCATTCCGCATGTAGAGGCTTACATCCCCTTTCTTGAAGTCCTTACTTCTTTTGAACCCCTGCAATAAGTTGCAAATATGAGTTCCACATCCGGTATCCAATACCCGTGCGTTAGAGGATATTAAATTAAGATCGATATGAATCATGAAAATTGTACCTGAGGTTTGCCCGGCATCCTTCTTTGCTTGCAACTCTTTGAGATGGACTAGGCAATTTCTTGCCCAATGTCCAATCTCCCCACACTTAAAGCATAGGTCATTTCAAGCAATCTTTTGTTTCTTCTCCACTGGTCTTGGTGGTGGTGCTCTTACCACTCCCTTTCCCTTTCCCCTAACATGCCCTTTACCCTTGGCAACATTTGCCTTGGGTGCGGGGTGAGGCCTCTTCTTGTTCCCACCTTCATTGATGATGAGAACAGCTAAAACCCTTTTACCCATGGCTGCCTCGGCAGTTTTGAGCATAGAGTGAAGCTCACTTATGTTCTTGTCCCACCCGTTCATGTTATAGTTCATGACAAAGTTGTCAAACCTTTTTGACAAAGAGTTGAGGATCAAGTCCGTAGCCAACTCTTTCGACAAGGGACAATTCAACCTTTCGAGGCAGTCAATGTGGCTTTTCATGTTAAGTACATAAGATAAAACAGATTGGGTGTCATCCATACGACATGCATGGAGTGCTCGAACCGTTTCGAAGTGCTCAACCCATGCTTGTTGTTGGAACGCTTCCTTCAACTGGGTTATCATGTCGTATGCTCCATAATGTTCATACTCCTTTGGAGATCTGGAGTCATACTTGCCAACATGAGGCAAGACACTTGGACCAAGTCCTCAGTATATTTCACCCAATTATTGTAGGCCTCCTCATCATCCTCACTAGGTTGATCGAGAATCGGATTGTCTAATATGTATGATCGTTTCTCTTGCTTGAGAACAGTTCTCAAGTTTCGAAACCAATCAATAAAGTTATTATGGTTTAGACACTCCTTTTGGAGAATGGTCCTTAGTGATAGTGAGTGAGCGGTCGGGATGTCATTATTATCATTATTGTTGGTGGCCATCTACAAATATAACAAAGTTCACTTTTAGTAATTTCGATATTGTTCATCTTTTAATAATTAAAACCCATTTTAAGTGTCTTACACAATTTTAAATCTAGAATCCAATGTTACTTTTAAATAGTGGTTAGGTGACCTTCATCTCATTATTTAAATTAACAAGGTAGTCAACGTTTTGATAACTGCAACCCTTTGCAACGTCTAGGGTATGGGATCACTTTAAAACATCATATGTATAGTCGGCATGTTTATCCTATCAACACCTTTGTAAACGATATTGTAGGTGATCCATTTAACATGGTTTGCAAATCATGTTACCCTACTTTCACACACATGTGAGTTTTCCAACATATGTGGTTAGGTGACCTTTATCCCACAAATATGGTATCCCCACCTCAAGTCACAAGTTCCCTCAAAATGGTTAGGTGACCTTTATCCCATTAAGAGTTTCCAAATGACTCAAGTGTTGTGCAAAAGGATGGTGTTAAACTTGTTTATAAAGAAATTTATATTTTTCATAATCTTAGTTTAGAACACTCAATGTATCTTATATTTGCATGCTTTCAAATACAAAGTACCCAATGGTTCACTTTTAATAAAACCTCTTTATTAAAATGATTATCCTTTTAATAACTTTTTATTAACCACTTAATGATAAAGAACTATCAAATTTTCAACTTGTTAAGTTTGTTAAAGAGTTTGTAATGCATATCCAAATATCAACCAAACAATCAAAAACAAACATCCAAACAAGCATAAACATACAAACATGAGTGCATAACCATAGGCACTAATTTGACCACACTTGATTGCCATCACAAGTGTTGTGAGAAGGTCTTTCCTAATGGTTGAGATGACACATCAAAATGTGTCCATGAACTCCCACATGAACCATATCCAAAAGCATCAAGTGTCCATGTCTTTTGTGTCCTTCTTTGAGTCTTCATCTTATGCATCTTCTTTTACAAAATCATATCCTAATATAAATTTTCTAATAAAAGAAATGCACCTAATCTATTTATTACATAACCAAATGAATAAATAAATTATAACCAGAGATACAAAACACAAATTACAACCCTTTCAAGAAACAAAATCAACATGACATACAAGAATCAACCAAAACCAAACACATAAGGTCAAGTTATGTTATGCACCAAAATATGAAACATATTCAACATCCAAGAACAACAATGAACCCCTTATTTCAGCCCTAAAGTTTCAGCCAACATTGTAACATCATGTATTTTGGTTAATAAAAAAATTAGCTTTGTTATAACCTTGTAAGACCATTATTGTCATTAGTATATGTATGAGTGCTATTCATATTTGTTTTCTTTAAATCTTTAGTTTGAAAGTTAATATTTTAACTATTTAACTGAACATAATAATATTAACTAATTAATAATAATTATATTATCAATAGCACAAATAATAATAATAGGAATAATAACTCATAAAAGTTATATAAGTAATAAGTTGTAAGTGAATTAAATCTTAAATCAAGTTAAGGGGGATGTTTTATCACTTTAATAAACATTAAATGTAGTTTTGAGCATAATTAATAAAGAGTAAATTGAAGGGAGTAAATGTGTAAATTGTTAAATCCCAAACCCCAACCCTTTTCCTTTTCGTGTCTTTCCGGCCGGCCCTCCGGCCACCGCCGGCTGCGGCTCCGACGAGCCTCTAAAACTCATTATACTCGATTAATGAACCAAAAACTGAATCAAGTCGCTTCGTTTGCGTGAATCAAATGTTAAGGCACTGAATAATCGAAGATTAAACTCCGTTATCACTCAATCGAGATCATAGCCGTAGCATCTTAAAGTCCAAAACCGTTTGGGCATTAAACCTCTGTAATAATTCAATTAAATGAACCTAAACGACTATCTAACTACGACTAATCGTTCACACCTTCCAATTGCACTTGAAAACACACAAACAAGGTTGTACGATTACCCCTCTTTTCGAGATCGTCCAACTATTCGAACCACATCTTCAGAGCATCAAAACTCAAAATTAACATAGGGCTTTTCATCCTTGAGGTCATTAGAACTACCTGTACAACGAATTTGATTATCATCATCATTTGAGCATCAAATCGGTGCTACGTTGTGGCGAATTGTTCTTCGTCGTGTTCATCTTGAATTCTGTTAGACCAAAAGAACCAATGAGCCGGATCAGAAAAACCTCTAAGTCCCACAGACATCACAACAACTGCTGAAGACTTGATCATCTGTTTGATAAAGTCTGAAGAGCAACAGCTGAAGTACAAGTACTAAAGACTTCAATAGCTGAAGATCAAAGTCTGAAGATCAACAGCTGAAGAACTAAAGTACTGAAGATCAACAACTAAAGACCAAAGTCTGAAGATCAACAGTTGAAGTCTAAAGTACTGAAGAACAACTACTGAAGTACAAAAACTAAGGACATCAGTTGAAGACAACAGCTGAAGACATCAGCTGAAGACAACAGCTGAAGACATCTGCTGATGACAACAGCTGAAGACATGAGCTGATGACAATAGCTGAAGTTCAAGTACAAGTACTGAAGCCTTTAGAGTTTGTTACACCAGCTGAAGAAGCATTCTTCAGTTGTTATGATGGTTTCCTTTCAGTAGTTTTCTTTTTATTTCAATATTTGTAAAACGACTGAAGAGCATGTTCTTCAGTCGTTGTAGTTTAAGGAGTTTCTTCTCAGTAGTTGTAGTCATAGTTAACACTTATTATTTTTGTAAGGAGATGTCAGCTGTTTGACATCTTCAGTAGTTGTGTTAACTATCAGTAGTTTGAATAATTCCGTTAGATGTCACTATCAAGTGACATCAGCAGACGTCACATCTCCTATATAAGAGATGTTGACCTAATTGTGTGTGTGACATTCTGTTACCACGAAAGCAAATATTGAATGAAATATATTTTGCAGAATTCTCTTTGTCTATAACCGTTTGTTCTTACTTCGAATATCTTTTGTGTTTTTGTGAATTTGCTAATTCATTGTTTGTTCTCCGCTGCTATACTCTCAAATCAATCAAACGTAGATCACTGATCCGAACAAATGGTATCAGGGCTGGTTAATCATTGATCGATCTAACAGTCGATCATTGAAACTGCTATTTGATGTCTATGTTTGATTGAATTAGCTTTCTTGCAAAAACTGGTTATAGATTATTGAATTTCTGCCGCTTTCGTTTATTCATTTTGAGATCTCTCTTGGTTCAATTTGGTTTGTTGTGTTTTGTTCTAAATCTGTTATAGCTTATTGAATTTGGTTGAATTTGAGATGACTACTCCTTCTAATGACCCTCACAATACCGGTTCTTCAACCAAGCCTCCGATGCTGGTTTGGACTGAGTATAACATATGGCAACGAAGGATGCTTCATCACTTGTCTGTTAACAGTTCAGGTTGTTGGACATCTGTGGTACATGGACCATATAAGCCTATGGTGAGCAATCCAGAAACCAATCAAATGGTTCCGAAGAAGAAGGAACAATACTCAGATGAAGATCGGAAACTGTTTGAGATTGATACTAAAGCCCATCGAATTCTGGCCATGGCACTGCCGAATGAAATCTATTCAGGGCTTATGCATCATGAAACTGCTCATGACCTCTGGAATGCACTGAGGGAACAATTCGGTGGAACTGATGAGGTCTTAGCAAACACAGAGAAATCCTCGCCCAACAATATGAGACATTCTCTCATAGAAAGGGTGAGACACTGACTCAGCAGTTTGAGCGTTTTTCCTGTTTGATCTCTGAGCTAAAAATTGTGAAACAGGAATACACCAACAGCCAGATGAATAACAGATTCCTCAGATCACTGCCTGAGAGATGGGACACATACACTATTGTCCTACGCTCTAGTGCAAATCTGGATAGCCTATCTCTCACCCAACTTCATGGTAAATTGCTTACATTCGAAAGAGAGATAGAGCAGAAAAAGAAACTGTCATCATCAGGAAAGCTCACTGATGACTTTGTACGAGGGAACACTGCCTTGGTTGGTCATGAGTCAGAATATGTTGCATCTGAAAACAATTATGATGAGCATATTAATTTCTCTTCAACCAATTGTGATCATGCATTTGTTGGTATTGATAGTCATTCTGGCAGTAATAGTGACAATCTATGCTTCATCATTTATGATCTGAAGGGAATTGCTGATGATGATTTAGAAGAGATGGATATTCTAAGCCAAATGGCCTTAGTTAATATAAGATCTCAGAAGTTCTACAAGAGAACTGGCAGGAAATTTCGTGGACTCTCTGGCAAAACCAAAGTTGGTTTTGACAAGAGTAAGTTGAGGTGTCACAAATTCCAAAGGCTTGGACACTTTGCAAGAGAATGTAGATCAACTGGATCTAACTCTTCTGCACCCTTTGTGACTTTTCCTAGCACTAGTCTACAAAACAGAGGGCAACATCCTGCTGGTTCTAGTCATCAATCACACCCTGTATCTCCTGCATACTTTGTCCCCCAGGGTCCAATGTCATATCCTTTTCCCTGTTATTACTTGCCTCAGTCAAATCCGTTGCAAGCTCCAATTGCACAACAACCAAATGCATTACCTGAACCTCAACCTTCCCAATCTCATCAACAAACTCAACCTCAACAACACAACTTTTTCACCCCAGGAGTTGTTGACTGGAGCAGTTTACCAGATGATTTGTCTGGTCATGAACAACTATTCTCTGGTGCTGGTCAACATGGTGGTGACAGTCCTTTTGGAATCTAGCTCTTATGGCTTTGGAGTCTGCTGATACTTCATCCTCTAATGCATCTACACCACAGGTATCCTCCGAGGCAAAAGCCAAGTTATGTTCTGAAACATGCATAGCCGCATTTGCATCTATTAGAGAAGCAAATGTAGATTTAATTAACAAGAACATTGAGCTAGAACAAACAATTTCCAAAAGAAAAACTGAATTTGAGTCTGTGCTTAATGATAAGAATGATGAGATTTAAAAACTTAAATGCCAAATCACAGATGATAAGGCTAGGGAAGAGGTACTTCTAGAGAAGTACATAGACCTCAAAGAAACACTCGCAACTACCTAGGTAGAGTGTGATCGATGGGTAAATTCTTGCAAGGGTTTTGAAATGCTTCTTAGTAAGCAATCTGCTTCCAATGTGAAGTTTGGCATTGGTTATAATCATACTGCTCCTCCTACAGATTTTACTCCCAGAGCAGAGGTAGAATCTGATGGAGAAAGCAATAACCAATCCTTTTCATCATGTGATCTACTATCTGATACAACACCATCAGAGGTTGAAGTCCACATTAAGTCCTCTCAAACCTATCAGCTAATGTTGATGGTTCAAACGCTGACACTCACATGATCAAATAGTTGATCACTCCAGGTGGTATTTCACAAAGTACTAAAAGTACTAAAGTGAATGTCATAACACCTGGAAGACAAACCATGGCACAGAAGGCTGGGTCATGTTATTTCAAAAACATGAATCAGCTCATCCACAATAGTTTAGTGAGAGGCTTACCAATAAAGCAGTTCCACTGTGATGAAACTTGCACTGCTTGTTTAAAAGGAAACAGCACAAAGTCTCATTCCCCCCTAATGAAGAGCCTAAGTCCACTGCCTGCTTGTAATTACTGCATATGGATCTATTTGGTCCTGTGAGAGTGATGAGCATGGCAAAAAGAAATTTGTGTGGTAATTATGGATGATTACTCCAGATTTGTATGGACTTTCTTTCTGTATTCAAAGGATGAGGTTGCTCAGAAGATTATCAACTTTGTGTTGTATGTTAAGAAGCAGTATTCCCTTTCAGTCAAGTGTATAAGGAGTGACAATGGAACTAAATTCAGAAACCATACACTTGATGAATTTTATCTTTCAAAGGGAATCAAAAGACAGTTTAGCATCCAAGGACTCTAGAACAAATGGAGTCGTGGAGAGAAAGAACAGGACCCTAATTGAAGCTGCAGGTCTATGTTGGCTGACTCTGGTTTGCCACTGACCTTTTCGGCTGAAGCTGTTACACAGCTTGCTATGTGCAGAATAGAGCCTTAATAAATCAGAGGTGATGAAGACTCTGACAGGATCAGCGATCACACGTTTGATGTATTGGGATACAAAGCAGCGGAATACAAACTAAAATTAGACAAATTGTAGCAAGCATTGATACTTGTACGCATTAAGATCGCATACGGTTATAGGGAGAGATATATATTTCTGATTTCAGGAATGTTTTAGATGTAGAATATTTCTAATCAAATCAAGCATTCATCCCTTCATCACTCATTCACCACCGATTACAATAGGTTGTCACTCCTTATGTAGAGTGCAACAATCACTGCTTTATCACGGAAAGTGACAACTGGCAGATCTAATACAAAAATAACTATTCTTAACAAACTACTGAAATGTTCACAACTACTGAGAACATATCAGCATGTTAAGTACAAAATATAAAACTACTGAAACTACAACGACTGAAGAACAAGCTCTTCAGTCATTTTACAAAACTACTGAAACATAAAAATATAAAACTACTGATATCACAACTACTGAAGAAGTACTCTTCAGCAGTTGTGACAAACTACTGAGGCTTCAGTACTTGATCTTCAGACTTTGACCTTCAGGTGTTTCATCAGCTGATGACTTCAGTAGATATCATCAGCTGATGTCTTCAGTCTTTGTCTTCAGACCTTGTACATCATTGTTGATCTTCAGCACTTGTAAACTCTTCAGCTGTTGTACTTCAGTACTTTGGTCTTTCAGCTTCAGCACTTGTGTTCTTCAGCTGTTGTACTTCAACACTTTGGTTCTTCAGCTGTTGAGGTCTTCAGCACTTGATCTTCAGCTGTTGAAGTCTTCAGCACTTGTCAAACTACTGATGAGGCTTTCAGCATTTTGTGATACCATGTGGGACTTAGAGTTTTCTGATCTTGGCTCATTGGTTCTTTTGGTCCAACAAACTCCCCCTGAACCAATGCAGCCAAAACCTCTAACTTATTTATCTCCAACTTATTGATGGCAAAATGTTGGTCTTTTTCCTTCTTGATCAGTAGAGAAGATGACCCATGTAAGCTCCGGCCTGGGAAGAAATCTCAAATATTTGTTTGGCAGAGTATGAATGGGAACTCTGTTTTGGGGAACTGGACACAGAGTTGTTATCCCATTCATGAGATTTACTTTCCCATAATGAGTCTGTATGACTCACGAACATAGGCCTCAAGGAGAAACTTGTTCCTCCTGAGAGAGTTCTTCTGCTCCTCCTTCGAAGAAGAACTCTGGACCATAGTACTCTGATAAGTACTTCATGGTCCTGCCATTTTTCAGCTCCACCGTAGTTACCTCCCTATATACAAATTCATCAGGATGGTTGCCTTCAAGGAGTAACTGGAGCTCATTCTTCTGGATGTCTTCAATTTTTATATAATAACCCCTTCTTAATCATCTTGTTTTCTAGTAAGGCTTGAGGGGTCTTCTTTGCTTGGTGAGCTTTCTTGAATCATCAATGATTTCCAAGGTGAGACTACAACGGCCAACGTGATGGTAGACTCTATTGTTTTTCGTACCTGGCCGTTGTATCTGTGTGGGATAGTTCTTTTATGGATTCTAGAACTCACCCTGGGGTCTGGCCATACTCTCACTCTCTCCTTCTGATATTGAAAGGTGTGCCTGAGAGTGTACAGCCTTTGAGCATGCCCTTTCATGGCTTGAATAGATGATGACTGAGGAAATTCCTTGTCAACCATCTTCAACAGTTGCTCATCATGCTGTTTCTGCTGTTCTTCTTCTTCTATCTTGACTCTGACCATTTCCCTTTGAGAGTCAGGTATGATCATGGTTTGACTTCGGGGTTTTGGTAGCTTCAGAACAGCAGAGAGTGGCAGACTATCATCTTCATCCTTTTCTTCTTCTTCTTCTTCCATTCGCAGCACCCTTCTCCTCCTTCTGGGTACATCACTGGATGATGGTTGGGTTGGTGAAGGAATGGTTTTGAAGAATGAGGATGTTTGGATTTTGGCTTAGAGGTTGGTTGGGAGATTTGAGGGATAAGATCTGTTTGAGTGGGTGGAAGGGAAGGTTGATCTAGCATCCTTGTAGTTAGTTTCGCCTTTGTGGTTTAGCCATCTCTAACCTTTTACCGGCCCCAGCCTCATCAAGGGCTTCCACAATAATCCCTTGTTGAATTGCTCAGACAGACAAATTCTCGTGGCTATAGCCAGAATGTTGTCCCTGGTCCATGCGCGAATCTCCACTAACGATCTTCCTAAGTATTTTGCAATGAAGCGGATCATTATTTCCAATCTCTCTTTCTCAAGCTCATACCCTGCCCATCGGGTTTGTATCTCTTGTACTTCTACCCTTCTGATCTCACTATCCAGTGTGGCTGTGTTAAACCCCTGCCTGAAGAGTTGTTCAATTATTTTATCCATGGATCGGCTGTGTGTGGTGTCAGCTTCTTTGACCAGCTCCTCCAAGGATTTGTCTTCAGTAGTGTGATCATCAGCACTTCTCTTTCGCTTGTAAGTGAGCAGAGGTTGCTTTTCTTTTTCCTCCTCTTGGGCTTGCTTCTCTTCCTTCTTCTCCTCTGTTCTTTTCCTCTTCTTTTCTTTCACTGCGGTACTCTCCCCCTTTTTGGTTGCATTAGAGGAAGGGGTTTGTACCACAGAAAGAGTCTTTTGGACAGCAGCATCAACCAAGGGCTGTAATGTTGAGGAAAGCCTCTCATCAATGGCTTTGATCACTATATCAGTGATTATGGGTGTGATGAGAGGGAGGGAATTTTGAAGTACAGCACCTATTTGCTCAGGAGGGTTCTGTTCCGAGAAGCAGAGGCAGGTGGTGATTTTGGAGTGGCTCGGTGTTTGGGAAACCTTCAAGGGAAGGTGCCATCTGTGGGTGGATAGAGGCAGATGGTCTTTTCTTGTGAGAGTTGGTCAAGTAGGTTTTGCAGCCTACTGACTTTCTCTTCAGGATTGTGTTCTGGGAAGAACATCATAGAAGAAGCCCAGGTCATCATCAGCCGAAGCTGAATCAGCTGACCTCCGCTTAGAGCAGGATTTACATGCACTGGGTGTAGACCGTTGGTGCATGTGCCCCTTGTGCTTGGTACTGGGGACTTCCAGCCTCAGGACAATGTCCATCATCAGTTGTTGCCTCTAGTGAGGTCTTAGCAATGTTACCAGCTCACTCTGGTCATGTGCTGAGTCAGAGGAGGGTGGCAGCCTCACTAGAATTCTAAGCTCCTTGTCTACACCAGGAGATAGAATTGGGAAACCCCTGTGCTGTGGGTTCTCAAGTGCACTGTGTTCCTCCCCCCAATTGTAGAGGTATTCCCAGTAGTAAGTGGTTTCTGGGGAGGGGGTGAGGAGTGCAATTGAGTCAGCACTTGTGCAACTATTAAAGTTGGGCTGTGAGGGGCGGTTGGTTGGGGGGTTGCTGCAGGCCTGTTGAGAGGAAGCCTGAGCGTGGCTGTGGCTGGGGAGTCATTGTATCCACTAGGGGGTTTGGACTAGTGGATATATCCTGCGTTTGTGTTGCAGGGGCATCCTCAGGGGACTCAATTCCCTGAGTAGCCATTTTGGGGTTCTTTTTGGTGGGTTTGGTGGGACTTTGGATTTGGAGGTGGTGGCTGTGGGTCCAGCTGCGTGGGTTTTCGCAGCTTGGCAGCCATTTTAGTGTCCGGTCAGAGTTGTGCCGGGAGTATACTTCCGGCAGAACAGCCGTAGCAGGGACTCCCAAGCCAACAAGTCCCTCAGCATTAAGCTGGTCTGTAATAGTGGCCATTATGAACCGTGGATAGAGTATCCAACGTTGGCAGTTAGTTTTTGAGCCATATCTTTGAGCTCTGAAAATATTAATTCTGAAAAGTTTAGTGGTTGTTGCTCAAGGATAGAATACATTACCTGCTGCCATTTTGTGGACATTTGATCCCAAGACGACGTCTTAGGGGCCAAACATACATTTACCATGTGAAAATCAGGCGCTCAGCGTCATTAAAGTGTTTCTTCATGATGGTGGTGGCACTGAGATCGCCTTGATATCCATGTTCAGCAAAGGATAGATCTATGGTGCCCTTCGGATATCCAGCAGGAGAAGTAGCATCATTCAGTTGAAGGATTTTGCGGATTATTGCAGGAGTAACGACTACTTCTTTGGTGTTGACGACCGACCGGAGGGATGGTGTGTTGTCCTCCCCAGTGGTAACAGTAACGTTCATCCAAATTGGTGCAAGGATTCGGCATGTAAGATGGGGTTCAGAAGAAATGCCTTGTGGTATTGGGACTGAACCATAAGATCGATAGCAGTATCGAACTTAGTCCAGATCGGCGATTTAGTGAGGTAGGCAACACAGTTGTGTCGCGGTTTAATTTGCATAGACGCCATTGAGAAGAGGGAAGTTTTGGAGAGGAACGTTAGGTTTGAAGAAGATGAAGCATGGAGAGCTAAGGTTAGGGGTATATATAGGGTACGGGTAAGGAAACGAGAAGGATGTGGTGTTAGTCATCAGTAGTTTTAAACGACCGTTGACATGGTATTATCTTTCAGACGTTGAAACAGCTGAAGTCGTGGTGTTAGGCATCAGTAGTTTAGAAAACTACTGAAGACCGTGGTTTGACTTCAGATGATTGAAACAACTAAGACTTGGTGTGTGTCATCAGTAGTTATGAAACTACTGAAGACTGGGATTAGTCATCGGTAGTTATAAAAACTACTGAAGACGTGGTTTTGCTTCAGTTGTTTTTTAAATGAAACAGCAGTTGTACAAACGACTGAAGAGAAAATTCTTTTCAGCTGTTTTCGTCAATTCTTAGCTTTTCAGCTGTTTCAATCTGTCCTCAACACATTCATCAGTCTTTTTGGCTGATTTCAGTTGTTTCATAGGACATCAGTACTTATCTGTTTTACTGATTGCAGTATGTAACTGCATCAGTAGTTGTGACTACATCAGTAGTTTAGAACAGATGAAGTACTTCAGTACTTATGAGACATTTAGCCTTCAGTAGTTATAAAAACTACTGAGGATAAAAGAACTCATCAGTACTTATATGTGACATAGGTACTTATGATCATCAGTATGAATTACTAAGATCATCAGTAGTTGTCACTTATTCTAGTGCAGCATACCAAGCCTTAACACCAGGTTTTGGAAAGTTGAACTATCCAAAGGCTTAGTAAAAATGTCTGCAAGCTCATCAGCACTAGGCACAAACTTAGGATCAATCAGACTTTTTCAAAACAATCCCTTATAAAATGATGTCTGATCTCTATATGTTTGGTCCTAGAGTGCTGGACTGGATTTTGACAATACAAAGAGCTGAAGCACTATCCATTAACAACGGAGTCTTAGTCTCTGTAATGCCATAATCCAAAAGTTGGTTTTGAAGCCAGAGTACCTGAGATGTACAGCTTGCAGCAGCAATGTACTCTGCTTCAGCAGTGGATGTAGCAACTGAGGTCTGTTTCTTGCTCTGCCAAGAAATCAAGCAGTTGCCTAGAATTGACATCCACCAGAAGTTGATTTCCTGGTCAACTTACACCCTGCATAGTCACTGTCAGAAAAAGCAACTAATTTACCAGAATGTCCGGTAGAATACCATAAACCTAGAGATGGAGTGCCTTGCAGATATCTAAAGATCCTCTTGACTGCAATCAGATGAGACTCTTTAGGTGCAGCCTGAAATCTAGCACAAAAACATGTAGCAAACATAATATCTGGTCTAGAAGCTGTTAAATACATCAAGGACCCAATCATACATCTGTAAAGTGTTTCATCAACCACTTTACCTTTTTGATCTGAGTCCAGTTGTGTGGTGCTGCTCATGGGAGTAGAACAGGGCTTACAGTTTTGTAAATCAAACTTTTGCAAAAGATCTTTTGTATATTGGACTGATGAATAAAATTCCATCAGCCTTTTGTTGATTTGCAACCCCAGAAAGAACTGTAATTCTCCATGGCACTCATTTCAAACTTCTGTTGCATCAACTTTGTAAAGGCATCACACAACTTTGGATCAGAGGATGCAAAAATGATATCATCTACATAAATTTGAACAAGTAGATTATGCTGCCCAGCTTTCTTAATGAATAAAGTCTTGTCTATGGAGCCTCTAGTGAATTGTTTTCCAGAAGAAAGTTTGATAATGTCTCATACCAGGCTCTGGGAGCTTGTTTTAACCCATAAAGAGCTTTATCAAGCTTATACACCCAATTAGGATGTTTATTATCTCAAAGCCTGGAGGTTGACATACATAAACCTCTTCTTAAATTTTCCATACAAAAATGCACTTTTGACATCCATTTGAAAAACTTTAAGGTTTTGATAAGCAGCATAAGCTAAAAACAATCGAATTGCTTCCAGTCTGGCTACAGGGGCAAAGGTTTCATCATAATCAATACCTTTCTTGTGCAAACCCTGAACAACCAGTCTGGCCTTGTTCTTAACAATAAGCCCATTTTCATCAGTTTTGTTCCTAAACACCCATTTAGTGCCTATTGCACACTTACCTGGAGGTAGAGGAACCAGTTCCCACACTTGTTGTTTCTTGAACTGAAGAAGCTCAAGCTGCATGGCATCAACCCATCCATTGTCCTTTAAAGCAATGTGATAATTCTTTGGCTCTTGCTGACTGATGAAGAGAGCATAGAAGCAGAAATTGACAATTGACTTCTTGTTGATACTCCAGCAGTGATATCACCAATGATTTGAGACATAGGGTGATTCTTCAGATCTTGATACACAATGAGATCTGTGCAAGTGTTTGTAGCCGGTTCAGCAGCAACAGATGGTGATGGTGTATCATTTCCTTGAAACCAATCAGTGGATGGTAATTCAAAGGAAGTTGAATTCGAAGAAATCTCATCAGCATTTGTTGTGGATGGTGCTACTGGAGCTACAGGAACATCAGGTCTAGCTGAGTCAGGCAGCTGATCACTAAACCTGAAGAGGTGAGTACTGCAATCATCATCATCATCAGCAGTACCACCAGGTGGTGAACTGTTGACAGGAGCAACAGCAGGAGTTTGATAAGGAACATATTGCAGTATGTCCAAATCAAATAACTCCACAGGACTTTGTGGAATCTTGTCCTTTGGAGATTCATTAAATTAACATGTAGAGTTTCTTCAACCATCTTTGTTCTGCAGTTGAAGACTCTGTATGCCTTGCAAGTAGATGAATAACAACAAAGTACCCTGCATCCACCTTAGGATCAATTTGTGGAGTTGTCCTTTGTGTTGAGAATGAAACAGGGACACCCAAATGCTTTGAAAAATGAAATCAGAGGAGCCAAATGATGGAGAACTTCATATGGAGTCTTCATCAACCTCTGATTTACTAAAACTCTATTTTGCACATAACAAGCTGTGTTGACAGCTTCGGCCCAAAAGGTCAATGGCAAACCTGAGTCAGCCAGCATAGACCTTGCAGCTTCAATGAGGGTCCTGTTCTTTCTCTCCACTACTCCATTTTGCTCTGGAGTCCTTGGAATGCTAAACTGCCTTTTGATTCCCTTTGAAAGATAGAAGTCATCAAGTGTATGATTTCTGAACTCAGTTCCATTATCACTCCTAATACACTTGACTGGAAGGGAATACTGCTTCTCAATGTACAGCACAAAGTGGATAATTTCTGAGTAGCCTCATCCTTTGAATGTAGAAAGAAAGTCCATACAAATCTGGAGTAATCATCCACAATTACCAGACAGTATTTCTTCTTTGCCATTCTCATTACTCTCACAGGACCAAATAGATCCATATGCAGTAATTGCAAGCAGGCAGTGGACTTGGACACTTCAATAGGAGGGAATGAGACTTTGTGTTGTTTTCCTTTTAAACAAGCAGTGCAGGTTTCATCACAGTGGAACTCCTTTATTGGTAAGCCTCTGACTAAACTATTGTGGCTAAGCTGATTCATGTTTTTGAGATTAACATGACCAAGCCTCCTGTGCCACAGTTTAGATTCTTGAAAGAGAGGCTTTGGAAAATAGGCAAGGATTGCCTTTGAGATCTATCTTCTTAGAGAGATCTAAGGCATACACTTTCCTGTCCTGTTGGCTTTCAGGAGAGTGTGATCATCCAACACCTTGTCAATCAAGTGCAAAACTTTGGATGACAGAATCCTACAGTTTGACTTGTGAAAAGGGCAACATGGCCTTTATCACACATTTGACTGACACTCAAGAGGTTGTACTTGAGATTTTCCACATGATTAACATCATCAAATTTGATTTCTCCATTGGAGACAAAGCCCTTACCGATGATGTAACCCCTAGATTCATTGCCAAAAGAGACAAATCCCTTCTTTCCTTGAGAGTAGTCATGAAGAAGAGAGATGTCCCAGTCATGTGCATAGATCCCCACTGTCTACATACAGATGCTACTTTGGCATGTTGAAGAACCCTGCAATAATAAACAATCAGTTAGTTTTAGAGACCCAAACCTTTTTGGTTTTGGGCCTGGTCTCATCAATAGATGGTAAACTAACATGTTTATTTGTAACAACAGCCTGAGAGGAAGAAGATGGTGTAGAAGAGGAGTCCTTTGGCTTGGACCTCCTTTTCTGTGGTTTCAACATAGGAGAATCTAGTTGGTTAACTCTACCCAACAGATGTTGTACCATCATCACCAGCTGTGTCTGATTTTGTGATAAAGCTTTCAGCTCATCAGACACATTGCTAGTGGAGTTAGATAAGGTCCTATGTTGCACCTTCTTCTTTTGAGCACCCTCAGCTGTCACCTGTTTAACTCCTTCCTTTTTGGATTTCTTTAAGGACTTAAGGGTTACAGGATTTGATGTTGCTGATACAAATGTGGTCTCAAACTCAGTTTTCATTTTTACCATTTTCTCATTAATTTCGTCTTTTTGTTTGAGTTTGGAACCTCTTTTGTACCAACAATCATCTGTAAGATGATTAAACAAACCACATACTTCACATGGTTTCTTCTTCATCTTAGGTTGATCATCAACTAAAGATGGTGAAGCAACAGAAGACTTGTTCTTCAATGCTTTGGAAGCATTGGTTGCTTTCTTGACTACCCCTTTTAGTAGTATTCAAACTCTTTCTACTGCCAGTTTTCTTCTCTTCAGTACTGACAGCAGTTGAAGTTTGAACTTCAGGTGTTAAATCCTGCTCTCTAGTCCTTTCAGGACCTTCAGGATTAACTCCTGAGTTGATCAACTCATTTATCATGTGAATGTCAGCATTTGAACCATCAACATCAGCTGATAGGTTCAAGAGGGCTTGATGCTGACTGCTACTTCTGATTGTGCTGTATCAGAAGGTAGATCACATGATGTGATGGATTGGTTATCACTCTCACCATCAGATTCTACCTCTGCTCTTGGGGTAAAATCTGTAGGTGGAGCAGTGTGATTGTAACCAATTCGAAACTTCACATTTGAAGCAGATTGCTTACTAAGAAGCATTTCAAAACCTTTGCATGATTGTTCCATCTATCACACTCGACCTGGGTAACTGCAAGGGTTTCTTTGAGATCTTTTTACTTCTCTAGAAGTACTTCTTCTCTAGCCTTATCATCAATTATTTGGCAATTCAGTTATAAATCATCATTTTTATCTTTGAGCACAAACTCAAACTCAGCTTTGTTTTTGGAAATTATTTGTTCTAGCTCAATGTTCTTATTAATTAAAGCTACATTTGCTTCTCTAATGGAAGCAAATGCTGCTATGCATGGTTCAGAACATAATTTGGCTTTTGCCTCAGAGGATACCTGTGATACCGAGATGTAGAGGCATTGGAAAATGAAGTATCAGCAGACCAAAGCCATAAGAGCTAGATTCCAAAGGGACTGTCACCACCATGTTGACACAGCACCTGAGAACAGTTGATCATGACCAGACAAGTCATCTGGTAAACTGCTCCAGTCAACAACTCCTGGGGTGAAGAAGCGTGTTGTTGAGATTGGGTTGTTGATGAGATAGGGAAGGCTAAGGTTCTGGTAGTGCATGAGGTTGTGGTGTCATAGGAACTTGAACTTGATTTGACTGTGGCATGTAATAACAAGGGTACTGATATGGCATTTGACCCTGAGGAACAAAATATGCCGGAGATTGCTGTTGAGGATGATGACTAGAGTGACAGGATGTTGCCCTCTGTGTTGTTGACTATTGCCAGGAAAAGTCAAAGGGTGCAGTAGAGTTAGATCCGGTTGATCTACACTCTCTTGCAAAGTGTCCAAGCCTTTGGCATTGTGACACCTCAACTTGCTCTTGTCAAAACCAACTTTGGTTTTGCCAGAGAGTCCTGGGAATTTTCTTCCAGTTCTTTTGTAGAACTTCTGAGATCTGATATTTATCAAGGCCATTTGGCTCAAATATCCATCTCTTCTAAGTCATCATCAGCAATCCCTTGAGATCATCCATAATGAAACATAGATTGTCATTATTACACCCAGTTGACTGACCATCAACACTTACAAATGCAGAATCAGAAGTGCTTGAAGAGAAATTAATATGCTCGTCATACTGGCATTCAGATGAAGCATATTCTGACTCATGACCCACCAAGGCAGTGTTGCCTGTATAAAGTCTTCAGTGAGCTTTCCAGATGAAGACAGCTTTCTCTTCTGTTCTATCTCTCTCTCAAAAGTGAGCAGTTTCCCATGGAGTTGGGTGAGAGATAGTTTGTCCAAACTTGCACTGGAACGTAGGACAATAGTATATGTGTCCCATCTCTCAGGCAGTGATCTGAGAAATCTGTTATTCATCTGAATATTGGTGTATTCAAGTTTGACCATTTTTAGTTCAGAGATCAAACAAGAAAAACCGCTCATATGTTGAGTCAGTGTCTCACCCTTCTATGAGAGAATGTGTCTATATTGTTGGGCAAGAATTTCTCTATTATTTGCCAAGACCTCATGTTCCTCCAAATTGTTTTTCAAAGCAATCCAGAGGTCATGGGCAGTTTCATGATGCATTAGCCCAGAATAGATTTCATTGGGCAATGCCATGGCCAGAATTCCATGGGCTTTTGCATCAATCTCAAGCAACTTCTATCCTCATCTGAGTATTGCTCCCTCCTCTTCGGAACCATTTGATTAGTTTCCGGGTTATTCACCATAGGCTTGTGTGGACCATGTACCACTGATGTCCAACCCTGCGCTGTTAACAGACAGGTGATGGAGCATACGTCTTTGCCATATGTTATACTCATTCCTAACCAGCATAGGAGGCTTGGTTGAGGAACCAGTATTGTGAGGATCATTGGAGGAGTGGTCATTTTCAGATCAAAAGCAATTTAGTTCAAGTTTTAAAAAGTTTTAGACAGACCACAACAGACTCAATGAGAAACCAAGAAAAGATCTCAGGATGAATGAACAGAAATACAGAAAATTCAATCTCTATAACCGTTTCTTGCAAAAACAAAAGCTAATTCAATCAAACTTAGATCTTGAATAGCAGTTTCAATGATCAATGTTAGATCGATCAATGATTAACTGCTCTGATACCATTTGACAGGATCAGCGATCACACGTTTGATGTATGGGATACAAAGCAGCGGAATACAAACTAAAATTAGACAAATTGTAGCAAGCAATTGATACTTGTAAGCATTAAGATCGCATACG
Organism: Flaveria trinervia; assembly: GCA_025506515.1. Taxonomy (NCBI): domain Eukaryota; kingdom Viridiplantae; phylum Streptophyta; class Magnoliopsida; order Asterales; family Asteraceae; genus Flaveria; species Flaveria trinervia. The sequence goes on along the minus strand of CM046449.1, from coordinate 34,829,848 downwards.
GTTATAGGGAGAGAATATATATATTTGATTTCAAGGAATGTTTATAGATGTAGAATATTTCTAATCAAATCAAGCATTCATTCCCTTCATTCACTCATTCACCACCGATTACAATAGGTTGTCACTCCTTATGTAGAGTGCAACAATCACTGCTGTTATCACGGAAAGTGACAACTGGCAGATCTAATACAAAATAACTAATTCTTAACAAAACTATGAATGTTCACAACTACTGAGAACATATCAGCATGTTAAGTACAAAATATAAAACTACTGAAACTACAACGACTGAAGAACAAGCTCTTCAGTCGTTTTACAAAACTACTGAAACATAAAAATATAAAACTACTGATATCACAACTCTGAAGAAGTACTCTTCAGCAGTTGTGACAAACTACTGAGGCTTCAGTACTTGATCTTCAGACTTTGACCTTCAGGTGTTTCATCAGCTGATGACTTCAGTAGATATCATCAGCTGATGTCTTCAGTCTTTGTCTTCAGACCTTGTACATCAGTTGTTGATCTTCAGCACTTGTAAACTCTTCAGCTGTTGTACTTCAGTACTTTGGTCTTTCAGCTTCAGCACTTGTGTTCTTCAGCTGTTGTACTTCAGCACTTTGGTTCTTCAGCTGTTGAGGTCTTCAGCACTTGATCTTCAGTGTTGAAGTCTTCAGCACTTGTCAAACTACTGATGAGGCTTTCAGCGTTGTTGTGATACATGTGGGACTTAGAGGTTTTCTGATCTTGGCTCATTGGTTCTTTTGGTCCAACAGACCATATGAAGTTCTACATCACTGGCTCCTCTAATTTCATTTTTCAGAGCTTTGGGTGTCCCTGTTTTATTCTCAACACCAAGGATCAACTCCAAAAAATTGATCCTAAGGTGGATGCAGGGTATTTTGTTGGTATATCATCTACTTGCAAAGCATACAGAGTCTTCAACTGCAGAACAAGATAGTTGAAGAGAATTGCATGTGAAGTTTAATGAATCTCCAATGGACAAGATTCCACAAAACCCTGTGGAGTTGTTTGATTTGGACATACTGCAATATGTTCCTTCTCAACCTCCAGTTGTTGCAGACCATGTGGATAAATCATCTTCTGCCGCTGTCTTCCACCTGGTGGTTTGATGAGATGATGATAAATCAATATACCTATTCATGTTTAGTGACCAACTGCTTGTGTCTGCTAAACTTGATGTTCCTGTAGCTTCAGCAGTTCCATCCACAACAAATGATGATGAGATCTCTGATCCTCTACATCTTTTGAGTTACCATCAAATTCTTGGTTTCAAGAGTCTGTATCACATTGTGCTGCTGAAGGTTCTATAAACACTTGCATAGATATCATTGTTTATCAAGAGCTGAAGAATCACCCAATGTCTCAAATCATTGGTGATATCAATGCTGGAGTTCAACAAGAATTCAATTGTCTAACTTCTGCTTCTATGCTCTCTTCATCAGTCAGCTAGAGCCAAAGAACTATCATATTGCTTTAAGAGACAATGGATCGGTTGAAGCCATGCAGCTTGAGCTACTTCAGTTCAAGAAACAGGAGGTGGGAACTGGTTCCTCTAACCCCAGGTAAGTGTGCAATAGGCACTAATGGGTGTTTAGGAATAAAACTGATGAAAATGGGTATTGTTAAGAACAAGGCTATACTGGTTGTACAGGGGTTCTCACAAGAAGATGGTATTGATTATGAAAAACCTTTGCCCCTGTAGCCAGACTAGAGGCAATTAGATTGTTCTTAGCCTATGCTGCATTCCACCATCTCAAAGTTTTTCAAATGGATGTCAAAAGTGCATTTTTATATGGCAAAATAAAAGAAGAAGTTATGTGTGTCAACCACCAGGTTTTGAGGATAATAAACATCCTGAATGGGTGTATAAACTTGATAAGGCTCTTTATGGGTTGAAACAGCTCCTAGAGCCTTGTCTGAGACACTCTCCACTTTTTTCTCAAGAATAATTTCACTAGAGGCTCCATATATAAAACTTTGTTTATTAAGAAGGTGGATCAGCATAAGCTCCTTGTTCAAATTTATGTTGATGATATCATTTTTTGCATCCTCTGATCCCTAGTTATGTGATGATTTTACCAAATTAATGAAACAGAGGTTTGAAATGAGTGCAATGGGAGAATTACAGTTCTTTCTAGGCTTGCAAATCAAACAAAAGGCTGATGGCACCTTTATTCATCAGTCCAAATATACAAAAGATCTTTTGAATAAGTTTGATTTACAAAATAGTAAGCCCTGTTCTACTCCCATGTGCAACACCACACAACTGGATGCAGGTCAGAAAGGTAAAGTTGTTCATGAAACACTTTACACATGTATGATTGGGTCCTTGATGTACTTAACAGCTTCTAGACCAGATATCATGTTTGCTACTAGTGTCTATGCTAGATTTCAGGCCGCTCCTAAAGAGTCTCATTTGATTGTAGTCAAGAGAATCTTTAGATATTTGCAAGGTACACAATCTCTAGGATTATGGTATTCCACTGGACACTCTTGCAAATTAGTTGCTTTTTCAGATAGTGACTATGCAGGGTGCAAGTTAACTAGAAAGTCAACTTCTGGTGGATGTCAATTCCTAGGCAACTGTTTGATTTCTTGGCAGAGTAAGAAACAAACATGTGTTGCTACATCCACTGCTGAAGCAGAGTACATTGCAGCTGCAAGTTGTACTTCTCAGGTACTCTGGCTTCAGAATAAACTTTTGGATTATGGAATTACAGAGACTAAGACTCCATTATTAATGGATAGTGCTACAGCTCTGTGCATTGTCAAAAATCCAGTCCAGCACTCTAGGACCAAACATATAGAGATCAGGCATCATTTTATTCGGGATTGTTTTGAAAAAGGTCTGATTGATCCTAAGTTTGTGCCTAGTGCTGATGAGCTTGCAGACATTTTTACTAAGCCTTTGGATAGTTCAACTTTCCAAAACCTTGTGTTAAGGCTTGGTATGCTGCAGCTAGAATAAGTGATAATTACTGATGATCTCAGTAACTAAGTACTGATAATCATTAGTAACCATATCACAGATAGTACTGATTCTGTTAAAACAACTGTTCAAGTTACAACTACTGATGTAGTTATAACTACTGATATCAGTAAAAACAGATAAGTACTGATGTCCTATGAACTACTGAAAACAACGAAAAAGGCTGATGGGTAAGTGTTGAGGACAGTATGAAACAGCTTAAAGGCTATGAATTGACGAAAACTACTGATGAGAACTCTCTTTTCAGTTGTTTCTACAACTGCTGTTTCATCCTAAACAACTGATGACAAAAACATGTCTTCAGTAGTTTCACAACTACTGATGACTAACACCAAGTCATCAGCTGTTTATAACAACTGATGACAAAACATGAAACTACTGATGACTAAAATCAAGTTATCAGTTGTTTACAACACCTGAAGACAAAACCAAGGTTTTCAGTAGTTTTATAACTACTGATGACTAAAACAAAGTCTTCAGTTGTTTTCAAACATCTGAAGTCAAAACCATGGTTTTCAGTAGTTTTATAACTGTTGATGCCTAAAACCAAGACTTTAGTTGTTTCAACATCTGAAAGGGTAATACCACGTCATCAGTCGTTTAAAACTACTGATGATTAACACCAAACCCTTCAGTTTTTTCTAACCCTTACCCTATAAATACCTCATACCTAATCCTTCAGAGTTTTATCATTTCTAAACCTAACGTTCAAAACTCCAAACTTCTCTCTCATAATGGCGATCATGCAGCTCAAACCACGACACAACTGTGTAGCCTACCTCACCAAATCGCCTTTCTGGACAAAGTTCGATAACGCCATTGATCTAATGGTCCAGTCACCCTACAAAACGGCCTTCCTTCTAAATCCTACCATTCATGCCGAATCCCTTCACCAGTTTTGGACGAACGTCACCATTACCACTGGGGAGAACAACTCCGAGTCTCTCCAGTCGGTCGTCAACAACCATCAAGTGGTCATCACTCCGGTAATCTTACGCCAAACCCTAAACCTGGATGATGCCACTTTTCCTGCTGGGTATCCAAAGGGCACAACTGATTTATCCTTTGCCCACCATGGATATCAGGGAAACCTTAGTGCCTCTACCATTCTGAAGAAACATTTCCATAATGCAGAACGTCTTGTCATTCACATGGTAAATGTTTGTTTAGCTCCTAAGACATCCTCGTGGGATCAAATGTCTACCAGATGGCAGCAGGTACTATTCTCTATCCTTGAGCAACAAGACTTAAACTTTTGTGAAATCATTTTTCTTGAACTTAAGGATATGCCCTCAAAATCTATTTCTAACCGCTGGATATTATATCCTCGGTTCATTATGGCCATAATAGAGAATCAGCTGAAAGCTGAGGGACTTGTTGGCCTTGGAGTCCCTGCAATGGCTGTATTGCCTGAAGTATACTCCAGGCACAACTCTGACCACACACTGAAACAGGCTGCCAAACTACAAAAACCACTTAGTTGGAACCCACAGCCACCACCTCCAGAACCAGAGTCCCCTCCAAGCCAAAATCCAAAAAGCCAAAAAACGCTATTCAAGGAGATGAGTCCCCTGAGGATGCCCCTGTACCACAAACGCAGGAATCACATACTGGTATTAACCCCCCAGTTGTGTCAAAGACTCAACCAACCACAGCCGCATAGGTATCCTCTCAAAAGGATCCTGTTGCAACCAATATTAGGGAACCCACACTGCTGGAACCTATCTCACTTGAGAGGGTTACCATTGAAGCGCACCATTCACCCCGGGTGCAATCCGCTTCTACCCAATAACCACATGCAACCGCCCCCCAAAGTCCTACATTAATTGTTGCACAAGTGTTGAGTCAGTTGCACTCCTCACCCCCTTCCCAGATACCAATTACAACTGGGCATACCTCTACCATTGAGGGGGAGGATCAAAGTGCATCTGATAACCCACAGCATAGGGGTTACAATGTTCAATTTCCTAGTGTAGAAAAGGAGATTGGAACTTCTGGTGAGGCTGCCATTTATCCTGCTTCCGCATATGATCAGGATGTAGTTGGTACCATTACTAAGACCTTCCTAGAGGCAACTGCTGATGAAGGACATAGTCCTGAGGTAGGAAGTCCCTAGTTCCAAGACAAAGGGCACATGCTACAACTGATCTACACTCAGTGCATGTTCATCCTGATTCTATCAGGAGGTCAGGTGATTCAGTACCCACTGATGATGACCTGGGCTTCTTTTATGATGTTTTAGCCCAAAACACCATCCTGGAAGAGGAGGTGAGCAGACTCAAAGAGCTGCTTGCCAAAACTTCTGAGGATCAAAGACCATCTGCCTCTCAAACCCCACAGATGGCACCTTCATCTGAAGGTCTCCTAAACACAGAGCCACTCCCAAATTCTCAGCCACCTGCCTCTGCTTCTGGCACTATTTCTCAGGAACAGAACCCCCCTGAGCAAATAGCTGCTATCTTTCAAAACTCCTTACCTCTCATCACACCCATAATCACTGATATAGTGATCAAAACCCTTGATGAGAGGCTTCCCTCAATTATACAACCCTTATAGAGGAAGTTGTGAGCAAAAAGCTTTCTCACAATCAAACCCTTGCAACCAATGCAACCAAAAAGGGGGAGATTCAGTCAGTGAAAGCAAAAAGGAGAGGAGTGCAAGAAGAAAGAGAAAGAAAAAGAGACAGAAGTGGTAAATGAGAAGGAGTTGGTTGGAGAGACCGAAAAGGAGAAGGAGAAGGAAAAGGAAAATGCCTTGGAGCTAATGGTGAAAGAGGCTGATGCCGAACATAGCAGATCAATGGATAACATCATTGATCAGTTTTTTAGGCAAGGCCATGACACTAAACAACTTGACTCTGAAATCAAAAGATTAGAGATTGAAGAAATCCAATCTAGATGGGCAAGTTATGAGGTGTTAGAAAGAGAAAGGCTGGAGATCATGATCATATTTATAGCGAAGTATCTTGGCAGATCATTGATCAAAATCAAGGCTTGGTCCAGGGACAACATCTTGGCAATAACCACCAAGATCTGTTCGTCTGAAGTATACACCAAAGGGCTTGTTATTGAAGCTTTGAATGAAGCGGGTGCTGGGAGCAGGACTGAACTAGCCAAGCAATCTAAAGCCACACTCACCTCAAAAATGCTAGAACAACCTGTCAACATTCCCACACCAAAACCACCAAAACAACCACCCACTAAAACAATCCCTTACCCCAAAACACCAAAAACACAACCCGCCAAACCAACTCCCCACCCTCAAAACCAATAGCCGATGATGTACCCCAGAAGAAGAAGAGAAGGGTATTGAGGCTAGAAGATGATGAAGAAGATGATGATGAAGATAGGTTGCCACTCTCAGCTGCTATACAGTTGCCGAAGGCCACAGTCACTCCCCAACAATTACTCCTGAATCAAAGACAAATGTTAAGTGAAGCTAGAAGAAGAAGAACTTCACAAAAACACGATGAGGAATTGTTCATGAGGGTGACAAAGCTTATGCAGCCACATCTTCTATCATCAACATGAAGAAGCAAGCTCTCAGATTATACACTCTTAAGCATACATTTCAATATCAAAAGGAGAGAGTAAGGATTTGGCCTGATCCCAGGGTGTCTCACAGGATTCACAAGAAAAACATTCCACAGAGATACATTGGCCAGGGAAAAAGATTGTAGATGAAGTGATCTCCTGGTCTTTGTAGTATCACCCTGGGAAATCCTAGAGGACTTCAAGAAAGCTTATAAAGCTAACCAAACCCCATAGAAGATGCTTCAAAATAAAATGGTGAAAAGGGTTAGTTATAAGAGGCTTGAAGAAGTCAAGGAAGAATGAGCTCCATTGTTCCTTGAGGGTAATCACCCTGATGAGTTTGCTTATAGAATAATAACAACTGTGGAGCTAAAGAATGGGAAACAGGCCAATACCAATATGAGTACTATGGGCCAAAATCTTTATTTGAAGGAGGTGCTGAAGAGCTGACCATGGAGGAACAAAATAACTTCCTAGAGGCCTATACAAGAGAGTCATATAGACTCATAGTGGGGAAGTAGATCTCATGAATGGGGTAACAGCTCTGTGTCCAGTTCCCTAAGACAGAGTTCCCATTCATACTTTGCCAATCAAATCATTGAGACTACTTCCAGGCGGAGCTTACAAGGGTCACTTCTGAGCTGATCTAGAAGACAAAAAGACCAATCATTTTGCCATAATAAGTGGGACATCTTCAATATGTTTAGAGGTTTTGGCTGCATTAGTTCAGGGGAGTTTTTGTGGACCAAAAGAACCAATGAGCCGGATCAGAAAAACCTCTAAGTCCCACAGACATCACAACAACTGCTGAAGACTTGATCAACTGTTTGATAAAGTCTAAAGAGCAACAGCTGAAGTACAAGTATTGAAGACCTCAATAGCTGAAGATCAAAGTCTGAAGATCAACAGCTGAAGAACTAAAGTACTGAAGATCAACAGCTGAAGAACTAAAGTACTGAAGATCAACAACTGAAGACCAAAGTCTGAAGATCAACAGCTGAAGTCTAAAGTACTGAAGAACAACTACTGAAGTAGAAAAACTAAAGACATCAGCTGAAGACAACAGCTGAAGACATCAGCTGAAGAAAACAGCTGAAGACATCAGCTCATGACAACAGCTGAAGACATCAGCTGATGACAATAGTTGAAGTTCAAGTACAAGTACTGAAGCCTTCAGAGTTTGTTACACCAGCTAAAGAAGCATTCTTCAGTTGTTGTGATGGTTTCCTTTCAGTAGTTTTCTTTTCATTTCAGTATTTGTAAAATGACTGAAGAGCATGTTCTTCAGTCGTTGTAGTTTCAGTAGTTTCTTTTCAGTAGTTGTAGTGATAGTTAACACTTAGTATTTTTGTAAGGAGATGTTAGCTGTTGGACATTTTCAGTAGTTGTGTTAACTATCAGTAGTTTGAATAATTCTGTTAGATGTCACTATCAAGTGACATCAGCAGACGTCACATCTCCTATATAAGAGATATTGAACTAATTGTGTGTGTGACATTTTGTTACCACGAAAGCAATATTGAATGAAATATATTTTGCAGAATTCTCTTTGTCTATAACCGTTTGTTCTTACTTCGAATCTTTTGTGTTCTTGTGAATTTGCTAATTCATTGTTTGTTCTCCGTTGCTATACTCTCAATCAATCAAACGTGATCACTGATCCGAACAAATTCATCTTCAACCGGGTAATTGAAATCATATACTTACTCTATTTTACATGGGTAACAAAAGCCCTATGAATTTAAGCATTAACAATAACGAATTCATCTCCAATTTCTTACTAATCAAAACTAGGGTTTATAGTATCTGGGAGATTTACTTAGATTATGTTTTATGGATTAAAAACAAACCTATCTCGCTGCTGAGGCCATTGTTCACTGGTAGGACATGGCATCCTTATCATGAGGTCCCGAGTTCGAACCCTGGGACCCTCATTATTTTTGTTTTAAGGCTTTTAGGCCTACAATTTAAATCCAATTTTTTTCTAAAATTTATAAAAGTCAGTTTATAAACTTGTTTAATCCTAAGACATCGTATTATTTTCTGTAAATTTTATGAAATTTTCAATATTTTTATAAAATATTTTAGACAAATAGTATATTTAGTCATTCTTATAAAATAGACCTTAATAGTGGGTTAAATCACCAAATTAATTTTTCAAACAATATCTATATATTATTGTCTAAATGATGATTATTCAAAAGTTATAAAAGCTTATTCAAACGGATAAGTAATTTTTATTACAAATGATTTTTCCTTTGCAATTCGTTATACAAATACTCAATTAGTATATTCTATTTTTTCATTGAAACAAAGCATAAGTAATTATGTCATTTTAATTAATTTAGTTAGGAAAACCCTCAAATACCAACTTGAAACCCTAATTCTCATGAATTCGTTAAATTTATTATTAAACTAAAAATCTTGAAAATATATATATTTAGGTACCTCATGAAGGTTTACGTTGGAACGTCGACTATTATTTTCTTATTATTCATCAACTTATATACTTATGGACCATGTGAGTATTTCTATAGCCCATTTTATATTTTACACTTTGGGGTGAAACATGTTACATTATGAACATTGCATTTTAAACACGTTTAACACTTGTAAACTTATGGCATTTCACCATTATGTTGTGGTTAGTTGAACTTTGTAGCTACCATGTAATATTGAATATATGTACAATCATTAACTATTGCTAGCCTGGCGATGTCATAGATCTATGGGCGTGACAACCCTGCTTGGTTAATCCAAGTACACTTAGCTAATTGTATATACTTGTAAACGTTTAAGACTTGTAAAACTTTGTCAAGGTTTGATTGTGCATTCTGTCTTACATCCCTAGTTTACTTTATTCTCTAAATTACAACATGAATTGCCATCTTTTATATATCTATGTATTACAAACTATGGAAATCTCACCAACATTATTGTTGACATTTTATTTCTAGCATGTTTCAGGAAATACTCAAACTTGATTTCTACTCTTTGAAGCTTACACATCTAGGAATGGACCTAGTTAAATAAAGGAAATAAAATGACTTGTTTCATCTTATGTTATGCTTTTTAATTTCTTTGAGTCTTATGATTATAATGGTGCAATTGGAACTTATGATTAATATATATTGGGTTGTTAATAGTGTTATGCGGCTGTGAACGATCTTAACTGTCACTCTCTTGACGTTTCCGCCATCAAGGTTGGGTGTGACAGATTGGTATCAGAGCCCATAACTATAGGGATCTAGGTTATTAGAAATGGCGACCTAGACTATAGTATGCATGAACCTTATAGAATTATATTTCTATCTTGTAAATTATGCTACATAATACTATGCCCTCCTATGTGCAATTTGATGCTTTAGTATAGGATTGCCTAAACATTGTTTCTGGTCTCCCTAAACTTAACTTTGACTCTTTGACTCTCCCTGAACATGAAACTTCTTAATCTTATTCTCGACGACACGTGGAATCTTATGCCTATGCTTATCACTTGAATCTTTAGACGTTATGTCTAATCTATATAAATCTCATCAAGGTTTTGATTCCATGAACCCAAGAAATATGTGTGACACATAGACACCTGTATCCTGGATTTCCTGCATAAAGGCCTTCGGGCTAAGGCAAGCATTTCGCATAAATCTTACGGACTATCTCATGTTTACCTGGGATTTCTGGGATGAGTGATAAACTATGGTCATATACATAAGTTTCTAAGGAAATTAGGTCAAGTCACCTTGACGTGTCAACGTTTCCAAATGGTAATGCATTACCAAATAGAATCATTCTGTGTGCCTTACACCCTTAGCTTGTCCTTCTCTAAACTATTATCCTTTGTTATCCTCATTCCTGTAACTAACTCATTTTTGTATATCCAACATGTCTCATCACCATGGAAAGCGTGGAAGTTCCGACCGTAAACTAGCTGCAATGATCACCCGGCAAATGGCTGCCGTCATCCTGACCATGGTTGCTGAACTTAATAGCACCCTATTGGCTAATAACAACAACACCAATGGGAACAATAGCGGTGCTCATGGAGAGAATCGCAACAACCAAAATGGGAACAATCGTACTTGCACTTTCAAACACTTCAACTCGTGCAAACCCACTAACTTTAGTGGAAAAGAAGGAGCCACTGGACTTCTCGAGTGGTTTGAAAGTATGGAGAACACATTCATTGTTAGTGAGTGCTCCGGCGAGTTCAAGGTTTGCTATGCCACAAGTGTTCTTCAACAACGGGCACTAACATGGTGGAATAGTGAAAAGAGAAACCGTGAAACTGGGGTTGCGATGGTGTTGCCCTGGGAAGAATTCAAGGATATCATGATCCAAAATTTCTGCCCAAGGAGCGAGTTGCAAAAGTTGGAGGAGGAGTTTTGGAACCTCAGACAAGATGTGGGAATCACTTGGCTTATTCTACCTGGCATCATGAGTTGAGTATGCTTCGAGCACACATGGTGGACATAGTGCCCCGTAACATTGAAAAACTTATCAAGGGGTGCCACCTTAAATTCAAGATGCCGTGGTGGGTAGTAGGCCCATAACTTTGGAGGAGGCGATTACTATCACTGCACAGCTCACCAAGAATCATATAAGAGTTGGCACAATGTCAGCAAAGGGTTCCAAGTCGACTACGAAGGTGACACCCGAGGCAACAAAGGAGGTAAAGGCCGAGTCATCTTCTCAAAACAAAAAGCGTAAGTTCACGCCGATGCGCAACTACGCTGTGACCGCACCCAATGCTCCTAAAAAAAAAATGGTTTTGCATATCAAGCCCCCGTGGCTAGTGTTTATGTTGGTACATATCCCATGTGTAACACATGCAAGTACCACCATGTGAGCGACATCCCATGTCGAGTCTGCTCGTTGTGTGGAAAGTATGGTCATTTGTGGCTACTTGTCTTCGTGCACCAAACAACAGTGCCATGCTTACCAACCAAACCTCCTATAACTGTGGCAAGCCTGGGCATCTTTGTCCTCAGTTTCCTCGCAATGCGGGAACTGTGCCACCGGCTCGTGGAAGGGCTTTCAACATCAACGTCAACCAAGCACAAGCCAACAACGTCGTGGTGAATGGTACGTCGTTGAACTTTTTTTGGTCCTTTCTTGTCTTGTAAAAATTCCTATCTATGTTCATCATACCAATAATAGGTTGTTACCAATAGGTATGTATCTTGTAAATAGTCATTATGCTTCTGTATTGTTTGATTCGGTTGCCGATAGGAGTTTCGTGTCCCTGGAATTCGAGCCTATACTTTCTAAATGACGTGTTAATCTAGAAAGATCTTTCACGCTCGAGGTCGCTAATGGAAAATCCATCATTGTTGACGTCGTAATACCTGACTGCACCGTAATCCTTAACGAACACGAGTTCTTCATCGGCCTTATTCCTATGCAATTGGGAAGCTTTGATGTTATCATTTGTATGGAGTGGTTAGCCAAGCATCATGCGGAAATTCTATGCATCGAGAAGTGTATCCGAATTCCTTTACCGACAGGTGATACTTTGAAGGTCTTTGGGAGAAATCATCCCAAAGACTCAAACTCATGTCTTGCATCAAGGCCCGCAAGTGCTTAAGTAAAAACTACATGGCTTTGATGGCATATGTAGTTAATAAGAAAGCCAAGGGTAAGGAGTTAAAAGACATTCCTGTTGTACGGGACTTTCCCGAGGTTTTTCCCGAGGATCTTAAAGGGTTACCTCCCGTGCGAAAGGTTGTGTTCGATATTGACTTAATCCCTGGTGCAAACCCTATGGCTAAATCACCATATTGTCTTGCACCATCTGAAATGCAAGAACTAGCTAGTCAACTGCAAGAGTTGATCGATAAGGGTTTCGTTCGCCCTAGTTCATCACCGTGGGGTGCACCTGTACTCTTTGTGAACAAGAAGGATGGTTCATTTCGTATGTGCATCGAATACCGAGAATTCAACAAGCTTACTATCAAAACTGATACCCTCTCCCTCAAATCGATGATCTTTTCGATCAACTTCAAGGAGCAACTCAATTCTCAATGATCAATTTACGTTCTAGGTATCATCAACTACTTGTTCCTGATGATGACATTCCAAAGACCGCTTTCATACTCGATATGGACACTACGAGTTCATGGTCATGCCTTTTGGCTTGACCAATGCACCTGCCGTGTTCATGGATTTCATAAATCGAGTATGTAAACCGTATTTGGATAAGTTCGTGATCGTGTTCATTGATGACATTCTTATTTATTCCATGACGAAAATCAATCACGAGACGCACTTGCGATAAGTTCTTGGACTTTTGAAGAAGGAGCAATTATACGCCAAGTATTCCAAGTGTGAATTTTGGTTGGAGGAGGCTTAATTCTTATGGCATGTGGTGAATAACCAAGGAATTCACGTTGATCCTGCTAAAATTGAAGCCGTGAAGAATTGGTGTGTTCCCACAACCCCAACTGAGGTTCGTTCTTTTCTGGGCTTAGCGGGATATTACCATAGGTTCATAGCGAATTTCTCAAGATTGCTAAACCATTAACGGAGCTAACCCAAAAGAATCGACTCTTTGAATGGGGACCCGAGCAAGAAGAGGCTTTCGAAACATTAAAATGCAAGTTGTGTAGCGCTCCTATTCTCACACTTCCCAATGGAAAAGATGACTTTACCGTGTATTGCGATGCTTCTAATCAAGGTCTTGGTTGTGTTCTCATGCAATGAGGCAAACTCATAGCATACGCGTCGAGGCAATTGAAGTTCATGAAGTGAACTACACGACTCACGATCTTGAACTTGGTGCTGTGGTTTTTGCATTGAAGATTTGGCGACACTAGCTTTATGGGACACAATGCATAGTATACACCGATCATAAGAGTCTCCAACACATGCTCAACCAAAAGGATCTCAACATGAGATAAAGACATTGGATTGAGTTGGTTAGCGACTACAACTGCGACTTTCGCTATCACCCTAGAAACGCGAATGTTGTAGCCGACGCGCTGAGTCACAAGGTCCACAACAAGACTGTCTCGCTCCAAGAAGTTTGAGATCGAAGGCAATGGTTTGATACACTAGGAGAATTTGATACCGAGATTCATGTGGATGTCAATGAGGCTAGTATCATGCTCCAAAACATAAGAATCGATAGTGACCTCGAGTTATGCATTCATGAGGCCTAACAAGCGGCACTAACCGAAGTAGGGAAAGATGAAGATTTGATGTCTAACGTTCGGTCACAACTGGAGACAAAACCAAATGGCATGTGGTACTTCTTAAATCGACTTTGGATTCCGAATCGTGATAACCTTCGACATTTCTTTATGGAGGAAGCTCATCAAACCCGATATTCCATTCATCCTGGCTCCGATAAGATGTACATGGACTGGGTGGTCAATATTGGTGGCCTGGAATGAAGAAAGATATCGCTTCTTATGTTTCCAAGTGTCTCACGTGTGTAAGAGGCAAGGCTGAGCATCAACGACCAAGTGGTTTACTTGAGCAACCTAAAATCCCTATGTGGAAATGGGAACATATATCAATGGATTTCATAACCAATTTACCTCGTAACCTCGTCGTCATGATAGTATATGGGTCATTGTTGACCGTTTGACCAAGACACCACATTTCATACCTATACGAGACACATACAAAGTTTCAGGACTAGCTCGCATCTACATTGATGAAATTGTGAGCCGTCATGGCCTGCCGTTGCACATTATTTCCGATCGAGATGCTCGTTTCACTTCACACTTTTGGTCTTTGATGCAAGAACTCTTGGGTACTCAATTGGATTTAAGTACGGCTTACCATCCTCAAACCGATGGTAAAACCGAACGAACAATCCAAACCCTTGAGGATTTGCTATATCTTTGGATCCTTGACTTTGGTGGTGATTGGGATACGTTTTTACCGCTTGCGGAATTTTCATATAACAATAGTTATCACTCAAGTATCAAGATGGCACCATTCGAGGGTTTGTATGGTCGTAAATGCCGATCACCGATCTACTGGACCGATGTTGGTGAAAATTTCATCACTAGTCCTGAACTTATACAAGAAATGACCGATAAAGTCTCCACAATCCACAAGATCCTTGAAGTGGCAAGAAGTCGACCAAAGAGTTATGCTGATAATCGTCGTAAGCCATTGGAGTTCCAAGTTGGTGACATGGTTCTTCTTAAGGTGTCACCGTGGAAAGGTGTTGTTCACTTTGGAAAGAAGGGTAAACTAGCTCCAAGATTTGTAGGACCTTTCAAAATTCTAAAAAGGGTTGGGAAAGTGGCTTATAAACCGGAACTACCTTCCGACCATAGTGGAGTTCATCCTGTATTCCATGTCTCAAACTTGAGAAAGTGTTTGGCCTACGAGAGTCTGCATGTTCCATTGGAAGACATCCAGATCGACGAGTCATTGCGCTTTGTTGAGAAACCTGTTGAGATTATGGATTGAATTGTGAAGAAAATGAGAACCACAACTACTCCAATCGTTAAGGTTCGTTGAGAGAACAAGTGTAGAGCTGAGTTCACTTGGGAGCGTGAGGATCATATGAAGGAGAGATACCCACATTTGTTCGCCTAGTTCATCATAATTTCGGGATGAATTCTTTATGTTGGGGGGACTGTAACATCATGTAATTTTGGTTAATAAAAAATTAGATTTGTTATAACCTTGTAAGACCATTATTGTCATTAGTAAACTATGAGTGCTATTCATATTTGTTTTCTTTAAATCTTTAGTTTGAAAGTTAATATTTTAACTATTTAACTGAACATAATAATATTAACTAATTAACAATAATTATATATCAATAACACTAATAATAATAATAATAATGATAATATAATAATAGGAATAGTAACTAATAAACGTTATATAAATAATAAGTTGTAAGTGAATTAAATCTAAATCAGGAAGTTAAGGGGATGTTTTGTCAATTTAATAAACTTTAAATGTAATTTTGAGCATAAATTAATAAAAACAAAATTGAAAGGACTAAATGTGTAAATTGTTAAATCCCAAACCCCACCCCTTTTCCTTTTCGCGTCTTTACGGCCGGCCCTCCGGCCACCACCGGCTGCGGCTCCGACGAGCCTCTAAAACTCATTAAACGTCGATTAATGAACCAAAAACTGAATCAAGTCGATTCGTTTGTGTGAATCGAATGTTAAGGCACTGAATAATCAAAGATTAAACTCGGTTATCACTCAATCAAGAGCATAACCGTAGCATCTTAAAGTCCAAAACCATTTGGGCATTAAACCTCTGTAATAATTAAATTAAATGAACCTAAACGACTATCTAACTACAACTAATCATTCACACCTTCCAATTTCACCTGAAAACACACAAACAAGGTTGTACGATTACCCCTCTTGTCGTGAACCTGCAACTATTCGACCCCCATCTTCAGAGCTTCAAAACTCGAAATTAACATTGGGCTTTTCATCCTTGAGGACATTAGAAACTACCTGTACAACAAATTTGATTATCATCATCATTTGAGCATCAAACCGGTGCTATGTGGTCGCGAATTTTTCTTCGTCGTGTTCATCTCGAATTTATCTTCAACCGGGTAATTGAAATCATATACGTACTCTATTTTACATGGGTAACAAAAGCCCTATGAATTTAAGCATTAACAATAACAAATTGATGTCCAATTTGGCACTAATAGAAACTAGGGTTTACAGTATTTGGGGGGATTTACTAGGATTATATTTTTAAGCATTAAAAACCAGGTTATCTTGCGGCTGAGGCCATTGGTTCACTGGTAAGACATGGGTATCCTTAACGAGGCCCGGGTTCGAACCCTGGACCCTCATGTTTTTGTTTTAAGGATTTCAGGCCTACAATTTAAATCCAAATTTATTCTAAAATATATAAAAGTCAGTTTATAAACTTGTTTAATCCTAAGACACCGTATTATTTTCTGTAAGTTTATTTTATGAAATATTTGAATATTTTTATAAATATTTTAGACAAATAATATATTTAGTCATTTCTTATAAAATAGACATTAAATAGTGGGTTAAATCAGTAAATTAATTGTTCAAACAATATCTATATGTTATTGTCTAAACGATGATTATTTCAAAAGTTATAAAAGCTTATGCAAACTGACAACTAAATTTTATTACAAAAATTTTTCCTTTGCAATTCGTTATACAAAATGCTCATTAGTATATTCTATTTTTTTCATTGAAACAAAGAAGAAGTATTATTTCATTTTAATTAATTTAGTTAAGAAAACCCCCAAATATCAACTTGAAATCCTAATTCTCGTGAATTCGTTAAGTTTATTATTAAACTTACAAATCTTGAAAATATATATATTTTTGGTACCTCGTGAAGGTTTACGTTGGAACGTCGACTATTATTTTCTTATTATTCATCAACTTATATACTTATTGACCATGTGAGTTTTCTATACCCCTTTTTATATTTTACACTTTTGGGGTGAAACATGTTACATTATGAACATTGCACTTGTAAACACGTTTAACTCTTGTAAACATATGGCATTTCACGTGTATGTTGTGGTTAGTTGAACTTTGTCGCTACCATGTAATGTGAATATATATACAACTATAACTATTGCTAGCCTGGCGACGTCATAGATCTATGGGCCTGACAAGCCTGCTTGGTTAATCCAACTACACTTAGCTAATCGTATATACTTGTAAACGTTTGAGACTTCGAAAACTTTGTCAAAGTTTGATTGTTCAATATGTCTTACATCCCTAGTTTACTTTGTTCTCTAACTTACAACATGAATTGCCATCTTTTATATATCTATGTATTACAAACTATGGAAATCTCACCAACATTATTGTTGACATTTTATTTTAACATGTTTGAGGAAATTCTCAAGTTTGATTTCTACTCTTTGAAGCTAACACATCTAGGAATGGACCTAGTTAAATAAAGGAAATAAAATGACTTGTTTCATCTTATGTTATGCTTTATAATTTCTTTGAGACTTATGATTGTAATGGTGCAGTTGGAACTTATGATTAATATATATTTGGGTTATTAATAGTGTTATGTGGCTGTGAACGATCTTAACTCTCACTCCTCGACGTTTCCGCCGTCAAGGTTGGGGTGTGACAAACATAAACTAAAACTTTAAGGTTTGTCCAAACAACACAGTCAAACATTTGATGTAAATCTTTCAAGGTTTAAACCAAAGCATGAAAGATTAAACCTTGAAACATAAGGGATTCATACATCCATAACAAAACAGCCACCAATGGGTTGAAAAGGTCCATGAAAACTTACTTTTCAAAACCTTTTGAAGCACATATTCCACATAACCGGCTCTAGATGCCATTGTTGGGTTTTGTCACATGTAAAACCAAGCTAGTTTAACCATTTAAACAAGAAAAATCGCAGCGGAATATAGGTTTAACATGTTGTTTGTAATCTGAAAATTTCACCATTTTAAACCACAAACAAATCCCAAAAAGAAGGATAAATAATATATGTGAAATAGTATGCTATCAAAACAAAACAACTACCATAGTGTGTACAAAGGAACAACCTTTCTTGAACAAGTTGTTGAAGATGTATAAGATGAAGAAGATGATGTTCTTGAGTGCTAGCCTTCAAAGGAGAAGACCTCAAGCTTGTAATACCCACAAGCTCTTCAAACACCTTGCTAGTTAGGGAGCTTCACACCAAAGCCCTACAACAAAGCACCTTAAAAACTGAAAATTCCAGCCTTGTTGTAACTGAAAATCCGAAAATGTTTTAGCCTTGTGGAGAGCCTTTTGTTGCTTAAGTGTGTGTGAGAGAAAGGTGAGATGATAGAAGTGTGTTCTAGTGTCTAATGACTTGCAAATCACAAGAGAAAATGGGAGTCCAATCCCATCCTTGGGCGCCGAAAGTTGGCCCCAAAATTGGGTCCCCCCCATTTTGGTTTTTATAAAAGTTACACTCTTACCCTTCATTTTAAAAAATTAAAACCTCTTTAATTTTTTAACAATGACACACTTTTATTTGTTATTATTTAACCAACTTAAATAATGAAACTAAAAATTTCTCATGAACAAATTATCCATATAATGTTGTTCTTTTACAAAAGCAACGTTTTAGAAAAACCCATTTTCTAAATTGGTGTCGGTATTTATTTGTGATCTCATCAACAATAAATACTAATTGGTGTTTGTATAGCTTGTTATTGGGTATGACCCAACTTGGATCATAACATACTAACCACATCAATCTTGTATGTGTCTTGGGCATATAAGGTCCAACAAACTCAACATCGGGAAGGGAGGGAGGTATGTTGAAGGACTTAAAGAACCCATTATAGTCGAAGACGAAGGAAGGTCCCTTTCCCGCAGGGGGTGGTGTATCTCTGAACATCAACGTTGCACCACACTTTACCTGACCCGTTGAGTTGTTATAAATTCTCTTGTACAGTACATTGTATCCGAGAAAGATCCCTTCTTCAGCCTTCTCACTGAACTTCCCAGACTGAGTTTTCTTCAGCAGCGTACATGGTGCACCAAATGGTTCAAGATACTCCACGTTAGCTTTACGTCACTGGAGCAACTCAAAACATGTTTTACCACCAAAACCTGATTAAGGGTGTAGCATGCATTCGCCACTGCCTCGTTCCAAAACTGGTAGGCAGTTTCAAGTCGGCTAGCATCGTTCTTGCTGTCTCTGTCAAGCTCCGATTCTTTCGCTCAGCAACACCATTCATATGTGGGGTGTAGGCAGACGTAAATTGATATACAATCCATATTTCTTTACAAAACGCCTCCATCCACTAATTCTTGAACTTTGTGTCGTTGTCTGATCAATTTGTCTAACTTTCAGCTTGTAGAGTGATTCCATGTAGTTACTAGATGTTTGAATGATTCAGAAGTTTTTGATTTTGCTTTCAGAAACATCACCCAAGAGAATCTTGAGTAATTATCTATTATTACATAGCAGTACAAATCACCAACAATACTTTTAGTGCTAACAAGACCAAACAGATCCATGTGTAGAAGCTCAAAAGACAGGTCAATGAAATTAACTTTCTTTCCCTTGTGACTATTTTCCTTTCTTACATGCTACGCAAAAATCTGGAAGCTATATGTTCTTGACATTTACTCCATTCACAAGATCATTTTGTATTTGTTCATTCGTCTTCCTAGGATTAATGTGTCCCATTCTCCTATGCTACGAGATTGAGTCCCTCTATGTTGCTTTGACAAAAAGCATTGAACCTTATGATCAGTTGTGGAGGCTTTTGATGGATCCAAGAAATATAAATCGTTATATCTTGAAGCTGAAATTAAGACTTTCTCCACTGGGATAACGCAATCCTTTTTCAGCACGTAGAGCTTCTTGTTGTCAAACACAACTTTGAAGCCTTTATCACAGATCTGGAAGACTAAAAGCAAGTTGTTCTGTAGTTGTTGACATAGTTACCTTATCAAACATCAGTTTTTGGTTTCCCACATTGCCCTAAGTGGTGATATATCCTCCTTTATTCGAAGCAAATGATGCATGTTCGCCTTTAATTTGTTTGACATTGAAAAGGAGAGACACGTTTCACGTCATGTGCCTAGACGCCCCACTATGAACATCCACGTATTTGTGATAGCACTATAGCGGACACCTTGCACATTCAAAGGAAATGACCAGTTTAGGTTTAGGGCCCAAGCCTTATCTGGCTTGGGTGATGCTGAAGAATCACATCATAAACTCAACCCACTGTCCACTTAAGGATGAGGGCATATCAATCTTCTTATTGTTCTCATTATCAGACAACTTATTTGACTTTTCTTTCCACAAGCCAGTTTTGTGTAAGGCCTATTTATGATAAACAGATGACTGGCTTAGAGTATGAACTTTAGCTTCATTTGTTCTCTTAGGAGGAGTAATAGAACTCCTTTAGAAGAACTTTGTTTGTATCATAAAGTTCAATTTTGTTTCTGGGAATCTGATAATGAGGACAATTAGAAGAATATGTTCTCTTTTTCCATAACTGTAGCATGATCTCCATTCCACATGTTGAGGAAACCGTTTATGTGGGGTTAAGGGTGATACAGGTGTGACATGAGTCTAGTTGGGTTTAGTCACTTCTCATTTAGATGTGTGTGCTTCTTTAACGAAATAAATTGTTTGAACATGTAACACCCGGTTATTTTTAAAGACAATAAAAGAAAGAATAAGTGAAGTAAAAAGAAGGAAAAGAAATAAAACCCAAGTCTAAGGGTTAAAAGTGACAAAAAGGACAAAATCTTTGAAACATAGGTGATAAAGGTGGCATGGCCGCCCATCAACCTTTCGACACACAATTCTCGGATATTATAGAGAGAGAAGGAAAGAGAGTAGAAAATTTTTGGTTTTGAAAGAAGAACAAGAAGAATTCGAACACATGTGGGTTCCTAGGCGGTTGAACTCATTCGCAAACGAGTTTGGAACAAGCCATACTCAAGAGCTACAAAGGTGAGTTCTAGAACTCCTCTTTTAATGGTTTTAACTGATTTTGAGGCTGGAAATGCATGAATGTATGTTTTCATTTAACTGTGTTTCGAACCCGTATGTTTAACTGTGTGTATATTGATGTTATGATGTAATGATTGGCTATATTCATGCTTGTTGATGTATGATTGTGTTTCTAAGGCTTAGAAGGTAAGACTTAAGCTTAGAACATGATGGATGGTGATTGGCAACTGAAATATGATGTTTAAGGCTCATAAGTTCAGTTTTAGAAACTGCCTAAGTATGCAGAAGAAATGCGGATGAGTAATGGAAGTCAATACGGAAGAGCAGTTAATGTGGATGAGCATTTACTATTAAGTAAGATAATGCGGATGAGTAATGGAAAGTCAACGCGGATGAACAGTTAATGCGGATGAGCATTAACCACTAAGTAGGTCAATGTTGATGAGTATTGGATGAAATGCGGATGAACATTGACTAAGTATGGGAAATGCGGAAGAGTAAAGACAATGTGGATGAAGATATACGGATGAACAGGAACAAATGTGGATGAAATAAGACAAATGCGGATGAACTATGGAAAATGCGGATGAACGAAAGACAAATACGGATGAACACTTAGAATGTTTTGTGACTTTCTCGAATGGTTAAATGTAGGCATTGACTAGGGAGGTTCCCGGGGGCTATATAAGCTGACTTTTGAGGCCATAGAAGTTATGTTGGGCATGGATGACGATGATGTATGATGTTTTATGTCTATGCATGATGGTATGTATGATGTATGTTATGTATGTATGATGATGCCCTGCATGATGATGTTGACTGTGTATGTTATGTTTGTTGCTTTGTATGATTATTTTTCCGTGGCGTTACGTTGAATGTTAATGAACGAAATGAAAAGTATTATGTAAAGTAAAGTGGAAGATAATGAAAAGAGGAATGAAATGATGAATGCATGCATTAATGAACAAATGAAGGATGAAAGGCTTGCAAGCAAGTGTATGAAGGTTCACACCCAATGAAGGATTTTAGCTCAGCGTGTGTGGGTTAGCTACTGTGGAAGGATGCACACTGGGGCTTGATTCGTGTGATTAAGCAAATGTATGGAGGTTGACACCCAATGAAGGGTGTTAGCTCAACTATGTTCGGGTTAATTACCCCAGAAGGACGCACACTGGGGTCCTATCGTTGTGATTGACCATATGTATGGAACCCTTGCTGCTCACCCTAGGTAACTGGAGTCAGCTTCATGCATAATGTTCGGGGTCTATGAAAGACCTCAAGCCTAGTACCGGCTTTATGCATACGGTGGGGTGAAGCACATGGCATTGGTCCGAATGAAAGTAAAGATTTAATGATGAATGGACGGTATGAACGAACGTATAATGAAGATAAAAATGATATTATCTACGTGTACGTATGATGTGTAATCACATGCAAAGTGAAGTATGGATTTTAAAGAATGTAAAGTATGTTTTATTTTAAAAGTAGAACTCACTTAGCAATGTTGTCTTTTATGTGTTTCCAGTGGGCAGGTAATGTTGCTGAGGATGGCACAGGGCAGCTACTCAGCTCTTTTGGTCGGCATTCCTTTGATTAATGTTTTTGCATTGTAATGCGAACAAACGATGTTTGAAATGAACGATTGTATTAATTTTCAAAAGCATTTGTAATAAAATGAAAAGTTATTTTTATGTTTCTGTTGCATTGTTTATGAATGTTATATGTAAAGTTATGTGTTTTATGTGCAATGATTTACTAGCTGTAAACATCCCGGGAACGGCTCCTTACAAGTTGGTATCCTAGCCGAAGTTTAAGTGAAACAGGTAAATTTTCAAAATAAAACTTAACTTAAACTGAGAATGGGACGGAAAGGGAAAGGATACCAGTCTCAATAGCTGTGTGCCATCAGGTGTTTTCGTAATGTTAACCAGTATTATGTGTGCATGTTTTATAGTTCTGTGTTGCTGGTAGATTTAGATATTGATGTAGTGAGGATAGGTAATACTTGGGGTATGAAGAGTAAATTAAGTGGCTAATCATAACTGGCCAATGTAATTAGGGACTTACTATACCTAACATAAACTAAGCTGCTCCCTGAATGACCGTGTTGGTGTCTTGAATCTTTCATCATGTGTGTGAGGATGGCCGGTGGTAGATCATCTAAAGCTTCATGTGGTGGAGGTCATGGTGCTGAACCATGGATTACGAGAGGAAGGCCTAGAGCCAAAAGGTGGTTCATGAAGAACTAGAGACCCCTCATCTGAAGGGTGGTGATGAGAGGGCTATGTTGAGAGCCTTTGTGAAGGAGGCAGTTGTGGAGGAAGTGCATGAGGTCATGCAGACGATCCTACCGTCTGTGGTGACCGAAGTGATAAAGGCTATTAGAGATGGGGAAAGAAGGGAAAGGAGTAGACATACGAGTGAAAGGAGATAGCTCGAGACTAAGATGGTTCGGTCGGATGGCGAAGGAGATGAGGAAGAAGAAAAGCCTATGCCGGAGGTGGCACGAGGCTGTAACTATGAGGCGTTTCAATGATACAAGCCCCCTACTTTTGATGGTAACAACACTGCTGCTGCTCACCGATGGGTGAGAGGAATGGAAGCTGTTCTAAATATCAGTGAGTGTTGAGAGGATCAGAAAGTAAAGTTGGCTGCCCACTCTTTCGTGGACTCAGCTTTATGTTGGTGGGACAATATTGTCCAAGCTAAAGGTAGCAGGTCTATTGGGAAGATGAAATGGGCAGAAATAAATAAGTCGGTGATTGAGGAGTTCTGTCATCACAGGGAAATGGATAAGGTGGAAAGAGGGTTCTTGCAGCTGGAGGTGGGAACCATGACACATCAGCAGGACACTACCAAGTTCAACGAGATGGAACGTTTGGTCCCGGACCAAGTGACGCCTTTGTCACAAAAGATTGAGAGATACATTCAGGGTCTGCCGACGGATATTCGCAGGCACATGATCGTTGCCTGACCGAGCACGTTTAAGTTGGCAGTTGATTTGGCAGGAAGACTGTATGATGAGCGAGAGGTAATGGTGGCTGAGGCAAGCAAGAAAGGTGGTGGTGATCGGAATTGGAATGGGAAAGGGGTCGATCGGGGTGGTGGCTCAACAAGTAACAAGAAAGCAAGAGTGGATGGCTGATGTGTGGTCACATGGGGTGCAGGGTCGAGGAGGTGTGGCAAGTGTGGGAAGGAGCACACCGACGAATGTAGATTGGGATTAATGTGTGCTTCAAATGTCGGAAACCTGACCACATAGTGAGGGAGTGTAAGATTGTGATGTGTTTTAATTGTGGTAGGGAGGGCCACATGAGCCGAGACTGCAAGAAGAGCCGAGGGCTGAAAGTTCTATTGCAGGGAAGAAGACGACTAGGGGGGAAGTCCCAAGGGCGAGCACCAAGACATTCACAATGACATAGGAGGAGGCTAGGACGGACCCTGATGTTGTGTCTCATACGTTTCTAGTGAACCACACTTTATCTTCTGTGTTATTTGATTTTGGTGCCAGAAAAAGTTTTATCTCTTCTGCTTTCTATGCTAGGTTGCCTCTTAGTAGAAGATGTGTTATTGTGCCCTTTGATGTAGAAACTACATTAGGTAAGTCTACCAGAATTTCGGAGGTGATAGAGGGTTGTGATATGGAACTAGAAGGTCATAAGTTTCTGGTTAGACCATTCGTAATGACCTTGGGTGGTTTGGATATGGTTCTTGGGATGGATTGGTTGGCGGATTACGAGGCAAACATTGTGTGTCGGAAGAAGATGATTCGACTGACAGCCCCTGACGGGAGTAAGGTGATGCTTTATGGGGATTGAGTAATGATGATCCTGAAAGTAATCTCAATGGCGGTGGCAGGAAAGTGCATGAGGCGTGGATGTAATGCCTACTTGTCCTATGTAAAGGATGTAGAAACACCAACACCAAAATTGTCTGATGTGCCTATTATGTGTGACTTTCCAGATGTGTTTCCCGAAGACTTACCTAGAGTGCCGCCTCACTGAGAGATCGAGTTTGGGATT
This sequence comes from Flaveria trinervia, assembly GCA_025506515.1. Taxonomy (NCBI): domain Eukaryota; kingdom Viridiplantae; phylum Streptophyta; class Magnoliopsida; order Asterales; family Asteraceae; genus Flaveria; species Flaveria trinervia. The sequence goes on along the minus strand of CM046449.1, from coordinate 34,804,856 downwards.
GATCTCATACCGGGTGCCCAACCTGTTGCCAAGGCGTCATATCGTTTGGCTCCGACTGAGATGAAGAGTTGATGGAGCAGTTGCAAAAGTTGCTTGACAGGGGGTTATTAGGCCGAGTATCTCTCCTTGGGGTGCTCCGGTCTTATTCGTGAAGAAGAAAGACGGTAATATGAGGATGTGTATTGACTACACGAGAAAAAATTAGTACCCGTTGCCAAGGATTGATGGTTTTTTTATCAGCTTCAAGGTGCCAGTTGGTTTTCAAGGATAGATCTTTGATCTGGCTACCATCAACTAATGGTGAAGGAGCAGAATATTCCTAAAACTGCTTTTTGCACGCGTTATGGTCATTACGAATTTCTTGTCATGTCTTTTGGTTTGACTAATGCACCAGCTGCTTTTAGGACCTGATGAATCGAGTATGTCAGCCAATGTTGAATAAATTAGTGATTGTGTTTATGTTGGATCTTATATGCCTAAGACACATACAAGATTGATGTGGCTTGTACGTTATGATCCAAGTCGAGTCATACCCAATAACAAGCCAAACAAACTACAATAAATGTTTATTCGTAGATAAGATCATACAAATAAATATTAAACACCAATTTAGAAAATGGGTTTTCTAAATCCTTGCTTTTGTAAATGAACAACATTATGTGGATAATTTGTTCATGAGAAGTTATTTGTTTCATTATATAAGTTAGTTAAACAATGACAATTACAAGTGTGTTAGTGTTATAAAATTAAAAAGGGGTTTTAATTTTATAAAACAATGGGTTAAGAGTGTATATTTTATAAAACTAAAAATTGGGGGGAAAACCCATTTGGGATGGAATTTCAGCCGCCCTAATGGGGCCATTGGGACTAGCTTTGTCTTGGTCTTTGAAAACCCTTTTCTCCTTTCTTACACTCAATCATCATACACACTTTTTCTCTCTACAACACAAGCATTGGAACCTCCAAAAGCCAAGGCTTATTTTCGGGTTCTTAGAGGCTGAAAAGGGGCTGGTTGATTTTCGGTTTTGGTGGAGCAAAAGAAGAGCAAACTTTGGTGTTGCATCCTAACAAGCAAGGTTTTTGAAGGGATTGTGGGTATCACCTCATGAGGTCTTCTACATTGAAGACTTAGCTTTCGATCATCATCTACCCTCTTCATCCACGAGCTATAGGAGGTAGTATATGATGTTTTGAATGTTTGTTTGATAGCATGTCCTTTCATATAAAGATCCTTGTTAATGGGTTTTGGTTTTACACATGTATTTGATGTATAAATTAACTAATCTTAAAATGGTTTTTGATTATTACTCCGCTGCGTTTGAAAATTAACTAAACATCTACAAAACCCAACAATGGCATCAAGAGCCGATTATATGGATACATGCTTCAAAAACGAAATTTTCGGGTCCTTTTTGTGTAAAAAGTGGGCTGGAAATTTCATCCATGGCAAACCCTTTGTTTTTCAAGATAATACTTTTATATGGATAGTTATGATCCTGAAAAATTAATGTCATAAGATGGCTTGTTGTTTGGACGAAAACCCCTTATGTGTGGTTAATGTTGGTAGAAATTTTGGGGTTTAAAAGGGTGTCATTCTTGTTTATTTTTGTATACATATTTGGATGTATTTTGGTGCATATAACCTAGCCATGACCTTGTGTTTGAATGTTTGTGATTGTGATTTCATTTGTTGTAATAAATGCATGTATTTATTGTTTCATTTGGTATGTAATAAATAGATTAGTTTGCACTTTATTATTCTAGAAAAATGTATTAGGTTTTTCTATGTAATTGTACAATGGGGCTGATTTGGATGACCAAGAAGGTGCCTAAAGAAGATGGTGAAATCATAACACAAAAGGGTTACTTGAAGCATTTGGATACGATTTCAAGTGGGAGTTAACCGACACAAGATTCTTGTCATGTTTTTACCCATAGGAATGACCTTTTGACACACTTGTTATGGCAAACAAGTGTGGTCAAAATAGTTGGCTATGGTTATGGAATTATATTATATGTTTGGTTGTTTGTTTTGGTTTTTGGATGAGTTTGACATTTCGTTGAAAATTGATAAACTAGGTGAACAACTATGATAAGACAAGCACAAAATTGGTTCTTTATATCATTAAAGGAAAAATGAGTTTATTAAGGGTTAATGATTAATAGAAATGAGTTTTATTTAAAGGAACTATGAAAATAGTTTTCATAAAATACCATGCATTTGAATGCATACAAATTGTGTGGTATAAAAGGTTTATCTAAAAACTAGAATTTTAAACTATAAAAACCCTTTTCAAAACAAGTTTAACACCATCCTCTTAGACAACACTCGATTCACTTGCAACTCGTTTATGGGATAAAGGTCACCTAACCATAAATGTAGATACTTTTGAAGTTGAGGTGAAATTACCGTATTTGTGGGATAAAGGTCACCTAACCATTTATATTAGTAAAATCACACGTGTGTCTAAGTAGAATGACTTTTATTAGCATGACGTACAAAAGTGTTGATGGGACTAACATGCCAAACAAAACATAAGATGTTTAAACCCATCCCATACACTAGAAATTGTAATAGGTTACAATTGTCAAACGTTGACTACCTTGTTAATTTAAATAAAGGGATGAAGGTCACCTAACCGATATTTAAATGTAACGTTGGATTCTAGATTTTAATCATTAATTATCTATGAGACATAAAAGGGTATTAATAACTAAAATACTTTGATATTAAAATACTAAAATTGAACTTTGTAAAATTGTAGATGGCAAACAACAACAACTCTATCCCAACTGTCCATAACTTATCACTAAGAACCATCCTCTAGAAGGAACGTCTTAACCATGAGAACTTCATGGATTGGTACCGAACTTGAGAATCGTTCTCAAGCAAGACAAGAAGTCCTATGTGTTAGACGATCCCATTCCCGATCACCCGATGAGAATGACGTGGAGGCCTTTAACGATTGGGTCAAGTACACCGAGGACTCCATGCAAGCCTTGAAAGGAATCAAGATCTAGTTTGATCAATTAGATTAGGATTTGCAGCGGAATAGCACACGAATTAGACAAAATTATAGCAAGAATAATATGAATATTCAATCAAACTGCAACGGTTATAGAGAGAGAGTTTTCTGCAAAAAGAACGTTTTCATTCATGCACAAGCTTCCCGTACAGGGAAATTAGGTCAACATTCCTTTTATAAGGAATGTGACATCAGCTGACGTCACTTGATAGTGACATCTAACTGATTTATACAAACAACTAAAAGTAAACTAAACTACTGAAGATGTCCACAACAACTGAGGACACCTTCACAAAAAGCTAAGTATAAGCTAACATTACAACTACTGAAGTTATAACATCTGAAGTGTAAGAACTTCAGATGTTTTACATAATATAAAATTACTGATTACAAACTACTGAAATGTAAACCATCACAACTACTGAAGAGAACAACTTCAGCTGTTGTGACAATTTCTGAGAACTTGATCTTCAGACTTTTTCTTTAGCAGTTGTCTTAGACTTTGTCTTCACACTTTGTCTTCAGCTGTTGTCTTAAGACTTTGTCTTCAGACTTTGTTTTCAGCTGTTGTTTTCAGACTTTGTCTTCAGCAGTTGTCTTTAGACTTTGTCTTCAGTTGTTGTCTTCAGACTTTGTCTTCAACTGTTGTCTTCAGACTTGTCTTCAGCTGTTGTCTTAAGACTTTGTCTTCAGACTTTGTTTTCAGCTGTTGTTTTCAGACTTTGTCTTCAGCAGTTGTCTTTAGACTTTGTCTTCAGTTGTTGTCTTCAGACTTGTCTTCAGCTGTTGTCTTCAGATTTTGTCTTCAGACTTTGTCTTCAGACTTTGTCTTCAGACTTTGTCTTCAGCTGTTGTAGATCACTTCAGTTGTTTTGATGTCTGTGGGACTTAAAGGATTTTCTCATCTAGCTCATTGGTTCTTTTGGTCCCACAAACTCCCCCTGAGCCAATACAGCCAAAACCTTTAAAATTATTGAGGTCCCACTTATTGGCAGAAACAATATCTGGATCAGCTCAGAAATCTTCAATATAAGCTCAGGCCAGGGAAGAGATTTCAGAAGCTTTGATTGGGAAAGAATGAATGGGAACTCTATCTTAGGGAATTGGACACAGAGCTGTTACCCCATCCATGAAACCTACTTCCCAATGATAAGTCTGTAAGACTCTCTGACATAGGCCTCAAGGAAGACAACTTGTTCTTCCATTGTGAGTTCTTCAGCTCCACTTTCAAGGAAGAACTCAGGCCCATAGTACCCAGATAAGTACTTAAGAGGCTTTCCATTTTTCAGCTCCACAGTTGTTATCTCTCTGTATGCAAACCCATCACGATGAGTGCCTTCAAGCAATGACTGGAGCTCATTTCTTCTTATTTCTTCAAGCTTCTTGTAGATTAACCCCTTCTTTACCATTTTTTTTCTAGTAAAGTTTGTGGAGTCATCTTAGACTTGTAAGCTCTCTTGAAGTCATCAAGGATTTCCCAGGGTGACACTACAATGGCCAGCATTATCACAGCATCTACAATCTTCTTTACTTGGCCATTATATCTTCTTGGAATCTTCGTTTTGTAAATTCTATCACTTACTCTGGGGTTAGGCCAAATTCTCACTCTCTCTTTCTGATATTGAAATGTAATCTGAGAGCATACAACCTCTGAGCATGTTTCTTCATAGCTTGTATGGATGAAGACTTGGGAAACTCTTTATCAGTCATCCTTAACAACTGCTCAGCATGTTGTTTGTGTTGTTCTTCTTCTTCAAGTTTGACTTTTACCATTTGCCTTTCGAAGTCAGGTGTGATTGTTGTTGGTTGACTCCTGGGCTTAGGCATCTTTATTTTGAGAACAACAGAGATTGGCAGACTATCATCCTCATCTTCTTCTTCTTCTTCTTCCATCCTCAACACCCTTCTCTTCGTCTTAGGTGCATCATTGGTAGTGGGTTGAGTAGGTTTATTGTGTAAAGGAGTTGGTTTTGAGGGTTGTGAGGGTGGTTGTTTTGGTTTGGGTGATTATGCAGGCTGCTCTAGCATCTTGGATGTGAGTGAAGCTTTGGATAATTTTGCCATATCAGTCCTTTTCCCAGCACCAGCTTCGTCAAGAGCTTCTATGATCAATCCTTTGTTAAGTACTTCAGAAGAACAGATTCTGGTGGTTATCTCCAAAATACTATCTCTGGACCATGACTTTACTTCAATGGTTGATCTTCCCAGATGTTTTGATATAAATCTTGCCATAGCTTCCAGCCTTTCCCTTTCTTTCTCACTCCAACTTGCCCATCTTTATTCAATCTCTTGAATCTCTAACCTTCTGATTTCAGTAAAGTTTGGCAGTGTCGAATCCTTGTGTGAAGAGTTGATCAATAATCTTATCCATAGATCTGCTATGTTGCTCATCAGCTTCTTTGATCAATTCTTCTAACTATTTCTCACCTTCAGTCTTTTCGGAGCTTTTCTTCCTCTTGAAGGTGATCATTTCCTTTTCTTTCTTCTCTTTTTGTGCTTCCTCTTCAGCTTTCTTTCTTTTGTCTACTTTCACTGACTTAGACTCCCCCTTTATGGTTGTATCGGGTTCAGGGGTGTGAATGTCAAAAGTCTATTAGAAACAGCAGCATCAACTAAGGATTGAAGATTTGAGGAAAGCCTCTCATCAATGGCTTGATGTACAGTGTTTGTGATTATTGAAGTGACGAGAGGTAAGGATGTTTAAAAGGCAACAACCATTAGCTCAGAGGGGTTCTGTCCCTGAGAAATGGTACCTGAAGCAGAGGATGGTGGCAAATTTGTTGAGAGTGGCTTAGTGTTTGGGATAGTTTCAGGAGAAACTTCCATCTGTGGGTGAATGTGGGCAGATGTACTCCATTCTTGTGACATTTTGGCAAGCAGTTCTTGTTGTCTGCATACCTCAGTCTCAAGAATAGTATTGTGGGCTAGGACATCAAAGAAAAAACCCAAGTCATCATCAATCTGTGCCGAATCAGCTGACCTCCTGATGAAATCAGGATGAACATGTGCTGAGTATAGATCAGTATTCAAATGTGCCCCTATTTCTTGGAACTGGGGACTTCCTGCCTCAGGATGATGTCCTTCATTGGCAGTTGCCTCTGGTGAGGACTTAGAAATGATACCATCTTCATCCTGATCATGTACAGGAGAAGAGGCAGCCTCACCAGATGTTCTAATTGCCTCCTCTACACAGGGAGATTGAAATCTGTAATCCCTATGCTGTGGGTTATCAGCCACATTATAATCCTCTCCCTCAACTGTTGAGGTTTTCTAAGTGGTAATAGGTTTCTGGAGAGGGGTAGATGAATGTAGTTAAGTCAGCACTTGTGCAATAACCACAGTTGGGCTTGTAGGGGTGGCTTGAGTGGGAGATAGGTGTGAAGAGGAGTGCACCTGGGGTGAATGGTGCTCTTCAATGGCAATCCTCTCAGTGAGATAGATTCCAGTAATGTGGTTTCCCCATTTTTGGTTGCATCAGGATCCTGTTGAGAGGATACCTGAGTAGTTTCAGCTGGTAGAGTCCTGGAAACTAAAGGGGGATTACTACCTATAGTTTCATCCTGCCTTTGTGTTGCAGGAGCATCATCAGGGGACTCAACTCCCTGAGTAGCCTTTTTGGTTTGTTTGTAATAAGGTTTGGAGGGGACTTTGGATCTGTAGGATGAGGTTGTGGGTACCTTCTGCTTGGGTTTTAGCAGTTTGGCAGCCTCTTTGAGGTGTGGGTCAAAGTTGTGCCTGGAGTATACCTCTGGCAAAACTACCACAGCAGGTACTCCAAGGCCAACAGGGCCATCAGATTGTAACTGATTCATGATTATGGCCATAAGAAACCTTGGATATAATAGCCATCTGTTAGCTACAGGTTTCATTGCCAGATCTTTTAATTCTAAAAATATAATTTCAGAAAAATTTAAGCTTTGGTGTTCAAGGATAGAATACAATACCTGCTGCCACCTAGATGACATTTGATCACATGAAGAGGTTTTAGGGGCAAGGCAAACATTGATCATGTGGAAGATTAGGCGTTCAGCATCATGGAAGTGCTTCTTCAGAATTGTTGTAGCACTTAAGTTGCCATCATATCCATGGTTGATGAATGAGAGATCAATGGTGCCCTTCGGATATTTGGTGACAAAGGTAGCATCATTTAGATCTAGCGTTTGGCGAATGACAGTAGGAGTGACTACCACCTTCTTCTGGTTTACAAATGACTGGAGAATGATCGCGACATCATTCTCACCAGTATGGATGGTGACATTTGTCCTGAATTGACGAAGAGTGTCTGGATAGATGGTTGGATTCAGAAGAAAAGCAGTTCGATACGGGGAATCAACCATCAGATCAATGGCATCATCAAACTTAGTCCAAAAGGCCGATTTTGTGAAGTAGGCAACACAGTTGTGTCGTGGTTTGATTTGCATGGTCGCCATTAATGGAAGATGAATGTTCGGAAATCGATTTATGAAAAGTTTGAAGTTAGGGTTAGGTATATATAGGTTATGAAACGCTTGAAAGAAAACAGCTTAAAGTTTTGGTTTTAGTCATAAGTTGTTAGAAAACGACTCAAGACATGGTTTTAACTTTCAGATGTTGTAAACAACTGAAGACTTGGTGTTTGTCATGAGTAGTTGAAAACTACTGAAGACTTGGTTTTGGCTTCAGTTGTTTTGAAATGAAATAGCAGTTGTTTGAAACAATTGAAGAATAAAATTACTCATCAGTTTTTTTTATCAATTCACATATCTCAGTTGTTTCATTTGACCTTAACACTTACTCAGCAGATTATCTGATTTTCAGATGTTTCATTGGTCATCAGTACTTATCTGTTAGAACGTACTTCAGTATTTGTAACCACATCATTACTTTGCAACAAATAAAGTATTTCAGTACTTTTAAGTAATTTAGTCTTCAGTAGTTATGAAAACTGCTGAATATAAAATAACTTCAGTACTTATTTTTGACAGCTGTATACTGATGCTCATCAGTACTTGTGAGCTGAGATCATAGTAGTTGTCAAATCATTCAAGCTGCAGCATACCAATCCTTAGCACTAGATTTTGGAATGTTGCACTGTCCAAAGGCTTACTAAATATATCTGCAAGCTCATCAGCACTAGGAACAAACTTTGGATCAATCAGACCTTTTTCATAACAATCCCTGATAAAATGATGTCTGATCTCAATATGTTTGGTCCTAGAATGCTGGACAGGATTCTTAACAATACAAAGAGCTGAAGCACTGTCCATCAGTAAAGTAGTCTTAGTCTCTGTAGTGTCATAATCCAGTAATTACTTCTAAAGCTAGAGTACTTGAGATGTACAACTTGCGCAGCAATGTACTCTACTTCAGCAGTGGATGTAGCAACAGAGGTTTGTTTCTTACTTTGCCAAGAAACTAAACAGTTGCCTAGAAATTGGCATCCACCAAAGGTTGATTTTCTGGTTAATTTACACCCTACATAGTCACTATGAGAGAAAGCAACTAATTTGCAAGAGTGCCCAGTGGAATACCAAAGTCCTAGAGATTGAGTTCCTTGCAAATATCTAAAGATCCTTTTGACTGCAATCATATGGGATACTTTAGGTGCAGCCTGAAATCTAGCACAGACACAAGTTGCAAACATAATGTCTAGTCTAGAAGCTGTAAGGTACATCAACGAACCAATCATACATCTGTAAAGAGTTTCATCAACTGCTTTACCTTTCTAATCAGCATCCAGTTGTGTGGTGCTGCACATGGGAGTAGAACAAGGCTTACAGGTTTGTAAATCAAACTTTTTCAATAAATCCTTTGTATATTTTGACTGATGAATGAAAGTTCCATCAGCCTTTTGTTTGATTTGCAACCCCAGAAAGAACTGTAATTCTCCCATGGCACTCATTTCAAATTTGTTGCATCAACTTAGTAAAGGCATCACACAACTGTGGATCAGAGGATGCAAAAATAATATCAACATAAATTTGAGCAAGGAGCTTATGCATGCCTACTTTCTTAATGAACAAGGTTTTATCTATGGAGCCTCTAGTGAAATTATTTTGAAGAAGAAAGTTAGACAGTGTTTCATACCAGGCTCTGGGTGCTTGTTTTAGCCTATAAAGAGCCTTATCAAGCTTATATACCCATTTGGATGTTTATGCTCTTCAAAACCTGGTGGTTGGCACACATAAACTTCTTCTTTTATTTTACCATATAAGAATGCACTTTTGACATCCATTTGAAAAACATTGAGATTATGGAAAGCAGCATAAGCTAAAAACAATCTGATTGCCTCCAGTCTGGCTACAGGGGCAAGGGTTTCATCATAATCAATACCTTCTTCTTGTGAAAACCCCTATACAACCAGTCTGGCCTTGTTCTAGACAATTTGGCATTTTTCATTAGTTTTATTCCTAAACACCCATTTAGTGCCTATTGCACACTTACCTTGCGGTAAAGGAACCAGTTCCCACACTTGCTGCTTTTGAAACTGAAGAAGCTCATGTTGCATGGCTTCAACCCATCCATTGTCTCTTAATGCAATATGATAGTTCTTTGGCTCTTGCTGACTAATGAAGAGAGCATAGAAGCAAAAGTTGGACAACTGACTTCTAGTTGAAACACCAGCATTGATTTCACCCATGATCTGAGACATGGGGTGATTCTTCAGTTCTTGATACTGAATAAGATCTGTGCAAGTGTTTGTAGGTGATTCAGCAACAACAGATGGTGATCCAGATTCTTGAAACCAAGAATGAGATGACAATTCAAATGAAGTAGAGGATTCAAAGATCTTATCAGCATTTGTTGTGGATGGAACTGCTGAAGCTACAGGAACATCAAGTTTAGTAGACTCAGGCAGTTGATCACTAAACTTGCATTTATACCAACAGATGGATAACCAAGTTTAGTAGACTCAGGAACATCAAGTTTAGTAGACTCAGGAGATGATGGATTCACAGAACCTGCAACAGTTGAAGACTGATAAGGAACATATTGCAGTATGTCCAGATCAAATAACTCCATAGGGTTTTGTGGATTTTCTCCTTTGGAGATTCATTAAACTTTACATGCAAGGTTTCTTCTACAATCTTTGTTCTGCAATTAAAAACTCTGTATGCCTTGCAAGTAATGAATACCCAACAAAGTACCCTGCATCCACCTTTGATTCAAACTTCTGAAGTGGATCCTTTGTGTTGAGAATATAACAAGGACACCCAAATGCTCTAAAGAAGGAAATCAGAGGAGCCAAATGATGTAAAACTTCATAAGGAGTCTTCATCAAACATTGATTTACCAATACTCTATTTTGCACATAGCAAGCTGTGTTAACAGCTTCAGTGTTGGACCAAAAGAACCAATGAGCCAAGATCAGAAAACCTCTAAGTCCCACATGGTATCACAACAACTGCTAAAAGACTCATCAGTAGTTTGACAAGTGCTGAAGACTTCAACAGCTGAAGATCAAGTGCTGAAGACCTCAACAGCTGAAGAAATAAAGTGCTGAAGTACAACAGCTGAAGAACACAAGTGCTGAAGCACAACAGCTGAAGAACACAAGTGCTGAAGCTGAAAGACCAAAGTACTGAAGTACAACAGCTGAAGAGTTACAAGTGCTGAAGATCAACAACTGATGTACAAGTCTGAAGACAAAGACTGAAGACATCAACTGATGATATCTACTGAAGTCATCAGCTGATGAAACACCTGAAGGTCAAGTCTGAAGATCAAGTACTGAAGCATCAGTAGTTTGTCACAACTGCTGAAGAGTACTTCTTCAGTAGTTTGTCACAACTGCTGAAGAGTACTTCTTCAGTAGTTGTGATATCAGTAGTTTTATATTTTTATGTTTCAGTAGTTTTATGTTTCAGTAGTTTTATGTTTCAGTAGTTTTGTAAAACGACTGAAGAGTTTGTTCTTCAGTCGTTGTAGTTTCAGTAGTTTTATATTTTGTACTTCACACGCTGATATGTTCTCAGTAGTTGTGAACATTTCAGTAGTTTGTTAAGAATTAGTTATTTTTGTATTAGATCTGCCAGTTGTCACTTTCCGTGATAACAGTAGTGATTGTTGCACTCTATATAAGGAGTGACAACTTATTGTAACGAGGATGATAGAGATGGATGAATGGGGAATGGAATGAACGATTGATTTGATTAGAATATTCTACATCTATAAACATTCCTTGAAATCAGAAATATATATTCTCTCCCTATAACCGTATGCGTTCTTAATGCTTACAAGTATCGATTGCTTGCTACAACTTGTCTAATTCTTGTTTGTATTCCGTGCCTTGTATCCTAATACATCAAACTTGTGATCGCTGATCCTGTCAACTGGTATCAGAGCAGGTTAATCATTGATCGATCTAATAATTGATCATTGAAACTGCTATTCAAGATCTAAGTTTGATTGAATTAGCTTTTGTTTTTGCAAGAAACGGTTATAGAGATTGAATTTTCTGTATTTCTCTCATTCATCCTGAGATCTTTTCTTGGTTCTCATTGAGTTTGTTGTGGTCTGTCTAAAATTTTTAAAAGCTTGAACTAAATTGTTTTTGAACTAAAAATGACTACTCCTTCCAATGATCCTCACAATACTGGTTCCTCAACCAAGCCACCTATGCTGGTTAGGAATGAGTATAACATATCGTAAAGACGTATGCTCCATCACCTGTCTGTTAACAGCGCAGGGTGTTGGACATCAGTGGTACATGGTCCACACAAGCCTATGGTGAATACCCGGAACCAATCAAATGGTTCCGAAGAGGAGGGAGAAATACTCATTGAGGATAAGAAGTTGCTTGAAATTGATGCAAAAGCCCATGGAATTCTGGCCATGGCACTGCCAAATGAAATCTATTCTGGGCTAATGCATCATGAAACTGCCCATGACCTCTGGAATGCCTTGTAAGAACAATTTGGAGGAACAGATGAGGTCTTGGCAAATAATAGAATTCTTGCCCAACAATATGAGACATTCTCTCATAGAAAGGGTGAGACACTGACTCAACAATATGAGCGGTTCTCTTGTTTGATCTCTGAACTAAAATGGTCAAACTTGAATACACCAATATTCAGATGAAGAACAGATTTCTCAGATCACTGCCTGAGAGATGGGACACATATACTATTGTCATACGCTCCAGTGCAAGTTTGGACAAACTATCTCTCACCCAACTCCATGGGAAACTGCTCACGTTTGAGAGAGAGATAGAACAGAAGAGAAAGTTGTCTTCATCTGGAAAGCTCACTAAAGACTTTGTACCAGGCAACACTGCCTTGGTGGGTCATGAGTCAGAATATGCTTCATCTGAATGCCAGTATGATGAGCATATTAATTTCTCTTCAAGCACTTCTGATTCTGCATTTGTGAGTATTGATGGTCAGTTTACTGGTGTAATAATGACAATTTATGCTTCATTATGGATGATCTCAAGGGGATTGCTGATGATGACTTAGAAGAGATGGATATTTTGAGCCAATGCCCTGATAAATATCAGATCTCAGAAGTTCTATAAAAGAACTGGAAGAAAATTCCCAGGACTCTGGCAAAACCAAAGTTGTTTTGACAAGAGCAAGTTGAGGTGTCACAAATGCCAAAGGCTTGGACACTTTGCAAGAGAGTGTAGATCAACTGGATCTAACTCCACTGCACCCTTTGTGACTTTTCCTGGCAATAGTCAACAACACAGAGGGCAACATCCTGTCACCTCTAGTCATCATCCTCAACAACAATCTCCGGCATATTTGTTCCTCAGGGTCAAATGCCATATCAGTACCCTTGTTTTACATGCCACAGCCAAATCAAGTTCAAGTTCCTATGGCACCACAACCTCATGCACTACCAGAACCTCAGCCTTCCCAATCTCATCAACAATCTCACCTCAACAACACAGCTTCTTCAGCCCAGGAGTTGTTGACTGGAGCAGTTTACCAGATGACTTGTCTGGTCATGATCAACTGTTCTCAGGTGCTGGTCAACATGGTGGTGACAGTCCTTTTGGGAATCTAGCTCTTATGGCTTTGGAGTCTGCTGATACTTCATTTTCTAATGCCTCTACACCTCAGGTATCACAGGTATCCTCTGAGGCAAAAGCCAAATTATGTTCTGAACCATGCATAGCAGCATTTGCTTCCATTAGAGAAGCAAATGTAGCTCTAATTAATAAGAACATTGAGCTAGAACAAATAATTTCCAAAACAAAGCTGAGTTTGAGTTTGTGCTCAAAGATAAAAATGATGAGATTTATAAACTGAATTGCCAAATAATTGATGATAAGGCTAGAGAAGAAGTACTTCTAGAGAAGTACAAAGATCTCAAAGAAACCCTTGCAGTTACCCAGGTCAAGTGTGATAGATGGGTACAATCATGCAAAGGTTTTGAAATGCTTCTTAGTAAGCAATCTGCTTCAAATGTGAAGTTTGGAATTGGTTACAATCACACTGCTCCACCTACAGATTTTACCCCAAGAGCAGAGGTAGAATCTGATGGTGAGAGTGATAACCAATCCATCACATCATGTGATCTACCTTCTGATACAGCACAATCAGAAGTAGCAGTCAGCATCAAGCCTTCTTTGAACCTATCAGCTGATGTTGATGGTTCAAATGCTGGCATTCACACGATTAATGAGTTGATCAACTCAGGAGTTAATTCTGAAGGTCCTCAAAGGACTAGAGAGCAGGATTTAACACCTGAAGTTCAAACTTCAACTGCTGTCAGTACTGAAGAGAAGAAAACTGGCAGTAGAATAGTTTGAAGACTACTAAAGAGGTAGTCAAGAAAGCAACCAATGTTCCAAAGCATTAGAACAAGTCTTCTGTTGCTTCACCTTCTTTAGTTGATGATCAACCTAAGATGAAGAAGAAACCATGTGAAGTATGTGGTTTGTTCAATCATCTTACAGATGATTGTTGGTACAAAAGAGGTTCCAAACTCAAACAAAAAGAAGAAATTAATGAGAAAATGGTAAAAATGAAAACTGAGTTTGAGACCACATTTGTATCAGCAACATCAAATCCTGTAACCCTTAAGTCCTTAAAGAAATCAAAAAGGAAGGGGTTAAACAGGTGACAGCTGAGGGTGCTCAAAGAAAAAGGTGCAACATAGGAACTTATCAAACTCCACTAGCATGTGGTCTGATGAGCTGAAAGCTTTATCACAAAATCAGACACAGCTGGTGATGATGGTACAAAATTGTTGGGTAGAGTTAACCAACTAGTCTCCTATGTTGAAACTACAGAAAAGGAGGTCCAAGCCAAAGGACTCCTCTTCTACACCATCTTCTTCCTCTCAGGCTGTTGTTTCAATAAACCTGTTAGTTTACCATCTATTGATGAGACGAGGCCCAAAACCAAAAAGGTTTGGGTCTCTAAACTAACTGATTGTTTATTATTGCAGGGTTCTTCAACATGCCAAGTAGCATCTGGTATGTAGACAGTGGGGGATCTATGCACATGACTGGGAACAGCTCTCTTCTTCATGACTACTCTCAAGGAAAGAAGGGATTTGTCTCTTTTGGCAATGATGCTAAGGGTTACATCATCGGTAAGGGCTTTGTCTCCAATGGAGAAATCAAATTTGATGATGTTAATCATGTGGAAAATCTCAAGTACAATCTCTTGAGTGTCAGTCAAATGTGTGATAAAGGCCATGTTGCCTTTTCACCAGTCAAAACTGTAGGATTCTGTCATCCAAAGTTTGCACTTGATTGACAAGGTGTTGGATGATCACACTCTCCTGAAAGCCAACAGGACAGGAAGAGTGTATGCCTTAGATCTCTCTAAGAAGATAGATCTCAAAGGCAATCCTTGCCTATTTTCCAAAGCCTCTTCTCAAGAATCTAACTGTGGCACAGGAGGCTTGGTCATGTTAATCTCAAAAACATGAATCAGCTTCCCACAACAGTTTAGTCAGAGGCTTACCAATAAAGGAGTTCCACTGTGCTGAAACCTGCACTGCTTGTTTAAAAGGAAAACAACACAAAGTCTCATTCCCTCCTATTGAAGTGCCCAAGTCCACTGCCTGCTTGCAATTACTGCATATGGATCTATTTGGTCCTGTGAGAGTAATGAGCATGGCAAAGAAGAAATACTGTCTGGTAATTGTGGATGATTACTCCAGATTTGTATGGACTTTCTTTCTACATTCAAAGGATGAGGCTGCTCAGAAGATTATTCACTTTGTGCTGTATATTGAGAAGCAGTATTCCCTTCCAGTCAAGTGTATTAGAAGTGACAATGGAACTGAGTTCAGAAATCATACATTGATGACTTCTATCTTTCAAAGGGAATCAAAAGGCAGTTCAGCATTCCAAGGACTCCAGAACAAAATGGAGTAGTGGAGAGAAAGAACAGGACCCTCATTGAAGCTGCAAGGTCCATGCTGGCTGACTCAGGTTTGCCACTGACCTTTTGGGTGAAGCTACAACACAGCTTGCTATGTGCAAAATAGAGTTTTAGTAAATCAGAGGTTGATGAAGACTCCATATGAAGTTCTCCATCATTTGGCTCCTCTGATTTCATTTTTCAAAGCATTTGGGTGTCCCTGTTTTATTCTCAACACAAAGGATCAACTCCATAAATTTGATCCTAAGGTGGATGCAGGGTACTTTGTTGTTATTCATCTACTTGCAAGGCATACAGAGTCTTCAACTGCAGAACAAAGATGGTTGAAGAAACTCTACATGTTAAGTTTAATGAATCTCCAAAGGAAAAGATTCCACAAAGTCCTGTGGAGTTATTTGATTTGGACATACTACAATATGTTCCTTATCAAACTCCTGTGTTGCTCCTGTCACAGTTCACCACCTGGTGGTACTGCTGATGATGATGATGATTGCAGTACTCACCTCTTCAGGTTTAGTGATCAGCTGCCTGACTCAGCTAGACCTGATGTTCCTGTAGCTCCAGTAGCACATCCACAACAAATGCTGATGAGATCTCTTCGAATTCAACTTCCTTTGAATTACCATCCACTGATTGGTTTCAAGGAAATGATTCACCATCACCATCTGTTGCTGCTGAGCCGGCTACAAACACTTGCACAGATCTCATTGTGTATCAAGATCTGAAGAATCACCCTATGTCTCAAATCATTGGTGATATCACTGCTGGAGTATCAACAAGAAGTCAATTGTCAAATTTCTGCTTCTATGCTCTCTTCATCAGTCAGCAAGAGCCAAAGAATTATCACTGCTTTAAAGGACAATGGATGGGTTGATGCCATGCAGCTTGAGCTTCTTCAGTTCAAGAAACAGCAAGTGTGGGAACTGGTTCCTCTGCCTCCAGGTAAGTGTGCAATAGGCACTAAATGGGTGTTTAGGAACAAAACTGATGAAAAGGCTTATTGTTAAGAACAAGGCCAGACTGGTTGTTCAGGGGTTTGCATAAGAAGAGGTATTGATTATGATGAAACCTTTGCCCCTGTAGCCAGACTGGAAGCAATTCGATTGTTTTTAGCTTATGCTGCTTATCAAAACCTTAAAGTTTTTCAAATGGATGTCAAAAGTGCATTTTTGTATGGTAAAATTAAAGAAGAGGTTTATGTATGTCAACCTCCAGGCTTTGAGGACAATAAACATCCTAATTAGGTGTATAAGCTTGATAAAGCTCTTTATGGGTTAAAACAAGCTCCTAGAACCTGGTATGAGACTTATCAAACTTTCTTCTGGAAAAGAATTTCACTAGAGGCTCCATAGATAAGACTTATTCATTAAGAAAGCGGGCAGCATAATCTACTTGTTCAAATTTATGTAGATGATATCATTTTTGCATCCTCTGATCCAAAGTTGTGTGATGCCTTTACAAAGTTGATGCAACAGAAGTTTGAAATGAGTGCCATGGGAGAATTACAGTTCTTTCTGGGGTTGCAAATCAAACAAAAGCTGATGGATTTTTATTCATCAGTCCAATATACAAAAGATCTTTTGCAAAAGTTTGATTTACAAAACTGTAAGCCTTGTTCTACTCCCATGAGCAGCACCACAAAACTGGACACATATCAGAAAGGTAAAGTGGTTGATGAAACACTTTACAGATGTATGATTGGGTCCTTGATGTATTTAACAGCTTCTAGACCAGATATTATGTTTGCTACATGTGTTTGTGCTAGATTTCAGGCTGCACCTAAAGAGTCTCATCTGATTGCAGTCAAGAGGATCTTTAGATATCTGCAAGGCACTCCATCTCTAGGTTATGGTATTCTACCAGACATTCTGGTAAATTAGTTGCTTTTTCTGACAGTGACTATGCAGGGTGTAAGTTGACCAGGAAATCAACTTCTGGTGGATGTCAATTCCTAGGCAACTGCTTGATTTCTTGGCAGAGCAAGAAACAGACCTCAGTTGCTACATCCACTGCTGAAGCAGAGTACATTGCTGCTGCAAGTTGTACATCTCAGGTACTCTGGCTTCAAAACCAACTTTTGGATTATGGCATTACAGAGACTAAGACTCCATTGTTAATGGATATTGCTTCAGCTCTTTGCATTGTCAAAAATCCAGTCCAGCACTCTAGGACCAAACTATAGAGATCAGACATCATTTTATAATGGATTGTTTTGAAAAAGATCTGATTGATGCTAAGTTTGTGCCTAGTGCTGATGAGCTTGCAGACATTTTTACTAAGCCTTTGGACAGTTTAACTTTCCAAAACCTGGTGTTAAGGCTTGGTATGCTGCAACTAGAATAAGTGACATACTGATGATCTTAGTAATTCATACTGATGATCATGAGTACCTATGTCACATATAAGTACAGATGAGCTCTTTTAACCTCAGTAGTTTTTATAACTACTGAAGGCTAAATGTCTCACAAGTACTGAAGTACTTCATCTGTTCTAAACTACTGATGTAGTTACACTACTGATGCAGTTACAACTACTGCAATCAGTAAAAAGATAAGTACTGATATCCTATGAACACAGAAATCAGCCAAAAAGACTGATGAATGTGTTGAGGACAGTTTGAAACAGCTGAAAAGCTAAGAATTGACGAAAACAGCTGAAGAGAACTTTCTCTTCAGTCGTTTGTACAACTGCTGTTTCATTTTAAACAACTGAAGCAAAACCACGTCTTCAGTAGTTTTATAACTACTGATGACTAATCCCAAGTCTTCAGTTGTTTACAACAGCTGATGACAACCACTGTCAACACCAAGTCTCAGTTGTTTCAATCATCTGAAGTCAAAACCATGGTCTTCAGTAGTTTCTAAACTACTGATGCCTAACACCACGACTTCAGTGTTTCAACGTCTGAAAGGATAATACATGTCAACGGTCGTTTAAAACTACTGATGACTAACACCACATCCTTCAGTAGTTTCCTTACCCGTACCCTATATATATCCCTAACCTTAGCTCTCAATGCTTCATCTTCTTCAAACCTAACGTTCCTCTCCAAAACTTCCCTCCTCTCCATGGCGTCTATGCAAATTAAACCGCGACACAACTGTGTTGCCTACCTCACCAAATCGCCGATCTGGACTAAGTTCGATACTGCTATCGATCTATGGTTCAGTCCCAATACAACACGACATTTCTTCTGAATCCCACATTACATGCCGAATCCTTGCACCAATTTTGGATGAACGTTACTGTTACCACTGGGAGAACAACACACCATCCCTCCAGTCGGTCGTCAACAACAAAGAAGTAGTCATCACTCCTGCAATAATCCGCCAAATTCTTCAACTGAATGATGCTACTCTCCTGCTGGATATCCGAAGGGCACCACAGATCTATCCTTTGCTCAACATGATATCAAGGCGATCTCAGTGCCTCCACTATCATGAAGAAACACTTTAATGAAGACTAGCGCCTGATTTTTCACATGGTGAATGTATGTTTGGCCCCTAAGACGTCGTCTTGGGATCAAATGTCGACAAAATGGCAGCAGGTAATGTATTCTATTCTTGAGCAACAACCACTTAATTTTTCTGAAATAATATTTTTAGAGCTCAAGATATGGCTCAAAGACTAACTGCCAACCGTTGGATACTATATCCACGGTTCATAATGGCCATTATTACAACCAGCTTAATGCTGAGGGACTTGTTGGCTTGGGAGTCCCTGTTACGGCTGTTCTGCCGAAGTATACTCCCGGCACACTCTGACCGGACACTCAAAATGGCTGCCAAGCTGCGAAAACCCACGCAGCTAGAACCCACAACCACCACCTCCAAATCCAAAGTCCCCACCAAACCACCAAAAAGAAACCCAAAACAGCTACTCAGGGAATTGAGTCCCCTGAGATGCCCCTGCAACACAAACGCAAGATATATCCACTAGTACAAACCCCTAGTGGATACAATGACTCCTCCAGCCACAGCCGCTCAGCTTCCTCTCAACAGGAGCCTGCAGCAACCCACAAGGGGCACCTACATATCTGGGATCTTCCTCACTTGAGGAGATTGCCATTGAAGAGCACCAACCTCCCCAGGTGCACACTGCTTCTATCCCCTCACCCCAAACAACCGCCCCTCACAGCCCAACCTTAATAGTTGCACAAGTGCTGACTCAATTGCACTCCTCACCCCCTCCCCAGAAACCACTTACTACTGGGAATACCTCTACAATTGAGGGGGAGGAACACAGTGCACTTGAGAACCCACAGCACAGGGTTTTCCCAGTTCTATCTCCTGGTGTAGACAAGGAGCTTAGAATATCAGTGAGGCTGCCACCTCCTCTGACTCAGCACATGACCAGAGTGAGGCTGGTAACATTGCTAAGACCTCACTAGAGGCAACAGCTGATGATGGACATTGTCCTGAGGCTGGAAGTCCCCAGTACCAAGCACAAGGGGCACATGCACAAACTGGTCTACACCCAGTGCATGTAAATCCTGCTCTAAGCAGGAGGTCAGATGATTCAGCTTCGGCTGATGATGACCTGGGCTTTTTCTATGATGTTCTTGCCCAGAACACACCTTTAAGAGAAAGTCAGTAGGCTGCAAAACCTACTTGACCAACTCTCACAAGGAGAAAGACCATCTGCCTCTACCCACCCACAGATGGCACCTTCACTTGAAGGTTTCCCACACACTGAGCCACTACAAAATCAACCACCTGCCTCTGCTTCAGGCCCTACTTCTCAGGAACAGAACCCTCCTGAGCAAATAGGTGTGTACTCCAAAATTCCCTCCCCCTCATCACACCCATAATCACTGACATAGTGATCAAAGCCATTGATGAGAGGCTTTCCTCAGTAATACACCATTGATAGAGGATGTTGTGGGCAAACAGCTTTCTGGCAATCAACCCCTTGCAACCATGCAACCAAAAGGGGAGATTAAGTCAGTGAAAGCAAAAAGAAAGAGGAATATAGAGGAGAAAAGAAAGGAAAAGAAACAGAAGGGATACTAGTGGAAAAGGAGTTTGAGTTGAATGTGGAGACCGATAAAGAGAATGAAAAGAGAAAGCCTTGGAGCTACTGATAAAAGAGGCTGATGCCGAACACAGCAGATCAATGGACAACATCATTGATCAGCTGTTTAGGCAAGGCCATGACACCAACAAACTTGACTCTGAGATTCGACGACTAGAGATTGAAGAAATCCAGAATAGATGGGCAAGTTATGAAGTGTAGAAAGAGAAAGGCTTGAAATCATGATCAGATTTATTGCAAAATATCTTGGAAGATCAATGATCGAATCAAAGCTTGGTCCAGGGACAGTATCTTGGCAATCACCACCAAGATCTGTTCGTCTGAAGCATATACTAAGGGGCTTGTTATTGAAGCTTTGAATGAAGCGGGTGCTGGGAGCAGGACTGAGCTAGCCAAGCAATCAAAAGCCACACTCACCTCAAGGATGCTAGAACAGCCTGTCAACATTCCCACACCAAAACCACCCAAAACACAACCCACCAAACCAACTCCCTTACCCTCAAAACCCATAGCCGATGATATACCCTTGAAGAAGAAGAGAAGGATATTGAGGTAGAAGATGATGAAGAAGATGATGAAGACAGGCTGCCGCTCTCAGCTGTGATTCAGTTGCCTAAGGCCACAAGTCACTCCTCAGCAATTACTCCTGAAGTCCAGAGACAAACGGTTAAAGTGAAGCTAGAAGAAGAAGAGCTTCATAAACAGCATGATGAGGAATTGCTGAAGAGAGTTGACAAAGCTTATGCAGCCACATCTTCTATCATCAATATGAAGGAGCAAGCCCTCAGACTTTACACTCTCAGGCATACCTTTCAATATCAAAAGGAAAGAGTGAGGATTTGGCCTAATCCCAGGGTCTCTCACATAATTCATAAGAAAAATATACCTCAGAGATACATTGGCCAGGTGAAAAAGATCGTAGATGAAGTGATCTCTCTGGTCTTTGTAGTTTCACCTGGGAAATCCTAGAAGACTTCAAGAAGGCCTACAAAGCTAATCTAACCCCTCAGAAGATGCTGGAAAAAAAATAGTGAAAAAGGGGTTAGTTTACAAGAGGCTGAGGAAGTCAGGAAAAATGAGCTCCAGTTCCTAGAGGGTAATCACCCGATGAGTTTGCTTACAGAATAATAACAACTGTGGAGCTAAAGAATGGAAACAGGCCATACCTGTCTGAGTATTATGGGCCTGAATCATTGTTTGAAGGAGGTGCTGAAGAGCTAACCATGGAGGAACAAATCACCTTCCTTGAGGCCTACACAAGAGAGTCGTACAGACTCATTATGGGAAGTGAATATCATGAATGGGATAACAACTCTGTGTCCAGTTCCCCAAAACAGAGTTCCCATTCATACTCTGCCAAACAAATATTTGAGGTTTCTTCCCAGGCCGGAGCTTACATGGGTCATCTTCGCTACTGATCAGAAGAAAAAAAGAAGACCAACATTTTGCCATCAATAAGTGGGAGAATAAATAAGTTAGAGGTTTTGCTGCATTGGTTCAGGGGGAGTTTGTTGGACCAAAAGAACAATGAGCCAGATCAAAACCTCTAAGCCCCACATGGTATCACAACAACTGCTGAAAGACTCATCATAGTTTGACAAGTGCTGAAGACTTCAACAGCTGAAGATCAAGTGCTGAAGACCTTAACAGCTGAAGAAATAAAGTGCTGAAGTACAACAGCTGAAGAACACAAGTGCTGAAGCACAATAGCTGAAAAACACAAGTGCTGAAGCTGAAAGACCAAAGTACTGAAGTACAACAGCTGAAGAGGTTACAAGTGCTGAAGATCAACAACTGATGTACAAAGTCTGAAGACAAAGACTGAAGTCTCAGCTGATGATATCTACTGAAGTCATCAGCTGATGAAACACCTGAAGGTCAAAGTCTGAAGATCAAGTACTGAAGCATCAGTAGTTTGTCACAACTGCTGAAGAGTACTTCTTCAGTAGTTGTGATATCAGTAGTTTTATATTTTTATGTTTCAGTAGTTTTATGTTTCAGTAGTTTTATGTTTCAGTAGTTTTGTAAAACGACTGAAGAGTTTGTTCTTCAGTCGTTGTAGTTTCAGTAGTTTATATTTTGTACTTAACACGCTGATATGTTCTCAGTAGTTGTGAACATTTCAGTAGTTTGTTAAGAATTAGTTATTTTTGTATTAGATCTGCCAGTTGTCACTTTCCGTGATAACAGCAGTGATTGTTGCACTCTATATAAGGAGTGACAACTTATTGTAACGAGGATGATAGAGATGGATGAATGGGGAATGGAATGAACGATTGATTTGATTAGAAATATTCTACATCTATAAACATTCCTTGAAATCAGAAATATATATTCTCTCCCTATAACCGTATGCGTTCTTAATGCTTACAAGTATCGATTGCTTGCTACAACTTGTCTAATTCTTGTTTGTATTCCGCTGCCTTGTATCCTAATACATCAAACTTGTGATCGCTGATCCTGTCATTCAGCCCAAAAGGTTAGTGGCAAACCAGAATCAGCCAACATTGACCTTGCAGCTTCAATAAGGGTCCTGTTCTTTCTCTCCCCTACTCCATTTTGTTCAGGAGTTCTTGGAATGCTAACTGCCTCTTGATTCCCTTAGAGGAATAGAATTCATCAAGTGTGTGATTTCTAATTCTGTGCCATTATCACTCCTCACACACTTGACAGAAAGAGAGTACTGCTTTTGCACATGCAGCACAAGTAGATGATAATTTGACCAGCCTCATGTTTTGAATGTAAGAAGAAGGTCCATACAAATCTGGAATAATCATCCACAATTACCAGACAGTATTTTTTCTTTGCCATGCTCATCACTCTTACTCGACCAAAAAGATCCATATGCAGTGATTGCAAGCAGGCAGTGGACTTTGGTTCTTCTATTGGAGGGAATGATACTTTTTGTTGCTTTCCTTTTAAACAAGCAGAGCAGTTGTCATCACATTTGAACTCCTTTAATGGCAGACCTCTCACTAAACCATGAAGGATCAGCTGGTTCATGTTTCTAAGATTCACATGACCAAGCCTTCTGTGCCAAAGTTCAGATTCCTGAGGAGAGGCCTTGGAGAACAAACATGGATGGCCTTTTAGATCAATTTTCTTTGATAAGTCTAAGGCATATACTCTTACAATCCTGTTGGCCTTCAGGAGAGTATGTTCATCCAATATCTTGTCAATCATACTCAAAACATTGAAGGACAGAATTCGACAGTTCTGACTGGTGAAAAGTGCAACATGCCCTTTATCACACATTTGACTGACACTCAACAAATTGTACTTGAGATTCTCCACATGGTTAACATCATCAAACCTTATTTCACCATTTGAAACAAAGCCTTTGCCGATGATGTAACCCTTAGCATCATTACCAAAAGAAACAATCCCTTCTTTCCTTGAGAGTAGTCATGAAGAAGAGATATGCTCCTAGTCATATGCATAGATCCTCCACTGTCCACATACCAGATGCTTTTATGGCAAGTTGAAGAACCCTTCATATATCACAACAACTAGTTAGCTTTTGAGACCCAAACCATTTTGGTTTTGGGTCTGTTCTCATCAACAGATTTTATACTAACTGATTTGTCATGATTAACAACCTTTGAAGATGGAGATGGTGCTGAAAAGGATTCCTTTGATTTTGGCTTAGTTTTCCTTTTCAGTGATTTAATCACATGTACATCTATTTGGTTAACTCTCCCCAACAGATGTTGAACCATCATAACAAGTTGTGTCTGATTGGTTGTTAAAGCCTTTAGTTCAGCAGAGACATCAGTACTTGTTTTTGATTGGTTCCTGTGACGCACCATGTCCTCCTTTTTGAAAGACACAAACTTAGTCTGTTGTTTTGATACTCCTTGAGGAATATGTTCAGCTGTTTTATGATAAACCTCTTTCTTTTGTTTAGATTTTTGTGAAGACTTTGGTTTATCAGTTTGAGATGTTTGTGGCACAAACTTGGTTTCAAATTCAACTTTCATTTTATTAATTTTATTTTTAATGATTTTATCTTTGTTAAATTTGGAACCCTTTCTGTACCAACATTCATAAGTGAGATGATTGAATAGACCACATATTTCACATGGCTTTTTCTTCATCTTCTATTGATCAGCTGCTGAAGAAGATGAAACTACTGAAGGTGTGTTCTTCAGTACTTTCTTCCTCTCAGTACTTATGTGAAGTACTGAAGGATTTGTAACAACTGAAGACTTGTTCTTCAGAAGTTTTCTATCAGTACATTTGGATTTCCCGATAGACTCTTCCGCAGTTGTCAAACCATGTTTGGTTTCATTTGGTTTGAAATGTTCTTCAGGTGTTGTTACTTGCTCTTCATACTTTGAATACCTTGTGAGACAACACCTGAAGTGCTCAGCTTTTCTTTGATCATGTGTTCATCAGCAGTAAGACCATCAGCAGATTGATTAGCTAAGGTACTATTACTGACTTCATCCTCTGATTGTACATTATCACTTGTGGATGAGACACATGATGATGTGGTTTGGGAATTGATTTCACCTTCAGATTTTACTTCTGTCTTGGGAGTAAAATCTGTAGGAGGTTCAGTGTGATTATATCCAATCCCATACTTCACATTTGAAGTAGTTTGCTTACTGAGAAGCATTTCAAACCCCTTGCAAGATGTTACCCAGTGTTCGTACTCAACTTGAGTAGCTGCAAGTGTTTCTTTGAGACTCTTATTATTTTCTAAAATGACCTCTACCTTAGCCTTTTCATCAGTGATTTGGCATTTTAATTTGTAAATCTCATCATCTTTTTCTTTTAAAACACACTCAAACTCAGCTTTTCTTTTGGAAATCACTTTCTCTAGGTCCAGATCTTGATTAATTAAAGCTACATTTGCTTCTCTAATTGAGGCAAAAGCAGCTATGCATGACTCAAAACACAACTTAGCCTTAGCCTCAGAAGATACTTGTGGTACCTGTGATGATGAAGCATTTGAGCATGAACCATCAGTAGACTCCAGGGCCATAAGAGCAAGATTTCCAAATGGATTTTCACCACCATGTTGACCAGCACCAAAAAACACTTGTTCAGAATAACCAAAAAGATCATCTGGTAAAGTACTCCGGTCAACAACACTCCAGGAGTGAAAAAGCTTTAATGTGATTGAGATTAAGATTGACTTTTGTTGACTTGATTGAGATGGTTGAGGCTCAAGTAGGGCTTGTGATTGTTGAGCGATGGGTACTGGAACCTGATTGGACTGAGGCATGTAAAAACAGGGTTAACGATATGGCATTTCACCTTGAGGAACAAAATATGCAGGAGATGATTGAATTTGTGAATGATGACTAGAACTGGTAGAATGTTGCCCTTTGTTTTGTGAATTATTGCCTGGAAAGGTCACAAAGGGTGCAGAAGAGTTAGATCTAGATGATCTACACTCTCATGCAAAATGTCCAAGTCTATGGCACTTGTGACACCTCAACTTGCTCTTGTCAAAACCAACTTTGGTTTTTCAAGAGAGACCAGGGAATTTTCTACCTGTCCTTTTGTAAAATTTTTGAGATCTGATATTAACTAATGCCATTTGGCTCAAAATATCCATCTCTTTCAAATCATCATCAACAATTCCTTTCAAATCATCCATCAAAAAGCACAATTGTCACTATTACATCTTTAATTACTATCTATACCAGCAAAAGCATGATCTCCACTGTTTGAAGAGAAATCAATATGCTCATCATAAGAACTTTCTAATGTAGCATATTCTAACTCATGACCAACCAAAGCAGTATTCCCTAGTACAAAGTCATCAGTGAGCTTCCCATATAAAGCAAGTTTCCTTTTCTATTATATCTCTCTTTCAAATGTTAACAGTTTCCCATGAAGTTGGGTGAGAGATAGATTGTCTAGATTTGCATTGGAGCGCAGGACAATAGTATATGTGTCCCATCTCTCAGGCAGGGATCTGAGAATCTGTTGTTCATCTGACTGTTTGTATATTCATGTTTAACCATTTTCAACTTAGATATCAAACAGAAGAATGGCTCAAACTGTTGAGTCAGTGACTCACCTTTCTATGAGAGAATGTTTCATATTGTTGGCAAGGATTTCTCTATTGTTTGCTAAGACCTCATCAGTTCCTCTAAATTGTTCTTTCAAAGCAACCTAGAGGTCATGAGCAGATTCATGATGCATAAGTCGAGAATAGATTTCATTAGGCAGTGCCATGGCCAGAATTCCATGGGCTTTAGCATCAATTTCAAAAAGTTTCAGATCTTCATCTGAATATTGCTCTTTTTTCTTTGGAACCATTTCATTGGTTTCCAGATTACTCACCATAGGC
The DNA here is from genome assembly GCA_025506515.1 of Flaveria trinervia. Classification (NCBI taxonomy): domain Eukaryota; kingdom Viridiplantae; phylum Streptophyta; class Magnoliopsida; order Asterales; family Asteraceae; genus Flaveria; species Flaveria trinervia. The sequence continues at coordinate 34,778,160 of CM046449.1, read as the reverse complement.
TTATATGGTCCATGAACCATAGATTTCCAACAACCTGAACTGTTGACAGACAGGTGATGGAGCATTCGTCGTTGCCATATGTTTTAGTCACTCGTAACAAGCATCGGAGGCTTTGTTGAGGAGCCAGTATTGTGAGGATCATTGATTGATGTAGCTATTTTCACCAATTCAAACAGGTTTAATGAGATTTTAACAGATCTAACTCAAAAACTCAACAACACAGTTTAAAACAAGAAAAATCTCAAATTAATTCACAACAAGCAACAGAAAAACAAACTCTATAACCAATTCTTGCAAATTTGCTAATTTGATCAAACTTAGATATCAAAAAACAGTTTCAATGATCAATTGTTAAATCGATCAATGATTAGCCTGCTCTGATACCATTTAAAAGGGATCGAGATCTAGTTTGATAAATTAGATTAGGATTTGCAGTGGAATAGCACACGAATTAGACGAAATTATAGAAAGAACAATATGAATATTCAATCAAACAGTAACGGTTATAGAGAGAGAGTTTTCTGCAAAAAGAATGTTTTCGTTCATGCACAAGCTTCCCGTACAGGGAAATAGGTCAACATTCCTTTTATAAGGAATGTGACATTAGCTGACATCACTTGATAGGTAAACTAAACTATTGAAGATGTCCACAACAATTGTGGACACCTTCACAATAAGAAGTATAAGCTAAGATGACAACTACTGAAGTTATAACATCTGAAGTGTAAGAACTTCAGATGTTTTACATAATATAAAACTACTGATTACAAACTACTAAAATGTAAACCATCACAACTACTAAAGAGAACTACTTCAGTTGTTGTGACAACTTCTGAGAACTTGATCTTCAGACTTTGTCTTCAGCAGTTCTCTTCAGACTTTGTCTTCAGCTGTTGTCTTCAGACTTTGTCTTCAGACTTTGTATTTGTTGGGCCAGAAGAACCAATGAGCCAGATCAGAAAAACCTTAAGTCCCACAGACATCAAAACAACTAAAGTGATCTACAACAGCGGAAGAAAAAGTCTGAAGACAAAGTTTGAAGACAACAGCTGAAGACAAAGTCTAAAGACAACAGCTGAAGACAAAGTCTGAAGACAACAGCTAAAGACAAAGTCTGAAGACAACAGCTGAAGACAAAGTCTGAAGACAACTGCTGAAGACAAAGTCTGAAGACAACAGCTAAAGACAATGTCTGAAGACAACAGCTGAAGACAAAGTCTGAAGACAACTGCTGAAGACAAAGTCTGAATATCAAGTTCTCAGAAGTTGTCACAACAGCTGAAGTAGTTCTCTTCAGTAGTTGTGATGGTTTACATTTCAGTAGTTTGTAATCAATAGTTTTATATTATGTAAGACATCTGAAGTTCTTACACTTCAGATGTTATAACTTCAGTAGTTGTAATGTTAGCTTATACTTAGATTTTTGTGAAGGTGTCCTAAGTTGTGGACATCTTCAGTAGTTTAGTTTACTTTCAGTTGTTTGTATAAATCAGTTAGTGGTCACTATCAAGTGACGTCAGCTGATGTCACATTCCTTATAAAAGGAATGTTGACCTAATTTCTTTGTACCGGACGCTTGTGCATGAATAAAAACATTCTTTTTGCACAAAACTCTCTCTCTATAACCGTTGCTGTTTGATTGAATATTCATATTATTCTTGCTATAATTTCGTCTAATTCGTGTGCTATTCCGCTGCAAATCCTAATCTAATTCATCAAACTAGATCTCGATCCCTTTCAAGTCTCATGTCTCATGTTAGCAAGTATGATTCCCGATTTACAAAAGGACTTTGAGAACCACAATGCCTATGACATGATCAAGCATTTGAGGAAATGTTCCAACAACAATCAAGGGTGGAACGCTTCAAAACGGTTCGAGCGCTCCATGCATGTCGGATGGACGAGACCCAATCGGTATCATCTTAAGTACTTAAGATGAAGAGCCACCTTGATGGCCTCGAAAGGCTTAATTGTCGTGTCTCCAACGAGTTTGCTACGGATTTGATCCTCAACTCTCTATCCAAGAAGGTTGATAGCTTTGTTATGAACAATAACATGAATGGATGGGACAAGAGCATTGGTGAGCTTCATTCAATGCTCAAAACGGCCGAGGTGGGCATGGGTAGAAAGGTTCTACCGGTCCTTACGATCAATGAAGGAGGTAGAAAGAAACGGAACCACCCCAACCCTAAGGTAAGTGTTGCCAAAGGGAAGGGACACATTAAAAGGAAAGGGAAGGGTAAGGCTAAAGTGTAACCCAAAGAAACGAAGCAAAAGGTTGCTAAAGATGATCCGTGTTTTGAGTGTGGTGAGGTAGGCCATTGGAAACGAAACTGTCCGGTCTATCTCAAAGAGTTGAGAGCCAAGAGGGATGCCGGGAAAACCTCAGGTATGACTTTTATGATACATGTTGAGCTATATGTTATTTCTTCTAACACATGGGTATTGGATACCGGATGTGGAACTCATATTTGCAATTTGTTGTAGGGGTTCAAAAGAGATAAGCGTTACAGAAAAGGGGATGATAGTCTTTTTATGGGCAATGTAGCAAAAGTTGACATTGAGCCCAAGGAGACTATGTTTTCAAACTTTCAAGTGGTTTGAAAGTTATTTTGAAAATGTTTTGTATGCTCCTAGTTTGACTAGGAATATTATTTTAGTTTCCTTTTTAAGACAATGTGCTTATGATTTCAATTTGTTGACAATGATATCCATGTTTGTTTGCATCATGTGTTTTATTTAAGGCTATGCCTTGTAATGGTATCTATGAATTGGTTCATGATAACACAAAATATGATAGCTCAATGTACCAAGCAACCACCAAAAGGCTCAAATTAGATTTGAATAATTCCTATCTTTGGCATTGTCGCCTTGGTCACATAAACAAGAATCGTATGCAAAAACTTCAAAAGAATGGTCTTTTAAAAACTAATGAAAATGATTCATTTGATGTATGCGAGACTTGTTTACAAGGTAAAATGACAAAGGCCCCTTTTAGTGGGACTAATGAAAGGGCAAATAATTTATTAGGGATCATACATTCTGATGTATGTGGACCTTTTAAACCAATAACTAGGAATGGTGAAAGGTACTTCATTACCTTTACCGATGACTATAGTCGTTATGGGTATGTGTACTTATTAAGACACAAACATGAATCTTTTGAAATGTTCAAAATCTTCAAGAATGAAGTAGAAAATCAACTCAACAAAATGGTCAAGATTCTTCATACAGATAGAGAAGGTGAATACCTAAGTAGTGAATTTCAAGAGTATCTTAGAAGTTGTGGGATTGTCTCACAACTTACTCCACCGGGAACACCACAACATAATGGTGTTTCTGAGAGGAGGAATCAGACTTTGTTGGATATGGTTTGATCTATGATGGCTAGAAGTACACTACCTCTATCATTTTGGGGTTTCTCTTTGCTCTCCGCAACACATATTTTAAATATGGCCCCAACCAAGAAAGTGGAAAGGACGCCTTTTGAAGTATGGCATGGAAGGGTTCTATCATTGTCATATCTAAAAGTTTGGGGGTATGAGGCTTATCGTAGGCAATACGCTCAAAACAAACTGGAAGCCAATCCACTAAGTGTATCTTCATTGGATATCCTAGAGATTGTATTGGATATTATTTCTATGATCCAATAGAGAAGAAAGTTTTTATTGCTCGAAAGGCAGAGTTCTTGGAAACTAAGTTCCATTGGAAGGAACTAGTGGAAGAACAGTGGAACTTGAAGAGGTTCAAGATTCACAAGACGATACACATTTGGTTGATACTAGCAGTCAACATGAGGATGTTGAGAATGATCATATGGATGATCAACATACACAAAACATTTGCAGATCTGGTAGAACTAGTGTTCCTCGTGAGAGATATGGATTTTTTATGGATGGATGCTATGTGGTAGATTTGTATGACCCAACCACATATCGTGATGCAATGTCAAATCCTGATTTTGACAAATGGCAAGAAGCCATGAACGTTGAGATGCAATCCATGTATGATAACCAAGTTTGGTAATTGGTAACACCACGTCTTAAATCCAAGGTAGTTGGAAGTAAGTGGGTTTTCAAAAAGAAACCGATATGCATGGAAACCTGTATACTTATAAAGCTAGACTTGTAGCAAAAGGTTTCACTCAAACTCAAGGGGTTGATTATGATGAAACTTCTCGCCTGTCGCAATGCTAAAATCTATCAGGATATTGTTTGCCATAGCTCCATATTATGACTAAGAGATTTGGCAAATGGATGTCAAAACCGCTTTCCACAATGGATATCTTGAGGAAGATGTCCATATGGAATAGCCTCAGGTTTTGTTGATCCAAAACATCCTAACAAGGTATGCAGGTTAAGGAAGTCAATCTACGGATTGATTCAAGCATCGAGAAGTTAGAATCACCATTTTGATGATGAAGTAAAGAAATTTGGCTTCATCAAAAATGCTGATGAAGGTTGTGTGTATAAGAAAGCTAGTGGGAGCATTACTACTTTCATTGTATTATATGTCAATGACATTTTACTATTTGGAAACGGCATTCCAACCATGGAAGGTGTAAAAGCTTGGCTTGGAAGCTGTTTTTCCATTAAGGATCTTAGTGAAGCCGCCTATATTTTGGGAATAAAGATCTATAGGGATAGATCAAAGCGGTTGATAGGTTTAAACCAAAGTATATACATTGAAAAAGTCTTGAAAAGGTTCAAGATGGAGGATTCTAAGAAAGCTTTGGTACCTATTCAAAAGGGGGACTATATTGAACACGTCTCAATACCCTAGTTCAAAGGTTGAACAAGAAAGAATGAATAGAGTCCCATATGCATCTGCTATAGGATCCATCATGTATGCAATGATATGTACTAGGTCGGACATGTCATATGCTTTAAGCATGACAAGTAGATATCAACTGAATCCTGCCAATAGTCATTAGATGGCTGTTAAGAGTATTTTGAAATACCTTGGAAACACTAAGGATATGTTCTTAATATATGGATCTGGTGAGGAGGAACTGATTGTAAAGGGTTACAGGGATGCGAGTTTCCAAACTGATCGAGATGATTCTCGATCACAGTCGGGATATGTCTTCATTATGAATGGAGGAGCGGTCTCTTGGAAGAGCTCAAAGCAAGATGTAATGGCACTATCTACAATAGAATCTGAATACATCATGGTTTCATTGGCAGCTCAAGAAGCTTCATGGCTAAGGATGTTCATTGCTGATCTAGGGGTTGTTCCTACCATTCAAGACCCCCTAGAGATCTTTTATGACAACGAGGGTACGATTTCTCAAATCAAGGAACCTCGTGCTCATCAAAAGACTCGGCACATTGAACGAAGGATCAACTACATAGGGGATGAAGTTGAAAAGGGAAAGATATGTATTCGTAAAGTTCACACCGATCAAAACATTGCGGATCCATTCACGAAGCTCCTAGATAGGTCAATTTATGAAAGTCATACTTGTGTCTTAGGACTTTGATATTCTAGTGATTGGATTTTATCAAATTTTGTATTTGCATATCTGGAGCTTATGTTATTTGACTTAATTATATGGTCATAATTTTCATTTGTTCTTTCATTCTAGCATGTTTAAATCCATGAATAAGTAAGTTATTCTAAACGTCCGTAGTCGATCATACTTGTGGGAACAACTATGAATGTAAGACTATAATGAACTTGGATTGGTTGATATTCATAAGGTATGAATGTAGAGCAAGAGGTTGCCACCACGGTTCATTGATATCTATGGGATATAGATATAGGACTAACCCGCTCTTAATTATTTCTGCATAGAATCTTTATGATTAGTCATAAGAGATATTGAGTAAAGGTGAATATCATTTTATCTTCAGACCTGAGATACATATTGGGTCTTGATGTTCACCGAGTATCGTACTTTGACTAAGTACGTTGCTGTTCTAAAACATTGGTAGTACATAAGGCTAGGTTCAGATATGATATAAGGTGATTGTGAGAGACGTATGTAGTCAAGATGGAATTTGTTCCTCTTATTCGTTGAGAGTTAGATATCTAAGGCCTGTTTAAGTTAGATCTTCTGAGAATGACAATTTTGTGTCTCTGGGATTTAACATGACATCTGTGACAAAATGATAGATGATTAATTCACCTAAAACATTTCAAGTATGGTACTTGAAGGAGATGTTGTTATTGAATGTCACTTAGTCATACGTATTAAAGGTAGTAAACCGTTGTTAGGCGGTATTTACTACTTGCATCAATCTTCTATGAATCTTATGCAAGTGGGAGATTGTTCGATCTTATATGCCTAAGACACACACAAGATTGATGTGGTTAGTACGTTATGATCCAATTCGTGTCATACCCAATAACAAGCCAAACAAACACCAATAAATATTTATTTGTAGATAAGATCATACAAATAATATTAAACACCAATTAGAAAATTGGTTTTCTAAATCATTGCTTTTGTAAATGAACAACATTATGTGTATAATTTGTTCATGAGAAGTTATTTGTTTCATTATTTATGTTAGTGAAACAATGACAAATACAAGTGTGTTAGTGTTATAAAATTAGAAAGGGGTTTTAATTTTATAAAACAATAGGTTAAGAGTGTATAATTTATAAAACTAAAAATTGGGGGGAAAACCCATTTGGAATGGATTTTCCACCGCCCAAAAGGGGCCATTGGGACTAGCTTTGTTTGGTCTTTGAAAACCCTTTTCTCCTCTCTTACACTCAATCATGATACACACTTTTTCTCTCTACAACAAAAGAATTAGAACCTCCAAAAACCAGGGCTTATTTTCGGGTTCTTAGAGGCTGAAAAGGGGCTGGTTGATTTTTGGTTTTGGAGGAGCAAAAGAAGAGCAATCTTTGGTGTTGCATCCTAACAAGGAAGGTGTTTGAAGGGCTTGTGGGCATCACCTCTTGAGGTCTTCTACATTGAAGACTTAGCTTTCGATCATCATCTTCCCTATTCATCCACGAGCTCTAGGAGATAGTATATGATGTTTTGAATGTTTGTTTGATAGCATGTCCTTACATATAAAGATCCTTGTTAATGGGTTTTGGTTTTACACATGTATTTGATGTATAAATTAACTAATCTTAAAATGGTTTTTGATTATTACTTCGCTGTGTTTTTGACATATTAATGGTTAATATGACTTTGATAAACATCTACAAAACCCAACATATTTATGATATCCTCATTTATTCGAAGAGCGAGATTGAGCATGCACGTCACATTCAGAAGGTTTTGGAGACGCTGAGAAAGGAGAGTTGTACGCTAAGTTCTCCGAGTGCACGTTCTAGTTGCACGAGGTTCAATTCTTGTGTCATGTGTTGAATAGTAATGAGATTATGGTGGTCCTGGCAAAGGTAGAGGCGGTAATGCAATGGAAGTCCCCAAAGATGCCATCTGAGATTCGTAGTTTCTTTGGTTTGGAGGGCTACTATAGAAGATTCATCCAAGACTTTTCTATGATCGCTTCTCCATTAACTAAGTTGACCCCGAAACATGTGAAGCTTGTATGGGGTGAAGCTCAAGAGAAGGCGTTCGAAGAATTAAAGGCGAGATTGACTCAAGCTCATGTTCTGTCATTACCCGATGGAAGTGAAGATCTGGTGGTTTATTCTGATGCTTCTTGCTCGGTGTTGGGGTGTGTGTTAATGCAGAGAAGGAAGGTTATAGCCTATGCATCCTAGCAGTTGAAGGTTCACGAGGTTAGTTATCGTACTCATGACTTGGAGCTAGCAGTCGTGGTCTTTGTGCCAAAGATTTGAAGGCACTATCTGTATGTGACAAAGTGCACCATATTCACCGACCATAAGAGCTTGAAGTACTTCTTTGAGTAAAAGGATTTGAACATGAGGCAGAGAAGATGGTTGGAGCTTATAAAAGATTATGATTGCGAGATCCATTACCATCCAGGAATAGACAACGTGGAGGCACACGCCCTTAGCAGAAAAGAGTGACCCGAACCAATTCAGGTGAAGGCTTATCAGTTGATCATGACCTCTAATATTATGAAGCAGGTCAAAGAGTTTCATGATGAAGTAGTGAAAGAAGATCATCTTAATTCTGAAAAAATGAGAGGTCTAGTCACAGAATTAGGAGAAAACACACTCGGTGTTAGAATCCGATTTGGACAAATCCCAGTGCTACAACGATGTACAAAGACATGAAGAAAGCCTATTGGTGGGCGGGTATGAAGCGTGATGTGGTGGAGTACGTGAGTAAATGCCTTACTTGTTTACAAGTAAAGGCCAAGCACCAAAAGCTATATGGGAAGATCCAACCTTTCGATATACCAGAATGGAAGTGGGAGCACATCAGCATGGATTTCGTTACAAAGCTATCGCATACACCGAAAGGGTATGATGCTATATGGGTGATTGTTGGTCGTTTGACGAAGAGTGCTCATTTTCTACCGATTCACGAGACGTATTCATCTGAGAGGTTGGCGGATCTATTCATCAAGGAGATAGTAACTCGTCATGGTGTATCAGTGTATATTGTGTCTGATCGTGACACCCGGTTCACAACTAAATTTTGGAAGAAATTCCATGATGCGATGGGGACGAGGTTACATATTAGCACGGCTTATCATCCTCAAACAAAAAGGAAGATATGCTTATAATCCATGACGCGATGGTCAGTTAGAAAGGACCATTTAGACCTTGGAGGATATGCTTCGTGCTTGTGTCATTGATTTTAGAGGAAGTTGGATAACCACTTACCATTAGTTGAGTTCTCATATAATAATAGTTATCATGCCAATATTGGCATGCCCCCTTATGAGATGCTATACAGTAGGAGATGCAGAACACCCGTCTGTTGGGGTGATATTAGTCAAAAAGAGTTAGGGAGCGTCGAGGTGATCAAGGCTACGACTGAAAAGCTTGAAAGGATCAAGGTCTTGATGAAGGCAGCCAACGATAGACAGAAGTCATATGTTGATAAACGACGTAGACTGATTGAGTTCCAGGTGGGTGACAGGTTTATGTTGAATGTCTCAATTTGGAAGGGCATCATTCGGTTTAGAAAGCGGGGCAAGTTGAGCCCAAGGTACATAGGGCCTTTCTATATCATTGCTTGAGTAGGAGAGGTGGCCTATAGACTGGAGTTACTAAATAAGCTAAGTGGAATTCACCCGAAAATCCATGTATCTCATCTAAGAAAGCGCCTAGTAGATGAAGATATGATTGTACCACTGGAGGATATCAAGGTAGATCAAGGGCTCAATTATGTGGAGCAAGTAGTGGCGACCATTGATCGAAAAGAGAAGAGGCTGAGAAAAAAGTGGTTCCTCTTGTGCGTGTACAGTGGATGTATAGGAAGGGATCTGAGTCTACGTAGGAGACTGAAGAAGAGATGAGACAACATTACCCATGTCTGTTCGATAAAGGTTGCATGGCCGCCCATCACCCTTTCTACACACAATTCTCAGATATTTTAGAGGGAGAAGGAAAGAGAGCAGAAAATTTTCAGTTTTGAAAGAAGAACAAGAAGAATTCGAATTCAAGTGGGTTCCTAGGCGGTTGAACTCAATTGCAAACAAGTTTGGAACAAGCCATACTCAAGAGCTGCAAAGGCGAGTTCTAGAACCCCTCTTTTAATGGTTTTTAACTGATTTTGAGTATGGAAATGCATGAATGTATGTTTTCATTTAACTGTGTTTCGAACCCGTATTTTTGACTGTGTATATTGATGTTATGATGTAATGATTGGCTATGCTCATGCTTGTTGATGTATTATTGTGTTTCTAAGGCTTTGAAGGTAAGACTTAAGCTTAGAACATGATGGATGGTGATTGGGAACTGAAATATGATGTTTACGGCTCACAAGTCCAGTTTTAGAATCTGGCTAAGTATGTAGAAGAAATGCGGATGACTAATGGAAGTCAATGCGGATGAGCATTAACTATTAAGAAACTCAATGCGAATGAGTAATGGTATGTCAATGGGAATGAACAGTTAATGCAGATAAGCATTAACCACTAAGTAAGTCAATGCGGATGAGTATTGGAAGAAATGCGGAAGAACATTGACTAAGTATGGGAAATGCGGATGAGTAAAATCAATGCGGATGAACAGGAACAAATGCGGAAGAAGTAAGACAAATGCAGATGAACTATGGCAATTGCGGATGAACAAAAGACAAATGCGGATGAACACTTTATGTTTTATGACTTTCTGGAAAAAGGGTTGAATGTAGGCATTGACAAGGGAGGTTCACGGGGGCTATATAAGCTGATTTTTAAGGCCATAGAGGTTATGTTGGGCATGGATGATGATGATATATGATGTTGTATGTCTATGCATGATGGTATGTATGATTTATGTTATGTATGTATGATGATGGCTTGTATGATGATGTTGACTGTGTATGTTATGTTTCTTGCTTTGTATGATTATTTTCCCGTTGCTATACGTTGAATGTTAATGAACGAAATGAAAAGTATTATGTAACTTAAAGTGGAAGATAATGAACAGAGGAACGAAATGATAAATGCATGCATTAATGAACGAATGAAAGGATGAAAGGCTTGCAAGTAAACGTATGGAGGTTGACACCAAATAAAGGGTGTTAGCTCAACCGTGTATGGGTAAGCTACCCTGGAAGGATACACATTGGGCTTGATCCATGTGATTATGAAGATGTATGGAGGTTAATAACCAATGAAGGGTGTTAGGTCAACTTTGTGCGGGTTAATTACCCTAGAAGGATGCACTCTAGGGTCCAATCATTGTGATTGACCATATGTTTGGAACGCTTGCCGCTCACCCTAGGTAACTGAAGTTAGCTTCACGCATAATGTTCGGGGTCTATGAAAGACCTCAGGCCCAGTACCGGATTTATGCATACGGTGGGGTGAACCATGTGACATTGGTGCGAATGAAAGTAAATATTTAATGATGAATGGATGGTATGAACAAACATGTAATGAAGATAATAATGATATTATCTATGTGTATGTATGATGTGTGACCACATGTAAAGTAAAGTATGGTTTTTAATGAATGTAAAGTATGTTTTATTTTAAAACTAGAACTCTCTCAGCAACGCTGACATTTATGTGTTTCCAGTTGGCAGGTAATGTTGCTGAGGATGGCGTGGGGTGGCTACTCAACTCTTTTGGACAACGTTATTTTGATTAATGTTTTTGCATTGTAATGCGAACAAATGATGTTTTGAAATGAACGATTGTATTAACTTGCAAAAGCATTTGTTATGAAATGAAAAGTTATTTTTATGTTTCCGTTGTGATGTTTATAAATGTTAAATGTAATTTATGTGTTTTATGTGCAATGATTTACCAGTTGTAAACGCCTGGGAACGGGGCCTTAGAAAACATTTTAACATGTTAAGCCTTCAGTTTGTTTGGACTTTGACGTGTAACACGGGTTTGGTTAACTAGTTTAGTCATTTTTGGTTCAGAAGAAAGACATCTGTGAACTTGACCTTACATTAACCTTTTCAAAATTATCATCCAAATTAATAGTAGGCATCTTTCCTTTTGATTCATGGTAGAGTCCTTTTGTTTAGTGATAGAGTTCACCGGTTTACCCGTGGAATCAAGATCACTAACCAAAGGAGTGGATACCACATGATCCTTTACTAGGTTGTTATTTATAGGTCTACATTTTGTAGTTAAAAGGATCTTATATGGTGGTGGAACTACTTTGTAACCCAACCCTTCCCCATTATTTCGTTCTTTCACAAAGTATTCAACTATGTGAGAAGAACCGGTCCAACTATGCAGTTTTTGTTTTAAAGAATTAACTTCGAGTTCTAAAACTACTTTTTCTTTCATTGTTTCTTCCAAAGAATTTAAACACAAATTTAAATATTTGCTTGATTCAAAGCAACAACCTCGATATCCCTTAGTTGTTTACCCAAAACTTCTATTTTTTCTTTGTAACTGCACTCATTTTGTTTTAAAATACGATTAGCTTCAGTGCACAGTTGTAAATCATTTACTAAATTATCATTATGGTCTAATAACCTAGAAAACTTCAAATCCATGGTTTCTCTAAATTGTCACATTCATCACAAGCATGTTTTCAAAAAGTTGGTCTTTAGTACTTACATGTGAGGAATCGATTGAATCAGCCACCAAAGCAGAGTTAGACTCCTCGGATGCTGGAGATTCTATACTTGTTCCTTTAAGCTCTTCCACAACCAAGTGATGTACCACGTTCATTGCTTCTTCAGTATCTGACATTACTTGCTCAACTATGATCTCACCTTCACTCGCAAAACCATCATCTAGTTCCACGAGACAAGCAATGTTTGTTTCACCCGGAGACACAAAGCAGAAGGTCAAGTCTTGCCCTTCATCAGCTAGAGCAGTCAAGGCCTTTGTCTCTTTTCTTGAAGAGGTAGCTCCACTCATGGGTTTGTCTTGACAGTTGAAGATGGAAAATGGATTTCCATTTCTTGTTTTCTTGAGCTTTACACATTCACGATTAAAATGCCCCTTTTCACCACGATTAGAGCAAGTGACTTTGGTTTTGTCGAAACAAAAGGTTGTGTCTTTAGTGGCTACTAATTTTGCCCAGTCTTCTTAACAAACTTGTTGGCTCATCTAACTGCACTTGCAAGAGCCCACACGATATCCATCCTTTCTAGCTCATTCTCGTCAACTTGCTCGTAATCTTCATGTACAAGATGGAAATTTCCAATCTTCCCGGTAACTAATCCATCATAGGAATGGACAACCGCTGCTAGAAGATCCATGTGCTCTTTTGCAACTTCCATTATGATATTACCGATATTCTCGATCTTTAACCTTGTAATATCTGCTACATGCACTATGTATTGGGTGCAAGATGACCCTGACATTTAGGATCCTGAAGCAGTGGTTTGAGAAGGAGCTGCGGAACTAGACACGAATGTTGTTTGCAGTGGTGCTCCTGAATTGGTTGGAGTGGGAAATGAGATGTAAAGTTAAGGATTCTGATCGTAGGATCCTTTTTGTTACTTGTACCTTATTCTCAGTTCTTCCTCTCTTAACATCATTATGAAATCATTTATATCAATGTTTGCAAGAATATCATTCTGTCTCAAATTAGACACAAAGGAACCCCATTTATCCAGCAAACCGTCTTCAAAACTTGACACTTTATCTTCCATAGGTGTTGTTACACCATGAGTGTGCAGCTCATCCATCAGATGGTAGAACCTATCAATAATGTCATCCAAGCTCTCATTCCCTATCAAAGAGAAGTTATAAAACTCCTTCTTGAGTGCCTTAGCCTTCAGAGCCTTTAACGTTGCATTCCCATCATATGTCTTCTCCAATGCTTCCCATAACTTTTTCGCATGCTTATTCTCAGAGAACTGATGAAAGATTTCTTTCGATATCCACTAAGTCAACAGGGCATACACCTTCTTTTTTGCATTGTACTTAACCTTCTTGTTTTCATTCATTCCTCCTAGAGTCAGCTTATCTCCATCAGCACTGACAGGCATAATGTAACCTATCTTAATGGATGCCCAAAGATTGGGATGAATTCCATTTAGATAGATCTATAACCTCTGTTTCCATTGTGGATAATCATCTAACTTTGTACGCTTTGGTGGTTTATTATGAATACCAGTTTCAAGTTCCATAATTAGAAGGTTCTGGATGCGAAAGTCCCTTCCGGCAGGAAAGGCAGTGAGTTGATCTTTCATTTCTATAAACTTTGTACTTTAGAACAAAACTGGTTCACTTGTGCAAATGGACAATGAGGATGAGTCAATCGTGCGGATGAACAATGAGGATGACTTAATCGTGCGAATGGACAATGCGGATGACTCAATCATGCGGATGACTCAATCGTGTGAATGGACAATGCGGATGACTCAATCGTGCCAATGGACAATACGGATGACTCAATCATGCGAATGGACAATGCGGATGACTCAATCGTACGGATGGACAATGCGGAACACTCAATCGTACGGATGGACAATGCGGAACACTCAATCGTACGAATGGACAATGTGGATGACTCAATCATGTGAATGAGCTATTCGTGCGACTAAAGGCTGTTGTGTTTTCAAACTTTATGAGTTTTGACAATTTGACACAAAACACAATTTTTCCAGAAACCCTGATCTGTCATATCACGAAAAACGTAAACTTTTAGCCTGGAAACGTTGAAAAACACCCGTGGACTCAAAAAGATGACATTTTTTGACATTCTTGAATGAAAAACATGAGTTTAACACCAAAACTAATCGAATCACACACGAAATCAAGAGCCAAGGGTTGGATACCACTTGTTAGGACCGTGTCCATACAGAGTACTAACTAATTATGCGTGTAACCGAATTAAATAGTGCTCAATCCTATTTGATTGGTGACCCAATCAGTGAGAACACAAACCCGATCGATCTGACGATTAATGAAACGTTAAGATTGAGTAGAATATGATCATATTCGAACTATGAAGTTGGAATATGCGTTCTGGACAGCTAGGTTGTGAGGGTATACGATATAAGTGTCAAAGGTCTCGTTTTTCCACAAATTAAGTGGCATTTATAGGTTTGCAGTCTTCATTCGTGCGACTGAACCATTAGCATGGTTTAGTCGTGCGACTGACCCATGCGACTGATTCATACGCACGACTGAACATGTCTCAATCATATGACTGAATCCAGTCTCCTGGTTCAGTCGTGTGAGTGGTTCATTAGCATGATGTCTTCATGCGTATTGTCTATTAGCATGACTAATCATACAAGAACTTCAAACCTATATAATAAGTTCATATATATGAATTAAAGATACATTAACATCAAAGCACAAATAATATATCATTATATCATTTCATTACACATATGTAAGCCATGACAGAGTTTTACCTTAAGCCCATAAACTAGGGACATATGTATTGTCATATATAGTGTGTCCGCCGCTTGACGAATAGTCTAGGTTAATGAAATACACTTGATAGGTTGTAAACACATGAAACTGAGTCATTCGCAGTAGCATATGCAAATGAGACTCAGTCGTACGACTGGGCCATGCTAATGGACGAGTCGTGCGACTGAGAGATGATAATTGGCCATTCGTAAGACTGAACCATAAGTATGGTCTAGTCATACGATTGAACCATACGCACGGTCCAATCGTACGAATAGGCCTAGTCGCATCTGATATTGCTTGAGGACTATAAATACTAGATTCGTGGTGTAGAGAGGTAAGGTTTTTGAGAGTGTGCCCGGGGCCTAGGTGCTACCGGATGAGAGGGGAGATCATGCTTGATCTCCCCTTGCCACGAGTCTTGATTCTTATGTTTAATGAGCTTGTAATCATTAGGTTTTATCGATGAAACCATTCTATTATTGTTCGTTCTATTGTTTGTCTCTTGGTTTTCTTTCCTTCTGTCAAGAACACGCTCGGATGTCAACCCATCCAAGAACTTCCCAATTGATATCAGAGCCAGGTTACTACTACAATAATCATTCTAGCAACCCGTGCTCTTGATTTCTGGATCTATTTCTTGTTCTTTGACGTTAAACCCACTTCGTGTTCTTCGGGTTTTGCTAAGATCTTGTTACGTTTATTGCTTCTTGGTTAAAATCAAACTCGAAACCACGTTCTTATCACCCTTGTGAATCTTATGATGTCTATTTTTTTTAGTTCATGTAAAACTCATCAAATTAGGGTTTTTGGCAGCCATGGCGGCTACCGATCTGAAAATCTGCGTGCTGATCCGCTCATGCGACTGGACCATTCTAATGGAGCATTCGTAGGTCTGGACCATGCTAATGGACCATTCATATGACTGGACCATGCTAATGGACCATTCATATTACTGGACCATGCTAATGGACCATTCCTATGACTAGACCATGCTAATGGACCATTCGTAGACTGGACCATGCGACGGAACCAGTCTTACGTCCAGTCGTGCGACTGGACCAGTCTTATGTCCAGTCATGCGACTGGACCAGTCTTATGTCCAATCATGCTACTAGACCAGTCTTATGACCAGTCGCACGATTATATCATTCTTATCATCCATTCACACGAATGTGATATTTGTCCTCCATGTCATACAAATGAACGGTGTTCCGGACCAAAAAAAATTGGGATTTTGTAGCTGATCAAAGGACTTTCACTCAACCCATAGTGGTTATTCCTCAATCCCCTATCCCTCAAATGAACAATATGCTGATCTGTTCACCAAAGCTTTTGATGTTTTATATATCTTCCGAAGCAAGATTTCTCCAAAGATAATTGTCTTCTCAAAAGAATTTTTAGTCTCGGAAGAAGCGATTAATTACATATCATATCTACTTCCGAAGCTTATAAAACTCTCCATTGAGAAAGCAATCTTTAGTTTCGGAAGCAAAGCTTTACCTTCGGAAGTAAGAATTGGCTTCGGAAGAAAAATTACCTTCGGCAATGTTTTATACTCGAAAGAGAGATTTTACTGTGTAATGGAAACCTTTTAAGCCCCACACTATAAAAAGCAAATATATTGTTAATGATAAAAAGCAAAGATATTGTTAATGATAAAGAGCAAAGATATTGGTCATGATGTAGAATTATTTAACCGAACTAAAACCTTACCGCCCCTGTCAAAATGCCCACTAAAACATCACATCATCTTATCCAAATCACCTCTACTGCCATTTCACCCTCTTTTAAATAATCCCGACTATTCACTCTCATCTTCTTACCAAATTTGTACTACCCTTAAAGCTTTATTCACTCTCAATTTACCCAAGTCCAAACTCATTCAACTTCACCTTTCACAAATGACATTTAACCCTCAGCGCAATCAAGTCTCACTTCTTGATTTCTCAAGAGATGCCAACTTCTCGGAAATCATTTCCTTTCTTACCCAATCATCCTTTTACACCACCCTAACTGTTAATTCCACTCTTTACTTTAATCATATGGCTGAATTTTGGGAAAACGGTCAAATTGAAACCCTAAATGGGATTCATGTAATTCGATCGAGCATTTGAGTCCAAGAGTTGGTCGTTACTCAGCAAATCATCAGGGAGCATCTTCAGCTTCATGATGCTGAAGATTTGGACAACACTTATACAAATATGATATGGTGGAGACGTTAGCAGGTCCAGTGTTTACAAGTTCAACTTTTCATACAACTGGAAGTTCCTTCCACATGTCATTTTTCATTGTCTATCCAATAATCTGGGGGAAGTGATCAAATTCCATACGAACTAGGGTGCCTAGTTCATGGAATGGTGAGAAGCCTCAGATTCAACTATTCAAGATTTGTGTTGCCCAATCTCATGAGAAATCTCCAGTGGGATACATTCTTCATGTATCCCAGATTTCCCTAGCACATTATCAACTGTGAGCTGGACCAGAGTCAGCTTGTATGTGCAGCTGCTCTGATTGTCCCTCAAATGAGGCAAACCAACTTCAAAACTTTGAAGAAGGTGTCCACTAACTTCAATAGAAGGTACACTTCTCTGCTTCCAAAAATGATTGAGCAATTAGCCCCTGGTGACATCCGTGTTCACCCCACACGTGATGAACCCACACCAAAACCTTCCCCCACACAGCCAAGTCTACCTTCTCACCCCATCACCATCACATACCAAAGACGCCCCAAACAAACCATTGTTCAATCTACTCTGATTTAACAAGCACCACTTATTTAATCCAAAAAGACTAGAGTGTAACAATGGGCTCCTACTCACTTTGAGGTCTCTCCATCCTTCATATTTGACCTCAATATGGCTCTTGAGTCTCCTTAGTCTCAAACCCTTGAGCTCGAAACCCAAACTAAAAGCCCTAAGGGTGAGTATCTATACTCCTCTAAGCAGCCAAGAAGGGACAGCCACACCATAGGCTTAATGCTTGTAAACATTGATCAAAGTCCCGGGTTAACAGGTTTAA
Organism: Flaveria trinervia; assembly: GCA_025506515.1. Lineage (NCBI taxonomy): Eukaryota > Viridiplantae > Streptophyta > Magnoliopsida > Asterales > Asteraceae > Flaveria > Flaveria trinervia. The sequence goes on along the minus strand of CM046449.1, from coordinate 34,760,293 downwards.
CCTCTCAATCTTTCACTGACCTCCTCTTCAATACTAATGAGGATATTACGTCCCTCCATGATCTACAACACTCTCTCAAAGATCAATAGAGCCTAGAGAGACCTCTTATCTATAGCCCGCCTGAGCAAACCTTTACTGAGATGAGTCCCACTAATGTGGAGGGGACTCATGCAGATTCAACTACCACTATATAAGGTGCCTCAATGGACTTTACGGATAGTGGTTACAATTCTGAGACTAAATCTGCGGCAACCATACATTTTGATCACTTTGAAAGAGGCATCGTCAAGCAAGGGAAACCAGGATGCCAAGAAACCACATCTGGTGGTGGGGATGAACATACGAGGTATGTTACCCCATCCCCCCTGATTCTTCGAAAGAAGATGAGGGAAGGATGCAACTCATCATCAAATACCTACAGTCTAAAGTCTCAAATCTTGAATCCAAGGTTACGACTTTAGAGGATAGGTCTGCGACTCAGCAACTTGAGATTGAAAATCTCAAGGCCCAACTAGTTGAGAAACAGATTAAGAGATCTGTTAGGCATGTACCCATTCAAGTCTCCTGGACCTCTTCCTCCAGCTCATCTAGCTCTCAAGATGATGCTACGAAAAAGGGAAAGAGTGTTCAAAGACAAACATTTGAGAAACCACTTAGCCAAACTTGAACTTCTAAGTATTTGGCTCCCACTACAACTACTCTTTCTGAGCCATCCCAAGTTATACTCCAAATAGACCCAAGGATGCTTAGAGATCTCTATAGCTCTTCTCCAAGTTCATACTGAGATCCTCTTTAGATCAGCGAAGCCCTGATACACCTATGATGTACTTTAATCTTGAAGAGCTTTAGAGGATTAGTGCACCTTCTACCACTGCGGAAGAAGTTGGTCAACCTATGGTCCAGATGGAACCTGAGATTAAATTCAAAAGGGAAATGAGGACTGATGGCCCAACAACCGAAACAGTTGGGACAAATACTGCACTCCCTTAAAGTTTCGAAGTTGAAATCAAAGTCTCGGAAGAACAAACTGAATCTTCCGAAGCTAAGATGGAAGCTGCGAAAGGACTGTTCTCCTTGTCCGAGGATCTAATCATCACAGATGCAATTCTAGAGCTGGCATCTGAGGTGAATAGTGAGTACTTTCTCAATGAACGTCTATGTCAAACACCTTCACTACCTCTCTTACAATCCGAATCCTCTCTTCAAGAACCACCAAAGTCAAGCACTTCCAAAGATGACAAAGGAAAGAAGAACATGACTGCGGAAGAGCTTCGGGATGAGGAGAGGATTGCAAAGCTTAAAACAAAAGGTAAACTTCCACCAAGAAAATTGTTAGCTGCTAGTTCCAAAGCAGATGCAGCCAACCAGGAGGCAGTCAACAATAAGAAGAGGGTAAAGATCATTGACCAGCTCATTAAGCTTGGAGCTGTTAATGAAGACATACTCTTGCTACCATTAGAGGAGTTAGTGGAGCTGGAAAAGGCAACTAGGCTACAGGATGAACAATAGAAGGAAGTAGCACGGTTGGCCTTATAGGAAGAAAGAGAAAGGGAAAAGAGGGAAGCTGACATGCAGCTCCGAAGGGAAATGATAGCTTTCCTAACCTCTAGAGGTTTCTCACTTCAAGAGCTATCACCACATAAGGATGATATGATCCAATGGCTCTTCAACAAAGAGAAGGATCAACTGGAGAAAGAGAGAAAGAAAGCTGAAAGAGAGAAGTTGAGGGCAAGGAAGAAGAAGAAGAAGAAGAAGAAGCAAGGGTCACTGTGACCAAGAAGATAGGTGAGAAAGCCTGGATGAAAGAATATCTCAAGGCTCATGACTTCTCTGGCAGGCAGGTGGGACCTATGTCAGAAAAGACACTCCAACGAATTGTCAGTGAAATCAAGGCTGACATTCGTTTGGGTAAAAGGAAAGAGATGTATAGAAGGGTACAAGGTATAATCTTCAAACCAACCACTCAACCCCAACTTGAACCAATTCCTTCTCAATTCACCATCATAACTGAACCCTTCACACCTGAACCCGCATAATTATCCTTACCTTCTTCCTCACCTCAACCACCCAAACTACCCATCCTTCAACCCAAAACAATCTCCATAACCACGTTACCACAACCTACCCAACAACCTTCCAAACCATCCCTGAGCCTTACAAACATCTCTCCCTAGAAGAAATCAAGGCGATCAAGAGAAAGCCCATAAATTGTATAACCTTGAGCGACATCTCTTGTGAAGAAGAGTCTGTCAAGCTGACTTATGTTAATGGATCTTCATGTTCTTTCACAAGAGATCAATTTCTTGATCTGCCCAGAGGAACACTAGAACATGCTGCTAGACTTCTTGGTCTCAACTCTGACTCCTTAAATGATGAAGAGAAGAAGCTAAGAAGAAAGCTGGTGACTCTACTGGACACAAAGAAAGGAGACAAGATTCCTAGTCAACCTCTTGTTCCTAGAATGAAAATCATCCAGTGGAGGTTCGATGATGCCTCTGATAACCTTTTTGTGGAGAGAGAGAATGGTGAAAGCAACATGCTGAATGCCTCATCTCTCTTACACTATAGCATATTTGACATTCCTAAGTGGTAGAAAACCCATTCTCTAATCCCTCCAACTCTGAAACTGCTACTCATATTAGAAGTCATCTTAGCAGCCTTCATCTTTCTGATTTAACCACAAGAGCAAAGATTGAGGTGGAGTTGAAAATGAGAGAGAAGGAAGACAAGGAATGATCAACTTCCAAAGGCACAACCTTTCTACAAATGGTGGAAGATCATGAATCGGAACCCATATTTAGATGGGAGTATGATTACAACTCCCATCAACTAACTCTTTTCAAGGATCCCAACAAAGGGTGCATATCATTCCAGGAGCCAGACTGGATCTCCTGTCTACTAATGATTTGTACAAACTTCTCAGCACCACATCTGGGAAGAACAAAGAAATTTATAAATATATGCTTTCCCTGGTGCTAAAATTTTTGAGAAGAAAGAATAAGTGATGTTTTGGTAGCGTCAACCTAGGGGGAGTTTGCTGTATCAAGAAGAAGGCGGGTACAACCAAAACCAAATCACTTAGACACATTTTGGTGCAACATACAAAGGCTTCCAAAGTTAAGCATGGAACTTCCGAAGGAAATAGAGTTCTTCCAAAGACAAAGTGCAAGGTCAAACTTCCAAAGCCAACTATCCTTAGGAAGACACTACTATGAGCAAGTGGACATAAGTATGGTGTCTCTGACACCTCGCTACAGACCTCTGATATACTACATGGCGCTTTCTCAAAAGCCATGTAGTTGACCATACCTTATTTCATTGTTTACCATTACTAGATAGCACAGTGGCTAACTTTAGTTGTTGACAAAGGTAAGTCCTGGACATGTCATGATTGTTGGATCTTGTATGCCCAAGATACATACAGTTTTGATGTGGTTAGTACGTTATGAATCAAGCCGGGTCATACCCAATAACAGGCTAATCAAACACCAATAATTTGTTCATCAGAAATTATTTGTATCATTATTAAGAAAGTTAAATAATAATAAATAATATTGTGTTAATGTTATTGAATTAAAATAGGATTTAATTTTATAAACTTATGGTTAAAAGAGTGAAAGTTTTATAAAAATTAAAATATGGGGGGACCCATTTTAAATTGATTTTTGGCCGCGTAAGGGTGGTCCACTCCTTGGGATTGCATGTCTTGGTTAATACAAGACTTTAATCCTTTCTTGCACTCAACCTAACTTACACACTCTCTCACACACACACATTGCAAGAACTCTCTCCAATAAGCCACAAATTTTCACATCTAAGACCAAAGTTGCTGAAAATTTCAGTTTTGAAAGAGGCACAAGAAGAGGTTTTTGGTGTTGCACTCCCTAACAAGTTAGGTCTTTGCAAGAGATTGTGAGTATACAAGTTTGAGGACTTCTATTTTGGAGGCTATACATTCAAGTAGCATCATCATCTTCTTGTCATCCATACTACATCATCTTCTTCTTGAAAGATAGTTTCAAGAACACCCTATGGTTGTTCTTTTCGTTTTGATAGCATTTTATTTCACATACATATGATCCTTTGTTGGGTTTTATTTTGGTTTAAAATTGTTCATATTTTCACATTGTTAAACCCCTTTTTAACCCTTATATCTGCTGCATTTTTGTAGTTTAAATAGTTAAACTAGCTTTGATTAACATGAATCAAAACCCAACAATGGCATCTAGATCTCGTTATGTGGAATACTTGCTTCAAAAGTTCTTGAAAAGTTAGTTTTCATGGACTTTTTCAACCCATTAGGGGCTGTTTTGTTATGGATGAATGAATATCTTATGTTTCAGGTTTTATCTTACATGCTTTAGTATAAGCCTTGAATGATTAACATCAAATGGTTGATTAATTTTGTTTGGACAAAACCCTATGTTTTGGTTCAGGTTGGCAGAAACTTTATGGTTAAAAAAAGGGTTTCATGGTTGTTCTTGAATGTTGTATATGATACATATTTTGGTGCATAACAAAGCCTTAACCTCATATGTTTTGGATTTGGTTGATTGTGATTTTGTCATGTTTGTTTTGCTATTGAAAGGGTTGTAATATTTGTGTTTGTATTTTGGGTTGTAATTTGTTTATTCATTGGGTATGTAATAAATAGATTAGGTGCATTTATTTTAATAGAAAAATTGTATAAGGATATGATTTTGTAAAAGAAGATGCACAAGATGAAGACCAAAAGAAGGACACAAAAGACATGGACACTTGAAGCATTTGGATGTGGTTTCAAGTGGGAGTTCATGGACACATTTTGATGTGTCATTGTTAACCCTTAGGAAAGATCTAATGACAACACTTGTGATGGCAAACAAGTGTTGTCAACTTAGCGGCTATGGTTATGCACTTATGTTTGTATGATTATAGTTGTTTGGTTGTTTGTTGTATGGTTGTTTGATCTTTGGATATGCATAACAAACTTATTAACAAACATAACAAGCTAAAAACTAATGGTTCTTTATCATTAAGTGACTAATAAAAGGTTATTGAATGGATTAATGATTTTAGTAAATGGGATTTTATTAAGAAGTGAACCATAGGGTACCTTGTATTTGAAAGCATGCAAATACAACGTACATAGCATTTTCTAAAACTTATATGGAAACTTAAAATTTTATTTATAAACAAGTTTAACACCATCCTTTTGCACAACACTTGAGTCCCTTGGAAACTCTTAATAGGATAAAGGTCACCTAACCATTTTGAGGGAACTTATGAATTGAGGTGGGATACCATATTTGTGGGATAAAGGTCACCTAACCACTTTTGTTGGAAAACTCACATGTGTGTGTAAGTAGGGTAACATGATTAGGAAACCATGTTTTTGGTTTACAAAGGTGTTGATGGGATAAACGTGCCGAACACACATATGATGTTTAAGTCGATCCCATACCCTAGAAGTTGCAAAGGGTTGCAATTGTCAAAATGTTGACTACCTTGTTAATTTAAATAATGGTATAAAGGTCACCTAACAACTATTTAAATGTAACATTAGATTGTAGAATTTTAAAATTGTGTAAGTTACTTAAAAGGGCTTTAATTATTAAAATATGAATAATATCGAAAATACTAAAACTAAACTTTGTTAAATTTTGTAGATGGCCACCAACAACAATGAAGATAATGATATCCCGTTTGCTCACTCACTATCACGAAGAACCATTCTCCAAAAGGAGCTTCTAAACCATAATAACTTTATAGATTGGTTTCGAAACATGAGAATTATCCTCAAGCAAGAGAAAGGATCGTATAATTTAGACGATCCGATTGCCGATCAACTTAATGAGGAGGATGAGGATGCCTATAATAATTGGGTAAAATACACTAGAACTCAGTCCAAGTATCTTGCCTCATGTTGGCAAGTATGACTCAGGATCTCCAAATGGAATACGAACATCATGGAGCGTACGATATGATTACCCAGTTGAAGGAAACGTTCCAACAACAAGCAAAGGTAGAGTGCTTCAAAACGGTTCAAGCACTCCATGCATGTCGTATGGATGACACCCAATCAGTTTCATCTTATCTACTTAGATGAAAAGCCATATTGACCGTCTCAAAAGGCTGAAATGTCCCATCTTGAAAGAGTTGGCTATGGATTTGATCCTCAACTATTTGTCAAAAAGGTTTGACAACTTTGTTATGAATTGTAACATGAACGGGTGGGACAAGAACATAAGTGAGCTCCATTCTATGCTCAAAACTATCAAGGCGGCCATGGGTAAAAAGGTTTTACCCGTTCTCACAATCAATGAAGGTGGGAACAAGAAGAGGCCTCACCTCTAACCCAAGGCCAATGTTGCCAAAAGTAAAGGGCACCTTAGGGGAAAGGGAAAGGGAGTTGTAAGAGCGCCACTACCAAAAATAGCGGAGAAGAAGCAAAAGGTTGCTTCGAATGACCCATGCTTTAAGTGTGGGGAGATAGGATATTAGGCAAGAAATTGTCCAGTCCATCTAAAATAGTTGCAAGCTAAGAGGGATGTAGAGCAAACCTCAAGTATAATTTTCATGATTCATATTGATCTTAATTTAATATCTCAAACACATGGGTAGTGGATATTGGATGTGGAACTCACATTCGCAAGTTATTGTAGGTGTATTGCACCCTGAAAGGATCATACATGCCAATTCAATTGGTGAGTTGATGGTTGTTTTGCTGGATTCCCACAAGTCCAAGTATTATGTGGATGAAGATTCTGCAGTAGAAGATTAAGTATTGGATTTCCGCATTTGTTAATGCGGAAGGCAGAGAACAAATGTTGACAAGTGTTTGTTCTTCCGCATTAACAAATGTGGAAGACCAAAAGTAATGCGGGCAAGATTCTGTTCATCCGCATTTCCCAATGCGGATGTCCGGACAAGAATGCGCAGAAGTATTGTTCATCAGCATTACCCAATGCGGATGACCAACATACTAATGCGGATGATCAAGTGAAGAAATGATGATCAAATCCATCTCATCCACATTTGTCAATGCGGATGAACCAGAAGAAATGCGGATCAAGACTTAGACTAGTTCTGATGTATAGGTCAGGGGTAATTTAGTCATTTTGTAAAAAGACATCCTGTCTGCCTATAAATAGAATAGAAAACGTCATACGTGAGGTGATAGAATATAGACAATTAGAATATTTTTGTATTTCCTAGGTGCATTATTACTTTTCTTGCTAAACCCTAGCAGTTATTGTAATCAATCACCTTTATTAATGTATACAAAGCATTCAGGAGTATTTCTTCTGCATCGAATGTTTCTTGATTGTATGATTCCACCATTCAATCGTTAACTCAATCATTATATTCGATCCTAAATAAGAATCTCAATCTCACTACCCAGTCAAGGCGTTCAAAAGTATTAAGGACTTCAAGAAAGGGGATGTTAGCCTCTACATAGGGAATGGGGCACAAGTTCAAGTTAAAGTCTGAGGGGACTACATCTTGAAGCTTCCAAATGGTTTGGAAGAAATGTTGAACAATGTTTTGTATGCTCCTACTTTGACTAGGAACATTAATTCAGTTTCCCAATTAAGACAATATGGTTATGTTATGACATTTAATGAAAACGAAATTCATGTTTCTTTAAATTACATATTTTATTTTAAATCTATTCCTATTAATGGTATTTATGAATTGGTTGGTGAAAACACATTATACGATAGCGCATTGTACCAAACCACCTCCAAGAAGCTCAAATTGGATTTGAGTGACACCTATCTTTGGCCTTGCCGTCTCGATCATACAAAAAAGAAGCGCATACAAACACATCAAAAGAAAGGTCTTTTAAAAGTAAATGAATATGATTCATTTCATGTATGTGAATCTTGTTTACAAGGTAAAAGGACTAAGGCACCTTTTAGTGGCAAATCCGAATGGGCAAAAGATTTATTAGGCATGGTACATTCGGATGTATGTGGTCCTTTTAAGCCAATGACTAGGTACAATGAAAGCTTTTCATTACCTTTACCGACGACTATAGTCGATATGGTTATGTGTACTTGTTAAGACACAAATATGAAGCTTTTGAAATGTTCAAAATCTTCCAGAATGAAGTAGAAAATCGACTCAACAAGAAAATAAAGCGTGTCCGCACCGATAGAGGAGGTGAATACCTAAGTGATGCTTTTAGAGATCATCTTAGATGTTGTGGTATTGTCTCACAACTATCTCCACCTGGAACACCACAACACAATCGTGTGTCCGAGGGGAGAAATCGAACTCTATTGGATATGGTTCAATCTATGATGGCTAGAAGCTCATTGCCTCTATCATTTTGGGGTTTTGCTTTGCTTTCTATGGCCCGTATTTTGAATATGGCCCCAACCAAGAAAGTGGAAAAGACACCTTTTGAAATATGGCATGGAAGGGTTCTATCACTATCATGTTTAAAGGTATAGGGTTGTGAGGCTTATTTTAAGACTCCCACCTCAAAAAAGTTAGAAAGTCGTTCCACTAAGTGTATCTTCATTGGATATCCTAGAGATTCTATGGGATATTACTTCTATGATTCATTGGAAAAAAAGGAGTTGGTTGCCAAGAAGGCTGAGTTCTTAGAAGCTAAGTTTCTTATGGAAGGAACTAACAGTAGAACAGTGGATCTTGAGGAGGATCAAGAACCACAAGCTCATACACGTTTGGTTGACACTAGCACTCAACATGAGGATGTTGAGGGCGATCAAATAGTTAATCAATACACACAAAACATTTGGAGATATGGTAGAACTAGTAATCCACCTAAAAGATATGGATTTTTCGTAGATTGATGCTACGTAGTAGATTCCGATGAACCAACCACTTATCATGATGTAATGTCCAAATTGGATTGCGACAAGTGGCTTGAAGCCATGAATGTTGTGATGCAATCCGTGTATGACAACCAAGTGTGGGACTTGGTTGAACCAACTCTTTTGTCCAAGATTATTGGAAGTAAGTGGGTTTTCAAGAAGAAAACTGATATGCATGGAAACTTGGATACTTATAAAGCTAGACTTGTAGCAAAAGGTTTCACTCAAACTCAAGGAGTTGAATATGATGAGACCTTCTCACCGGTTACAATGCTAAAGTCTATTAGGATATTATTTGCCATAGCTGCTCATTATGATTATGGGATTTGGGAAATGGATGTCAAAACCACTTTTCTAAATGGATTTCTTGAGGATGATGTCTATATGGTTTAGCCTGATGGTTTTGTCGATCAAAAACATCCTTACAAAGTATGCAAGTTAAGGAAATCAATCTATGGATTGAAGCAAGCATCAAGAAGTTAGAATCACCATTATGATGAAGAGATAATCAAATCTGGATTCATAAAAAACGCTGATGAAGCACGTGTATATAAGAAAGCTAGTGGGAGCATCATCACTTTCCTAGTAATGTATGTCTATGACATCCTACTATTTGGAAATGACATTTTAACTTTGGAAGGTGATAAAACTTGGCCTGGAAGCTGTTTTTCCATTAAGGTCTTGGTGAAGCCACCTATATTTTGGGAATAAAGATCTATAAGGATAGATCAAGGTGGTTGATAGGTTTTAATCAAAGTACATACACTGATAAGATCTTGAAAATGTTCAAGATGGAAAACTCTAAGAAAGATACCATACCTATCCAAAGAGGAATGATTTTGAGTAAGACTCAATGTCCAAGCTCAAAGGATGAGCAAGACAAAATGAAGGGAATCCCGTATGTATCTGCCATAGGATCCATCATGAAGGGAATCCCGTATGCACTAGGCCGGACGTGTCATGCGCCTTAAGCATGATAAGCCAATACCAACAAAATCCTAGAAACAGTCACTGGATGGTTGTTAAGAACATACTTAAGAACCTAAGGAGGCCAAATATATATTCCTAATCTCTGGATCGGGTGAGGAGGAACTCGCAGTGAAGGGATAAACGGATGCGAGTTTCCAAACTGATGGGGATGATTCACGATCACAATCGGGGTATATTTTCATCTTGAGTGGAGGAGGAGTCTCTTGGAAGAGCTCTAAGCAAGATGTGGTGGCATTATTAACTACAGAGTCAGAATACATCACCGCTTCATTAGCAGATGAGGAAGCTGCATGGTTAAAGAAATTCATTGCTGATCTAGGGGTGGTCCCTTCCATTAAGGACCCCCTAGAAATTCTTTGTGATAGCGAGGGTGCAACTGCTCAAATCAAGGAATCCCGTGCACATCAAAACACTAGGCACATTAAATAGAGATTCAACTACATAAGGGATGAAGTTTAAAAGGGAAAGATATGTATTCGCAAAGGTCACACGGATCAAAATATAGCGGATCCACTCATGAAGCTTCTTGAAAAGGCAAAGCATAAAAGTCATACTTATGCCATGGGACTTCAATATTCTAGTGACTGGATTTGATCTTTAACTTTTGTATTTAGATATTGTAACCCTTTATAGTTGAATGAATAATTTGATTATAATGGTTCAACTAATATTCCTATTTTGCATGTTTAAAATCCATGAGTAAATCATTTACTCACAATGTCCATAGTCGTTCATAATTGTGGGAACAAGTATGAAGGTTAGACTATTATGAACTTGGATTGGTAGATATTCATATGGATGAATATAGAGCAAAGGGTTGCTACCAATGTTCATAGATATTTGTGAGACACAAATATTGGACTGACCTGCATCTGAAATATTACTACATGGAATCTTCCTGATTGATCATAAGTACTTTTGAGTATAGGTGAACATCATTTGGTATCCTCTGACTTCAGATACATATTGGGTCTTCATATTTGCCGAATATAATACTTTGACTTAGCTCTTCGCTGATCTGAAACGTGGCAGTACATAAGTCTGAGTTCAAGTATAATACAAGGTAATTGTGAGAGACGTATGTAGTCAAGATGGGATTTGTCCCTCTTATTTGTTGAGAGTAAGATGCCTAAGGCCTGATAAAGTTAAATCAATGGAGAATGATCACTTTGTTTCTTTAAGATTTAACATGACATCTGTGACAAAAGGATAGATGATTGATTCACCTAAAACATTTTGAGTAACTTGAAGGGGATGACGTTATTGAATGGCACTTAGTCATACGTATTAAAGTTAGTAAACCGTTGCTAGGCGGTATTTACTGCTTGCATCAATCTTGTATGAATCTTGTGCAAGTGGGAGATTGTTGGATCTTGTATGCCCAAGACACATACAAGATTGATGTGGTTATTACGTTATGATCCAAGCCGGGTCATACCCACTAACAAGCTAATCAAACACCAATAAATATTTATTTGTTGATGAGATCATACAAATAAATATTCACACCAATTTAGAAAATGGGTTTTCGAAAACATTGATTTTGTAATAAAACAAATTCTGTGGATAATTTGTTCATGAGAAATTTTTCGTATCATTATTTAAGTAAGTTAAATATTAATAAATAATAGTGTGTTAATGTTATAAAATTAAAAAAGGTTTTAATTTTATAAACATATGGTTAATAGACTGCAAGTTTTATAAAATTTAAAATGGGGTAACCCATTTTAAATGGATTTTCGACCACCCAAGGGTGGTCCACTCCTTGGGATTGCATCTCTTGTTTAATACAAGACTTTGTTCCTTTCTTGCACTCAACTTAACGTATACACTCTCTCACACACACATTGCAAGAACTGTCTCCAAGAATCCTAAAATTTTCGGATTTAAGGCATAAGTTGCTGAAAATTTCGGTTTTGAAAGAGGCACAAGAAGAGGGTTTTTGGTGTTGCACTCCCTAACAAGTTAGGTGTTTGCAAGAGCTTGTGGGTACACAACCTTGAGGACTTCTCTTTTGGAGGCTAGACATTCATGAAGCTTCATCATCTTCTTCTCATCCATACTACATCATCTTGTGCTTGAAAGGTAGTTCCAAGAACACCCTATGGTTGTTATTTTCGTTTTGATAGCATTTTATTTCATATAGATATGATCTTTTGTTCTTGGGTTTGGTTTTGGTTTAAAATGGTTCATATTTTCAGATTTTTAAACCCCTTTTAACCCTTATATCCACTGCAATTTTGTAGTTTAAATGGTTAAACTAGCTTTGATTAACGTGGAACAAAACCCAACAATGACTAGCTTATCTTTGATAAGAGATTAGCTAAGATACCTTAAACTATAGCTTTGTAGTATTTGCTTTAGTTAGAGGATTGCCGCTGGTATCAAAGTATATATCCAGCTATAGGTAGTAATATATGTACTTTCTCATTGTAACTCATGTCATATGCTTGTAAGAGTCTCGTAACACTTTGGAGTTGAGAAGCAATATATGCAAAGACCTTGAAAATTATCTTTTTGTGTACATTGTTACTTATTATATTATTATCAACTCTTAGAGACTCTGCTTCATCTGAGTGTAGTTTAAGTGAGTTTGAGAGAAAAACTAATGGTTTAGTTACATAAACCGATACTGCAAGATACATAGGGTCTCTTCGAATCATTGCTCAAGTGGGAGTGGTGGCCTATAGGTTGGAGTTGCCCAGTGAGTTAGTGCAATTCATCCGACATTCCATGTATCTTATCTGCAGAAGTGTTTAGTTGATGAGGATATGGTTGTACCACTAGAAGATATCAAAGTTAATGAACCACTCAATTATGTGGAGCAGCCAGTGGCGATCATTGATCGTAAATAGAGGAGGTTAAGGAATAAACTCGTTCCTCTTGTGCGTATACAGTGGACGCACAGGTTAAAATTTCAAAAGAAACCAAAACTTAAGTGAACGGGGCCTTATAAGCTGGTATCAGAGCCAAAGTTTAAGTCAAACGGGTTAAAATTTCAAAAGAAACCTAAACTTAAACTAAAACGAGACAAAGGGAAGGGATGTCAGTTCAAGTAGCTGCATGCCATTAGGTAATTTCTTTAATGATAACCAGCTTTATGTACGTATTTTATTTTATCTGTGTGCTTTTAGTAGATTTGTATACTGATATATAGTCATGATAGGGAATGCTTCGGGTATGAAGAGTAAAATAAGTGGCTAATCAGAACTGGCCACTGTAATTAGGGACTTACTATACTTGACATAAACTGAGTTATTACCTTGATTGACCATGTTAGTGTTTTAATCTTATAGTGTATTAGAGGATGGCCAGTGGTAGATCATCAAAGGCTTCATGAGGTGGAGGTAGTTGTGGACTTGGTGCTGGACCACGGGTCATAAGATGAAGGCATAGGGCTGAAGAGGTGGCTCATGAAGAGGCCGAGTCCCCTTATCTAGAGGGTAGTGACGATAGTGCTAATTTGACGGCTTTAGTGAAGGAGGTTGTGGTGTAGGAGGTTCACTAGGTCATGCAGAAATCTTACCCTATATGGTGACCTAAGCAATCAAGGCTGTCAGAGAAGGCGAAAGGAAGGAGAGGAACAGGTCCTCGGGAGGGAGAGAGCAACCGGAATCTGATATGGTTTGTCTCTACTTATGAGGAAGAAGAAGGAGAAGAGCCTGTGTTGGAGGTAGCACGAGGCTATAATTATGGGTCTTTTTAATGATGCAATCCCCCAACATTTGATAGCAATGGCACTGTTGTTGCCGCCCATCGCTGGGTACGAGATACGGAGGTTGTGGTTGATATCAGCGAGTGCCTGGAAGATCTGAAGGTGAAGTTTGCTGCCCACTGATTTGTAGACTTGGCTCTGTGTTAGTGGGACACTATCGTCCAAGCCGAGGGTAGTCGGGTAATTGGACGAGTGAGATGGAAAGAGTTGAAAAATCTAGTGATTGAGGAATTTTTCCCTCATATGGAGCTCGACAAGGTGGGGAGGGAGTTCATGTAGCTAGAGGCGGCAACCATGACGCATCAACAGTACACAAGTAAATTCAATGACATGGCACGACTGGTTCTGGACCAGGTGATGCCTCTGTCATGGAAAACTAAGAGATAAGTCCAAGGGTTGCCGGCGGATATCCGTAGGAACATGATACCCACCCGACCGAGCACGTTCAGGTTGGTGGTTGATGTGGTTGGAAGGCTGTATGATGAAAGGGAGGTGGTGGTGATTGAGGTGTGCAAGAAAGGTGGTGGTGACCGAAACTGGAAAGGGAAACGGTCTTGACATAGCGCAGCCGCTCCAAACAATAAGGTTGCGAAGGTGGGATATCGTCGTGCGATCACACCCGGGGCCGGGTCAAAGAGATGTGGTAAATTTGGGAAGAAGCATTTGGGAGAATACAAATGGGGATCAAACATTTGCTTCAAATATAGGAAGCCTGGCCATATGGCAAGAGAGTGTGGGGTGGTAATGTGTTATAACTGTGGGGAAACTAGCCATTTGAGTAGGATTGCAAGAAGTCGAGGGCAGAGAGTTATGGGGCAGGGAAGAAGACCAGTACCAAGGGGTAGAGGGCGAGCGCCAGGGCATTCACGATGAATCAGGAGGACGCTAGGAAGGATCCCGATGTTGTTTGTTAGGTACGTTTCAGTAAACCAAACTCTTGCTTTCGTGTTATTTGATTCTGGTGCTAGTTAGAGTTTTTATTTCTGCTGCTTTCTGTGCTAAATTGCCTGCTTTTAGTAGGAATATAGGTAAGCCATGGGATGTAGTAACTGCCACAGGTAAGTCTACCAAGATTTTTGAGATTATAGATGGATATGACACAGAATTTGAAGGTCATAAGTTTCATATTAGACCTTTTGTGATGACCTTAGGCGGGTTTGATGTAGTCCTAGGAATGGATTGGTTGGCGGACTATGAAGTAAACATTGTGAGTCGCAAGAACATGATCCGATTGATAACGCCTGATGGGAGTTTGGTGATGGTTTATGGTGATCGAGTCACTATGATCCCAAAACTAATTTCGATGGCTGTGGCGGGAAAGTGCATGAGCATGGATGTAGTGCTTACTTGGCCTACGTAAGAAATGTGGATACGCCAGCACCAAAACTATCCGATGTAGTGGTTGTGTGTGACTTCCAGACGTGTTTTGAGAAGATTTACCAGGCGTGCCACCGGACCAGGAGATCGAATTCTAGATTGACTTGATACCAGGTTCCCAACTTGTTGCAAAGGCACCATATCGGGTGGCTCCGACTGAGATGAAGGAACTGATAGAGTGTTGGTCCATTTGATCGATTTGCAGTACAAATGAGATGTTGATTTGTTCAATATCAGATATAAAAAAGAGATAACAAAGATGAATAATATTATGAACAACCACAATGTCAACAAATATGAACAATAATAATCATTACAATCAACAATAATAAAGCACAAATGTATTTTAGTAAATAAACTGCTTACCCAAAGGTCTCTTGCAACAATGATAACCGATTAGAGTTTTTGCAAGGATACACACAAATGAACAAGATCAAATCAATATATAGCAATCCAAGTTTCGCAGACAGTTTTGCTGTCAGCGAAACTGTGCTGCCGAAACTATAGTTTTGCGTGGCAGAAACAACAGTTTCGTTGGTGTGAACTAAATCTGACTATGAGCGAAACTACATTTTCGCTGGACTACAAAATTAAACAAAATGAACAACATTTAGAAGTAAACAAACATTAAACCTATTACAAAGTAATATAAACATAATCTAATCTAAGGTGAGTCCATCCTATACTTGATCTTCAATACTTCCCCTAGGTTGGATCTTATGGCCTTCACTTTTCTTGATTTGTCTAGTCGGCTCCATTCTCTCCCGATGCATCTAATGTATCTATATCTGTTCCTGCAACTTCTTCCTTGGGGGCACTAGGCATAGATTCTCCCAGGTTAGCTTTAGTCTCTCTTGCTGCAAGAAATATGTCTTCATCAGCTCCTGCAGCACCTTCCTTGAGAGATTCAGCAACTGATTCACTTTGGTCACCTCCTGCTTCATTAGCTCCCTCGGGACAAGCACTAACTTGTTCAAACTATCATCCTGTGCTCTCACCTTCTCACTTAGCTCTTTCACCTCTATCCTCACACCTCTAACTTTATTAGCCACAATCATCAACAAACTGGCTTCTTTTCTCGTCTCCTCCCCTGCCCTTGCTTTAATGAGTTTTTCACAAAGAACTAGTAGGTCTTCATCACAAAATCCCAATAACTCCATCAGATCAAACAGTCTAAACTCTCCCTCGTTCTTCACCCTGATCATAGCCTCCCCCATGTTGTTATCATAGAACCACTTCTTAAAGTTTTGTAATTGTTGGCGGAGGGGACCTGACAATCTAACCTTGTTCACTGTCTTGCGGGTTTCAGCCTTAGCATAATCTTTCCTTTACCCATTTTCCAATCCTTATTGTAAGGCTCCGTTCCCGGATGCTCAAAACTTGTCAATCATCGCACATAAAATTATATTTACATAAACTTTACTATAACCATGCAGCAGAAACTATTTAAAAACCATTGCATTTCATTTAAATAAACACTTATTGAAAATAATACAACGTTCACTACAAAATATCGTTCTTTTGCATTACAATGCAAAAACATTATCATATCATAAAATGGATGGCATCCAAATGAGCCAAGTCGCCACCTCGTGCCATCCTCAGCAACAATTACCTGCCAACCAGAAAATGCATAAAAATTCAGTGTTCCTTGAGAGATTCAGCACTGATTCACTCTGGTCACCTCCTGCTTCATTAGCTCCCTCGGGACAAGCACTAACTTGTTCAAACTGTCATCCTGTGCTCTGACCTTCTCACTTAGCTCTTTCACCTCTATCCTCACCCTCTAACTTTATTAGCCACAATCATAAACAAACTGGCTTCTTTTCTCGTCTCCTCCTCTGCCCTTGCTTTAATGAGTTTTTCACAAAGAATTACTAGGTCTTCATCACAAAATCCCAATAACTCCATCAGATCAAAGTCTAAACTCACCCTTGTTCTTCACCCTGATCATAGCCTCCCCCGTGTTGTTATCATAGAACCACTTCTTAAAGTTTTGTAATTGTTGGCGGAGGGGACCTGACAATCTAACCTTGTTCACTGTCTTTGGGGGTTTCACCCTTAGCATAATCTTTCCTTTACCCATTTCCCAATCCTTATTGTAAGGCTCCGTTCCCGGGATGCTCAAAACTTGTCAATCATCGTACATAAAATATATTATTTACATAAACTTTACTAAAACCATGTAGCGGAAACTATTTAAAAACCATTGCATTTCATTTAAATAACACTTATTGAAAAATAATACAACGTTCACTACAAAATATCGTTCTTTTGCATTACAATGCAAAAACATTATCATATCATAAAATGGATGGCATCCAAAATGAGCCAAGTCGCCACCTCGTGCCATCCTCAGCAACAATTACTGCCAACCAGAAAATGCATAAAAATTCAGTGTTCCTTGAGAGATTCAGCAACTGATTCACTCTGGTCACCTCCTGCTTCATTAGCTCCCTCGGACAAGCACTAACTTGTTCAAACTGTCATCCTGTGCTCTGACCTTCTCACTTAGCTCTTTCACCTCTATCCTCACACCTCTAACTTTATTAGCCACAATCATAAACAAACTGGCTTCTTTTCTCGTCTCCTCCTCTGCCCTTGCTTTAATGAGTTTTTCACAAAGAATTACTAGGTCTTCATCACAAAATCCCAATAACTCCATCAGATCAAACAGTCTAAACTCACCCTTGTTCTTCACCCTGATCATAGCCTCCCCCGTGTTGTATCATAGAACCACTTCTTAAAGTTTTGTAATTGTTGGCGGAGGGGACCTGACAATCTAACCTTGTTCACTGTCTTTGGGGGTTTCACCCTTAGCATAATCTTTCCTTTACCCATTCCCAATCCTTATTGTAAGGCTCCGTTCCCGGGATGCTCAAAACTTGTCAATCATCGTACATAAAATATATTATTTACATAACTTTACTAAAACCATGTAGCGGAAACTATTTAAAAACCATTGCATTTCATTTAAATAAACACTATTGAAAAATAATACAACGTTCACTACAAAATATTGTTCTTTTGCATTACAATGCAAAAACGTTATCGTATCATAAAATGGATGGCATCCAAAATGAGCCAAGTCACCACCTCGTGCCATCCTCAGCAACAATTCCTGCCAACTGGAAAATGCATAAAAATTCAATGTTGCTAAGTGAGTTATAGTTTTATAAAACTTTATATTGCCTTTCATTCGTTAGAACATTTTCTTTACTATCGCATGTGATCACATATCATACATAAATAAAGGTAATAATTATTATCTTCATCATCATTCGTTTCGTACATTTCGCACATTTGCACTTTTCGTATATTTATTATTATAGATACATGTGTACCTAATTTAGGAGCTCAAATGTAAAAATGTCTTTCATGTCTTATGTATATGTAACAGAATGGGTATGAATGAAATGTAATGTGTTTGTGATGCTTATAATGTTTAATATTTCATTAATTATTGTATAATAACGCATATTAAACTAACTATATAGGTTTGTGGTTGTTTACATAGTTCTTAGTCAATAATGATTGAGAAACGTGTTTGAACTTAATCATGTGAAGTTCTCTAGCGAATGGACCATACACATGAATAGTTCATGCTAAAGAACAAGTCGCATGACTGGACCAGGAGACTGGATCAGTTGCATGAGTGCAACATGAGGTTGACTCAGTCACACGACTAGACCTTCATCGAGCGGATGGATCAACCGCATGCTTCAGTCGCACGACTGAACCATGCAAATGGTTTAGTCGCACGAATGGAAAACCCTAACCTATAATACCACTTAATTCGTGGAAAAATGAAACAATTCGAATCCCTACGCACTAAATTGTACCCTAGCCGTCCAGAGACCTAAGATAACCTGTTCCAAGTTCATAGATCGCAGTTAACCATCCTACAATCATTCTTAATGTTTAGATTCATTCTTAGATTGATTATACTTGCATCCTCACTAATTGGATGGCTAATCAAATATGATTCCGCAATATTTGGTCCGGTATACACGGAAATCAGTTAGTACTCCGTACCGAAACGTTCCTAACAAGTTGTATCAGAGCTTTGGCTCTTGATTTGTGTGTGATTCAATCGATTTTGATATAAAAATTACATTTTTCACTCAAAAACTTAATTTTTTTGTGTCAAACAGTGTTTTCGACGTCTCCAGGTTAAAAAGTTAACGATTTTCCAGCATACAACAATTAGGGTTAGTGAGAAAATCGTGTTTTTGCATCAAAGTGTTCAAAACCTTCGTTTTTTCAAAAGTATCAGCCTTTCGTCGCACGATTGACTCAATCCCACGACTGAACCCATTCCAATCTCTCATGCGCACGCTTGGCTTAGTCGTTCATCCATTCGTACGACTGAAGATCATCATTCGCATTGTTCATTCGCTCCAGTCCAATCACCCGATTGAACCATCCGCATTTGTTCAGTCACACGATTGAACCATCCGCATTGTTCAATCGCACGAATAGCCCAATCCATTCTTTCATTCGCACAAGTACAACAGTTTGTTCTACAATCAAAAGTAAATAGTAAAGGATCCATAATCTATTGCTTCTGGAAAATGAAGTGGGGAATCATAATAAGCCACCTAAGCTCATAACATTAGATGGCAACCCACAATGGAAGCAAAGTTAGAGATATACCTAAATGGAGTAGATCCTAATATGTGGTAATCAATTGAGACAGGGTATAGCATGTCGGTTGGTGCAGATGGAGTAAAAGTTACCTTAGGCGGCATGACTGATATCCAAGGGTAATGTACAATGCAGAGAAGAAGGTGTACGCTCTGTTAACTCAGTCAATTCCTAAGGATATATTCCATCAATTTTATGAGAACAAACAAGCAAAGAAGCTATAGGATGCTCTGGAAAAGTGGTATGACGGGAATGCATCGTTAAAAGCCCTAAAGGCTAAGGCTTTGAAGAAGGAATTTGATAACATCTCGTCAATGGGTAAGGAGAGTCTGGATGACGTTATAGACTGCTTCTACCACTTGATGAGTGAGCTGCACACTCATGGGGTTGTTACGTCCATGGAAAATAAGGTGTCGAATTTCGTAGATGGATTGCCAAAAAAGTTGGTTTCATTTGTGTCAAACCTCAGACAGAATGATATGCTGGTGAAGTTGCATATCAACGATTTCATTCTGAACTTAAGAGAAGAAGAGTTGAGGATGAAGTACAGGTCTCAAAAATCATCATATGATTAGAACCCGTCTCTTTACAACTCAACCCCTCAATCAAAAAGGTCTAAAACGCCACTTCAAACAACATTCGTGTCAAGTTCAGCCGTTCCCTCTCAAGCCACTACTTCAGGATCTGACACGTCAGGGTCATCTTGCACCCAATATATAGCACCTGATGCCAATGCTACTAAATTGAAGACAAAGAATCTCTATAACGTGACTGTAGAGGTAGCAAAGGAGCATATGGATCTCTTAGCAGCTATCATTCACTCCTATGACAAACTAGTTGTGGGGAGATTGGAAACTGCTGTCTGGCAGATGAAGACTACGAGCAAGTAGACGAGACTAAGCTGGAAAGAATGAATATCATTTGGGCATTGGCAAGTGCTGTCCGGAGGGCAAAGAAGTTTGTTAAGAAGACAGGATAGAATCTAATTGCCACAAAGGTTTTGACATCCAAAGATACCTGTTTTAATTATGGAGAAAAGGGGCACTTCATACATGAATGTGTTAAGCCCAAGAAGACAGGTAATGGTAATCCATTCTCATCCTTCAATTGTCAAGATAAACCCACAAGTAGTCCTACATCCTCAAGCAAGGATCCTAAGGCCTTGACTGCTCAAGATGATGAAGGGCAGATTGGACCTTTCGATTTGTATCTCCGGGAGAATCCAACATTGCATGTGTTGAGGGTTTAGATGATGATTCTACAAGTGAAGGTGATATAGCAGTTGAACTCGTGATGTCAAATAATGAAGAAACTGCAAATGTGGTTGATCACCTGAATGATGAGGGTTCAAGCACAAAATGTTCTGAATCACCAGCACAAGAAGAGTCAGACTCTGCTATGATGGTTGATTCAACTGAATCGTCTCAGGTATGTACCAAAGACCAATTGTTTGATAGTCATGCTTGCATTGAATGTAATAAATGTAGAGAAAGCATAGATGCAAAATTTGCTAGGTTATTAGATCACAATGATAGCTTAGTAAATGATTTATAACCGTGCACACAAGCAAACAGGATTTTAAAACATAATGAGCACAATTATAAAGAGAAAATAGAACTGTTGAATAAACAACTAAGGGAAAGTGAAGTTGTGGCTTTTAACCAAGCGAATGACATTCAGTTCTATTAACCTCCCTAGAAGAAACTAAGAAACAAAAAGCACTGTTGGAAGTCAAAGTAAATTCATTAGAACAAAAACTGCATAGTTGGACTAGTTCTTCTCGTATAGTCCAACAATTAGTGGGAGAATGTAACAATGGGGAGGGTTTGGGTTACAAAGTGGTTCCACCACCACATGAGACCTTGTTGAATGCCAAATGCAAACCAATTATGACAACCCAATCAAGGATTATGTGGTGTCCACTCCTCTTGTAAGTGATCTAGATTCCATAGGTAGAACTATTGAATTTGTCACTAAACAAAAGGAGACTACTTCAAAGTCAAAAGGTAAAATGCCTATTGTTAATTTGGATGAACAATTTCAAAGGGTTAAGGTAAAGTCAAGTTCAAACACATCTAATTCTGAACCCAAAAAGACCAAACAAGTTAACCAAACAAGTGCGTCATGTCTAAGTCCACATAAACAAAAGAGTAAAGATGTTAAAAAGGTTCAAACAATCAATTTTGTTAAACAAGATAAAACATCTAAACAAGAAGTTTCAAAAACCCAAACAAATTAAAGTCACACGAGTGTCACATACTTCTCCACGGAAACAGCTATACCAACATGTCAAAAGTAGATCATGCTACAACTGTGGAAAGTATGGATACATTGCGTCAAATTGTCCTTACTATCAGACACCAAGGAAGAAAGTTGAACTTTATGATCATAAATCCAATTCTTTTAAAAGGAGTTCTATGACCCCACCATGAAGAATTAGTGAACATAAAGTTCAAACCATAAGCCAATCGTTTGTTTATAATAAACAGGCCTTACACAAAACTGGCCTTTGGAACGAAAAATCTACTTCAATGTTTTATAATAAGAACAAGAAGACGAATGATCTTCCTTCACCCTCAAATGGACAGTGGGTGGAATTTATGATGTGTGATGCCTCTGGGTCACCCAAGCCAGTTAAGGCTTGGGTCCCTAACCTTAACTAATGATTTCCTTTGAGTGTGCAGGGTGTTCGCTATAGTGCTGCCACAAATACCTGGATCGTAGATAGCGGAGCATCTAGGCACATGACGGGGAACCTGAATCTCCTGTCAAACATCAAATAAATTAAAGGAGGTCATGTTTAATTTTCTGGAAACAAAGGAGATACATCACCGCTCAAGGGGAAGTGGGAAACCATAAAGTGAAGTTTGACAAGGTAAACTATGTTCAACAACATCAAAATAATTTGCTTTCTGTATCCCAAATCTATGACAAAGTCTTTAAGGTAGTATTTCACAACAAGAAGTGCTACGTTTTGAAAAAGGACTATGTGATCCCGGAGAACAAAGTCTTAATGTCAGCTTCAAGATATAATGATCTTTATGTGTTGGATCTATTAAAGGCCTCCACAACGGATCATCAAGTTCAGTGCTTCCTGTCAAAGGATACATAGAAGGATTTGATCTCCTGGCATAGCAGAATGGGACACATCAATCCATGGAAGATGAACCACTTGATCCAGAATGATCTAGTGAGAGGAGTAAATGTCAATAACTTCCAACTACTGGATTTTTGTGTTGCCTGCAAGAAAGGCAAACAACTAATAAGTTTCATAAGGAAAAGAAAGTACATTCCATAGAACTACCTCTTGAGCTTCTTCACATGGATCTGTTTGGTCAAGTTAGTACAAGGAGCATCACCGGCTACTTATACTGTTATGTAGTTAGAGATGACTACTCAAAATTCTCTTAGGTAATGTTTTTGAAATCCAAATCTGAAACATTTGAGTCATTCAAAGAGTTAGTAACTTCTTTGGAGTCTCTCGACAAGCTGAAGGTAAGACAAGTACGCTCAGACAATGGTACCGAGTTCAAGAATCAATGGATGGAGGCATTCTGCAAAGAAAAAGGAATTGTACATCAGTTCACATCTGCCCACACTCCACAGATGAACGGATTTGCTGAACGGAAGAACAGAAGCTTGATAGAAACAGCAAGGATAATGCTAGCAGACTAGAAACTGCCATTCCAATTTTCAAATGAGGCAGTTGGCAATGCATGTTACACTTTAAATCAAGTCCTGGTGGTAAAACATCATGGTAAGACATGTTACGAGCTACTTCAACGACGTAAACCAAATCTAGAGTACCTTGAACCGTTTGGCGCACCTTACAACCTTTTGAAGAAAACTCAGGGAGGGAAGTTCAGTGAGAAGGCTGGAGAAGGAATTTTCCTAGGATACACATACCGAATAAGAGAGTTTATAACAACTCAACGGCTCAAGTAGAAGTGTGGTGTACGTGGACATTCAAAGATACACCACCCCCTCAGCTGGAAAAGGACCCGTATTCTTTTTCGATTATGATGGATTCTTTAAGTCCTTCAACATCCCTCTCTCTAATTTTGAAGATGAGTAAGCAACCAAGATGATGTGTGTCAGGATCAGTGATCACAAGTTTGATGTATTAGAGCGTAACGCAGCGGAATAAGAAAAGAATTAGACAAATTGTAGCAAGAATTTGATACTCGTATGCATTAATAACAAATTCGGTTATAACGAGAGATATATTTCTGTAACAAGGAATGTTTCTATAATATCGAATATTTCTGATCAAATCATTCTACCTATTACAATAGGTTGACACTCCTTATATAGAGTGCAATCGCTGCTGTTATCACGGGAATGTGACAACTGGCAGATCTATTACAAAAATAACTAACTCTTAACAAACTACTGAAATGTTCACAACTACTGAGAACATATCAGATGTTAAGTACAAAATATGAAACTACTGATAAGAAACTATTGAAACTACAACGACTGAAGAACAAGCTCTTCAGTCGTTTTACAAAACTACTGAAAAACATAAAACTACTGATGAGCACAACAACTGAAGAAGTATTCTTCAGCTGTTGTGTCAAACTACTGAACAGATAAAACATAAAACTACTGAAAGGTAAACCGTCACAACTACTGAAGAAGACCTCTTCAGCTGTTGTGACAACGTTTGATACTTTGGTCTTCAGCACTTGTGTCTTCAGACTTTGTCTTCAGCACTTGTCTTCAGACTTTGTCTTCAGCACTTGTCTTCAGACTTTGTCTTCAGCACTTGTCTTCAGACTTTGTCTTCAGCACTTGTCTTCAGACTTTGTCTTCAGCACTTGTCTTCAGACTTTGTCTTCAGCACTTGTCTTCAGACTTTGTCTTCAGCACTTGTGTTCAGACTTTGTAATCAGCTGTTGTCTTCAGCTGTTGTGGTCTTCAGTAGTTGTTGTGACGTCTGTGGGACTTAAAGGTTTTTTTGATCCGGCTCATTGGTTCTTTTGGTCCAACAAACTCCCCCTGAACCAATGCAGCCAAAACCTTTAACTTTATTGAGGTCCCACTTATTGTTGGCAGAATGGTTGGTCTTTTTCCTTCTTGATCAGTTGAGAAGATGACCCATATAAGCACTGGCCTGGGAATGAGTCTCTGATTATTTGGTTGGCAATGTATGGATGGGAGCTCTGTATTGGGGAATTGGACACTGAGCTGTTCCCCCATCCATGAGACTCACTTCCCATGTATAAGCCTGTAGGATTATCTGGTGTATGCTCTGAGAAACATAATTTATTCTTCCATGGTCAGGTTCTCAGCTTCACCATCAAACAATCCTTCACGCCCATACAGCTCTCAGATGTACTAGGCCTGTTTGCCATTTTTGAGCTCAACTGTTGTAATCTGTCTGTATGCAAACTCATCAGGATGAGTCCCTTCAAGTAACAGACTGAGCTCATTTTGTTTGAAGTTATCAAGCCTCTTATAGACTAACCCCTTTTAATAACTCTGTTCTCTAACATCTTTTGGGGTGGCTGTTTAGTCTTATAGGCCTTCTTGAAATCTTCTACAATCTCCCAGGGTGATACTACAAGGACCACTGTGATCTGTTCATCTACGATCCTTTTTACTTGGCCCTTGTATCTCGAAGGAATGTCTTTCTTTACAATCCTATGAGCCCCCTAGGATCAGGCCATACTCTCACCTTTTCCTTCTGATATTGAAATGTGTTGGCAAGGGTGTACAACCTCAGAGCTTCTTTCTTCATACTAATTATTGATGATGAAGCAGCATAAGTTTTGTCGATGCTTTTCAACATCTCATCATCATGAAGCCTTTGCTGCTGCTCTTCTTCAATCTTTACTCTCACAGTTTCCATCTGTAAGGTGGGAGTGATGGGCACGGGTTTGGCTTTAGGCAATGTTTGGACTGCAGACAGAGGCAGCCTATCTTCTTCCACATCATCCTCTTCTTCTTCTTCTTCTAGCCTCAACACCCTTCTCTTCTTCTTCTTGGGTGCATCATCGGTGTTGGTTTAGAGGGTAAGGGAGTTGGTTTTGTGGGTTGTGGTTGTGGTTGTTTTGGAGAGGGAATGTTGACAGGCTGAGTTAGCATTTTAGAGGTGAGTGTGGCTTTTGAGTGTTTGGCTAGCTCAGTCCTGCTCCCTGCTCCTGCTTCATTCAAAGCTTCGACTACTAAACCCTTAGTGTATGCTTCAGACGAACAGATCTTGGAGGTTATGGCCAAGATAGTGTCCCTGGTCCATGATTTAATCTCGATCAATGATCTCCCAAGATATTTTGCAATGAATCTGATCATGATCTCTAGTCTCTCTCTTTCTAATGCATCATAACTTGCCCATCTTGAGTTAATTTCTTCAACTTCAAGTCTCCTGATCTCTGAGTCAAGCTGTGCAGTATCGAACCCTTGTCTATACATTTGATCAATAATGGCATCCATTGATTTACTATGTGTAGCATCTGCCATTTTGATCATCTCATCGAGTTGGAGTTCTTTCTCTTTCCTTAACCCTTCCTCTTCTTATATGTGACATGAAAGTCTTATGACTTCCACCCACTTGATCATTTTCGGTTCCCTTCACATACTCCTCTTCCTTCTCAGTTTCCTTTTCTTTCAGTTTGCTCTTCCTCTTTCTTTCACTGACTGACTCTCCCCCTTTTTGGTTGCATTGGTTGCAAGGGTTGAGTAGCAGAAAGCCTGGTGCTCACAATCTCCTCCACCAGGGGTTGTATGATTGAGGGAAGCCTCTCATCCATGGTTTTGATCACAATGTCTTTGATCATTGGGGTGATGAGAGGTAGGGATTGCTGAAAGATAGCAGCTGTTTGCTCAGAGGGGTTCTGTCCCTGAGAAGCAGTTCCAGAAATAGAGGCTGGTGGCTCGGAAGTTTTGAGTGGCTGAGTGTATGGGAGACCTTCAGGTGAAGGTGCCATCTGTGGGTTTATTGTGGTGGCAGATGGACTTGCTTGTTGAGAGAATTGGTCAAGTAGTCTTTGTAGTCTACTGACTTCTTCCTCAAGAATTGTGTTCTGGGCCAGAACATCATAAAAGAAGCCCAGGTCATCATCAGCAGATGCTGAATCACCTGACCTCCTGCCTGTAGCAGGATGTACATGCACTGGGTGTAGACCAGTTTTAGCATGTGCCCCTTTTTCTTGGAGCTGGGGACTTCCAACCTCAGGACTATGTCCTTCATCAGCTGTTGCCTCTAGTGAGGTCTTAGCTATGTTACCAGCCTCATTCTGATCATGTGCTGATTCAGAAGAGGTGGCAGCCTCACTAGATGTTCTAATCTCCATATCCACGCCAGGAGTTAGAACGTGTAAACCCCGGTGTTGTGGGTTGTCAGAAGCATGGTGATCCTCGTCCTCAATAGCTGTGGTTCTCCCCTTTGTTGGTGGTTGATGGGGAGGAGGAGAGGCATGCAGCTGAGTCAGCACGTTTGCAATGATAATGGTTGACTTTGGGGGGCGGTTGCATGGGGTGATGGGGTAAAAGCAGTGTGCACCTGGGGAGAATGGTGCTCTTCAATGGCAATCTCCTCAAATGAGGAAGATCCCAGATTTGTGGGTACCCTTCTGTGGTTGCTGCAGGCTCCTTTTGAGAGGAATCCTGAGCGGCTGTGGCTGGGAGAGTCTCTGATACTGCTGGGGGGTTTAAGCAAGGATACTGTCCTGCCTTGGTGGTACAGGAGGATCTTTAGGGGACTCATCTCCCTGATAGCTGTTTCGGGGCGTTTTGTTTTTGGTTTGGTGGGGACTCTGGATTTTGAGGTGGTGGCTGTGGGTTCCAGCTGCGTGGGTTTTCGCAGCTTGGCAGCCATTTTCAGTGATTGGTCAGAGTTGTGCCGGGAGTATACTTCCGGCAGTACACCATAGCAGGGACTCCCAGGCCAACAAGTCCCTCAGCTTGAAGTTGGTTTTCAATTATGGCCATTATGAACCGAGGATATAATATCCAATGGTTAGCAGTTTGTTTTTGGGCCATATCCTTGAGCTCTAAAAATAGTGTTCACAAAATTTAAAGGTTGTTGCTCAAGGATGGAGTACATTACCTGTTGCCACCTTGTGGACATTTGATCCCATGATGAAGTCTTGGAGGCAAGGCATACATTTACCATATGAAATATGAGACGTTCGGCATCTGGGAAATGTTTCTTCGGTATGGTAGATGCACTCAGGTTACCTGGTATCCAAGGTGGGCAAATGATTGATCTGTTGTGCCCTTTGGATAACCAGTTGGGAAAGTGGCATCATCCAGATTAAGGGTTTGGCGAAGAGTGTCTGGAGTAATGACCACTTTTTGGCCATGGACAAACGATTGAAGAGACTCTGTGTCATTCTCCTTAGAGACCAGAGTGACGTTTGTCCAGAATTGGTTAAGGGATTCGGCATATATGGTGGGATTTACCAGAAAAGCCGTTTTGTAGGGTAACTGAACCATTAAATCAATGGCGTTGTGAAACTTGGTCCAGTATGGCGATTTGGTGAGATGTGCGACACAGTTGTGTCGTGGTTTTAGTTTCATGGTTGCCATTGATGAAGAGAGGGTAGAGAGTTTTTGAACGTTAGGTTTGAGAAGAGAAGATAAAAACTCTGAAGGTGGGATAAGGTATTTAAAGGTTCGGGTTAGAAAACGACTGAAGGTTTTGGTGTGAGTCGTTAGTTGTTGAAACTACTGATGACGTGGTATTAACTTTCAGACGTTGAAACAGCTGAAGTCTCTCATTTAGTCATCAGTAGTTATAAAACTACTGAAGACAGTTTTGACTTCAGGTGATGAAACAACTGAAGACTTGGTATTAGTCATCAGTAGTTGTGAAACTACTGAAGACAGTGGTTTTGTCAGCAGTTGTAAACAGCTGAAGACTTGGTGTTAGTCTTCAGTAGTTGTAAACTACTGAAGACATAGTTTTGGCTTCAGTTGTTTTAATGAAACAACAGTTGTAGAAACAACTGAAGAGTAATTACTCATCAGCTGTATTCGTCAATTCATAGCTTTTTAGCTGTTTCACACTGTCCTCAACACTTACTCATCAGAATTTTCATCTACTTTTCAGGTGTTTCATAGGACATCAGTAATCTGCATTTCTATCATCAGTAGTTGTAGCTGCATCAACTGTTGTGACTACATCAGCTGTTGTAGCTACATCAGCTGTTTTAACAGATAAAGTACTTCATACTGGTGAGGTATGTAGCCTTCAGTAGTTAAAACAAGTACTGAGGAAAAAAAAAACTCATCAGTACTTATATGTGACAATAATGAACTAATGATCACGGTACTTGTGAGCTGAGATCATCAGTAGTTGTCACTTATTCTAGCTGCAGCATACCAAGCCTAACACCAGGTTGTGGAAAGTTGAACTATCCAAAGGCTTAGTAAAAATGTCTGCAAGCTCATCAGCACTAGGAACATATTTTGGATCAATCAGACCTTTTTCAAAACAATCTCTAATAAAATGGTGTCTGATTTCAATATGTTAGTCCTAGAAGTGCTGGATAGGATTCTTGACAATACAAAGAGCTGAAGAGCTGTCCATTAACAATGGGGTCTTAGTCTCTGTTATGCCAATCCAATAATTGGTTTTGAAGCCAGAGTACCTGAGATGTACAGCTTGCAGCGGCAATGTACCTGCTTCAGCAGTTGATGTAGCAACTGAGGTCTGTTTCTTACTCTGCGAAGAAATCAAGCAGTTGCCTAGGAATTGACATCCACTAGAAGTTGATTTCCTGGTCAACTTACACCCTGCATAGTCACTGTCAGAAAAAGCAACTAATTTACCAAAATGTCTAGTAGAATACCATAAACCTAGAAGTGGAGTGCCTTGCAGATATCTAAAGATCCTCTTGACTGCAATCAAATGAGACTCCTTTGGTGCAGCCTGAAATCTAGCACAAACACATGTAGCAAACATAATATCTGGTCTAGAAGCTGTTAAATACATCAAGGACCCAATCATACATCTGTAAAGTGTTTCATTAACCACTTTACCTTTCTGATCTGTATTAGTTGTGTGGTGCTGCACATGGGGGTAGAACAGGGCTTACAGTTTTGTAAATCAAACTTTTCCAAAAGATCTTTCGTGTATTTGGACTGGTGAATGAAAATTCCATCAGTCTTTTTGTTGATTTGCAAACCCAGAAAGAACTGTAATTCTCCCATGGCACTCATTTCAAACTTCTGTTGCATCAACTTTGTAAAGGCATCACACAACTGTGGATCAAAGGATGCAAAAATATATCGTCTACATAAATTTGAACAAGTAGATTATGCTGCCCGCTTTCTTAACGAATAAAGTCTTATCTATGGAGCCTCTAGTGAAATTATTTTCCAGAAGAAAGTTTGATAATGTCTCATACCAGGCTCTAGGAGCTTGTTTACCCATAAAGAGCCTTATCAAGCTTATACACCCAATTAGGATGTTTATTGTCCTCAAAGCCTGGTGGTTGACATACATAAACCTCTTCTTTAATTTTCCCATAAAAATGCACTTTTGACATCCATTTGAAAAACTTTAAGGTTTTGATAAGCAGCATAAGCTAAAAACAATCGAATTGCTTCTAGTCTGGCTACAGGGGCAAAGGTTTCATCATAATCAATACCTTCTTCTTGTGCAAACCCCTAAAAACCAGTCTGGCCTTGTTCTTAACAAAATCCATTTTCATCAGTTTTGTTCTTAACACCATTTAGTGCCTATTGCACACTTACCTGGAGGTAGAGGAACCAGTTCCCACACTTGCTGTTTCTTGAACTGAAGAAGCTCAAGCTTCATGGCATCAACCCATCCATTGTCCTTTAAAGCAATGTGATAATCTTTGGCTCTTGCTGACTGATGAAGAGAGCATAGAAGCAGAAATTTGACAATTGACTTCTTGTTGATACGCGAGCAGTGATATCACCAATGATTTGAGACATAGGGTGATTCTTCAGATCTTGATACACAAAGATCTGTGCAAGTGTTTGTAGCAGGCTCAGCAACAACAGATGGTGATGGTGAATCATTTCCTTGAAACCAATCAGTGGATGGTAATTCAAAGGAAGTTGAATTTGAAGAAATCTCATCATCATTTGTTGTGGATGGTGCTACTGGAGCTACAGGACCATCAGGTCTAGCTGAATCAGGCAGTTGATCACTAAACCTGAAGAATGAGTACTGCTATCATCATCATCATCAGCACCAGCAGAACCACCAGGTGGTGAACTGTTGACAGGAGCAATAGCAGGAGTTTGATAAGGAACATATTGCAGTATGTCCAAATCAAAAATCTCCACAGGGCTTTGTGGAATCTTGTCCTTTGGAGATTCATCAAACTTAACATGTAGAGTCTCTTCAACCATCTTTTTCTACAGTTGAAGACTCTGTATGCTTTGCAAGTTGATGAATAACCAACAAAGTACCCTGCATCCACCTTAGGATCAATTTTTTGGAGTTGATCCCATGTGTTGAGAATGAAACAAGGACACCCAAATGCTCTGAAGAATGAATTAGAGGGGCCAAATGATGAAGAACTTCATATGGAGTCTTCATCAACCGCTGATTTACTAGAACTCTATTCTTACATAGCAAGCTGTATTGACAGCTTCAGCCAAAAAGTCATTGAAGTCCAAAATCACCAACATGGACCTTGCAGCTTCAATAAGGGTCCTGTTCTTTCTCTCCACTACTCCATTTGCTCAGGAGTTCTTGGGATGCTATACTGCCTCTTGATTCCCTTTGATAAGTAAAACTCATCAAGTGTGTGGTTTCTGAATTCAGTACCATTGTCACTCCTCACACACTTAACTGGTAGAGATACTGCTTCTCAATGTGTAACACAAAGTTCATAATGGACTGCGCAGCCTCATCCTTTGAATGCAAGAAGAAAGTCCATACAAATCTGGAGTAATCATCCATAATTACCAGACAGTATTTCTTCTTAGCCATACTCATCACTCTCACAGGACCAAGAGATCCATGTGAAGAAGCTGTAAGCAGGCAGTGGACTTAGGTTCTTCTATGGAGGGAAATGAAGCTTTGTGCTATTTTCCTTTTAAACAAGCAGTGCAGTTATCTTCACACTTGAACTCCTTCATAGGCAGTCCCCTTACTAAACCTTGGTTTATCACTGATTTATGTTTTTGAGATTAACATGACCCAGCCTTCTATGCCATAGAATAGATTCTTGAGGGGAAGCCTTGGAAAATAGGCAAGGATGGCCTTTGAGATCTATTTTCTTGGAAAGATCTAAGGAATACACTCTTCCTGTCATGTTGGCCTTTAGGAGAGTGTGTTCATCCAAAACCTTATCAATCAAACTTAGAACATTGGATGACAGATTCCGACAGTTCTGACTGGTGAAAATAGCGACATGGCCTTTGTCACACATTTGACTGACACTCAAGAGGTTGTACTTGAGATTTTCCACATGGTTAACATCATCAAACTTTATTTCCCCATTGGAAACAAAGCCTTTGCCGATGATGTACCTTTGCATCATTGCCAAATGACACAAACCCCTTCCTTCCTTGAGAGTAGTCATTAAGAAGTGATCTTTTCCTGTCATATGCATGGATCCTCCACTGTCTACATACCAGATGCCTCTGAGGTATGTTGAAGAACCCTACAAAATACAACAAATTAGTTAGATTTTGAGACCCAAACCTTTTTGGTTTTGGGCCTGTTCTCATCAACAGATGGTAAACTAACATGTTTGTTGGAAACAACAGCCTGAGAGGAAGAAACTGGTGAAGAAAAGGAATCCTTTGGCTTGGACCTCCTTTTCTGTGGTTTCAACATAGGAACATCCAATTGGTTAACTCTTCCCAATAGATGTTGAACCATCATAACCAGCTGTGTCTGATTTTGTGATAAGGCTTTCAGCTCTTCAGACACATTGGCGTTGGAGTTTGATAAGTTCCTATGTCGCACCTCTTCTTTTTTGAGCAATCTCAGCTGTTACCTGTTTAACCCCTTCCTTTTTGGATTTCTTTTTGGACTTAAGGGTTACAGGATTTGATGTTGCTGGTACAAATGTGGCTTCAAACTCAGTTTTCATTTAACCATTTTCTCTTTACTTTCCTCTTTATGTTTGAGTTTGGATCCCCTTTTGTACCAACAATCATCTGTAAGATAATTGAACAAACCACATACTTCACATGGTTTCTTCTTCATCTTATGTTGATCATCAACTAAAGAGAATGAAACTACTGAAGACTTGCTCTTCAGTATTTTGGAAGCATTATTTGCTTCTTGACTTCCTCTTTAGTAGTCTTCAAACTCTTTCTACTGACAGTTTTCTTCTCTTCAGTGCTGACAGTAGTTGGAGTTTGAACTTCAGGTGTTAAATCTTGCTCTCAGTCCTTTCAGGACTTCCAGAAATAGCTCCTGAGTTGATCATCTCTTTGATCATGTGAGTGTCAGCAGTGGAACCATCAACATCAGCTGATGGGTTCTGAGAGGGCTTAGTGCTGACTTCAACTTTTGATGATGCTCTATCAAAAAGTGAATCACATGATGAGGTGGATTGGTTATTGCTTTCTCCATCAGATTTCACTTCTGCTCTTGAAGCAAAATCTGTAGGAGGAGCAGTGTGATTATAACCAATACCAACTTCACATTGGAAGCAGATTGCTTACTAAGAAGCATTTCAAAACCTTTGCATGATTGTACCCATCGATCACACTCTACCTGGTGACTGCAAGGGTTTCTTTGAGACTTCTCTGGTCTTCCAGAATAACCTCTAGCTTGGCCTTTTCATCATTTATTGGCATTTAAGCTTATAAATCTCATCATTTTTACTATTAAGAGCAGACTCAAACTCAGCTTTTCTTTTGGAAATGGTTTTCTCAAACTCAAGTTTTTGATTATTAATGCTACATTTGCCTCTCTAATGGAGACAAAGGCAGCAATGCATGATTTAGAACATAACTGGCTTTAGCCTCTGAAGATACCTTAGTTACATGTGAAGATGATGCATTTGAGCAGGAACACTCAGCAAACTCCAGGGCCATGAGAGCCAGATTCCCAAAAGGACTGTCACCACTATGTTGACCAACACCTGTGAACAGTTGTTCATGACCAGACATGTCATCTTGTAAACTGCTCCAATCAACAACTCCAGGGGTGAAGAAGCTGTGTTGTTGAGGTTGAGGAGGTTGATGAGATTGAGATGGTTGAGGTTCTGGTAGTGCATGAGGTTGTGTTACTATAGGAACTGACTAACTTGATTTGACTGTGGCACATAATAACAAGGGTAAGCATATGGAATTTGACCCTGAGGAACAAAATATGCAGGAGATTGTGGTTGAGAATGATGACTAGAATTGACAGGATGTTGCCCTCTGTGTTGTGACTATTGCCAGGGAAGTCACAAAAGGTGCAGAGGAATTAGATCTAGATGATCTGCATTCTCTAGCAAAGTGTCCAAGCCTGTGGCATTTGTGACACTTCAACTTACTCTTGTCAAAACCAACTTTTGTTTTGCCAGAGAGTCCTGGGAACTTTCTTCCAGTTCTTTTGTAGAACTTCTGAGATCTGATATTTATTAAGGCCATTTGGCTCAAAATATCCATCTCTTCTAAGTCATCATCAACAATCCCCTTGAGATCATCCATGATGAAGCATAGATTGTCATTATTACACCCAGTAAACTTGCTATCAACACTGACAAACACAGAATCAGAAGTGTTTGAGGAGAAATCAATATGCTCATCATACTGGCATTCAGATGAAGCATATTCTAACTCATGACCAACCAAGGCAGTGTTGCCTGGTACAAAGTCTTCGGTGAGCATTCTAGATGAAGTCAATTTTTGTTTCTGTTCTATCTCTCTCTCAAATGTGAGCAATTTCCCATGGAGTTAGGTGAGAGATAGTTTGTCCAAATTGGCACTAGAGCGTAGGACAATAGTATATGTGTCCCATCTCTCAGGCAGTGATCTGAGAAATCTGTTATTCATCTGGATATTGGTGTACTCAAGTTTGACCATTTTTAATTTAGAGATCAAACAAGAGAACCGCTCAAACTGTTGAGTCAGTGTCTCAGCCTTTCTATGAGAGAATGTCTCGTATTGTTGGGCAAGGATTTCTCTATTATTTGCCAAGACCTTATCTGTTCCTACAAATTGTTCTTTCAAGGCATTCCAGAGGTCATGGGCAGTTTCATGATGCATTAGTGCAGAATAGATTTCATTGGGCAGTGCCATGGCCAGAATTCCATGGGCTTTTGCATCAATCTCAAACAACTTCTTATCCTCATCTGAGTATTGCTCCCTACTCTTCGGAACCATTTGATTGGTTTCCGGGTTATTCACCATAGGCTTGTGTGGACCATGTACCACTGATGTCCAACAACCTGCGCTGTTAAAAGACAGGTGATGGAGCATTCGTCGTTGCCATATGTTATACTCATTCCTAACCAGCATTGGAGGCTTGGTTGAGGAACCAGTATTGTGAGGATCATTGGAAGGAGTAGTCATTTTCAGTCAAAATACAATTTAATTCAAGCTTTTAAACGTTTTTACATAGACCACAACAGACTCAATGAAAACCAAGAGAAAATCTCAGGATGAATGACCAGAAACACAGAAAATTCAATCTCTATAACCGTTCTTGCAAAAAAAAAAATGCTAATTCAATCAAACTTGCAACTTGAATAGCAGTTTCAATGATCAATTATTAGATAGATCAATGATTAACCGGCTCGGATACCATTTGTCAGGATCAGTGATCACAAGTTTGATGTATTAGAGCATAACGCAGTGGAATAAGAACAAGAATTAGACAAATTGTAGCAAAAATTTGATACTCGTATGCATTAAGAATAAATACGGTTATAACTAGAGAATATATTTCTGTAACAAGGAATGTTTCTATAATATCGAATATTTCTGATCAAATCATTCTACCTATTACAATAGGTTGACACTCCTTATATAGAGTGCAATCGCTGCTGTTATCACGAGAAAGTGACAACTAGCAGATTTATTACAAAAATAACTAACTCTTAACAAACTACTGAAATGTTCACAACCACTGAGAACATATCAGAGTGTTAAGTACAAAATATGAAACTACTGATAAGAAACTACTGAAACTACAACGACTGAAGAACAAGCTCTTCATTCGTTTTACAAAACTACTGAAAAACATAAAACTACTGATGAGCACAACAACTGAAGAAGTATTCTTCAGCTGTTGTGTCAAACTACTAAACAGATAAAACATAAAACTACTAAAAGGTAAACCGTCACAACTACTGAAGAAGACCTCTTCAGCTGTTGTGACAACGTCTGATACTTTGGTCTTCAGCACTTGTGTCTTCAGACTTTGTCTTCAGCACTTGTCTTCAGACATTGTCTTGAGCACTTGTCTTCAGACTTTGTCTTCAGCACTTGTCTTCAGACTTTGTCTTCAGCACTTGTCTTCAGACTTTGTCTTCAGCACTTGTCTTCAGACTTTGTTTTCAGCACTTGTCTTTAGACTTTGTCTTCAGCACTTGTCTTCAGACTTTGTCTTCAGCACTTGTGTTCAGACTTTGTAATCAGCTGTTGTCTTCAGCTGTTGTGGTCTTCAGTAGTTGTTGTGACGTCTATGGGACTTAAACGTTTTTCTGATCCGGCTCATTGGTTCTTTTGGTCCAACAATGTGTGATGTCTTAAACACACCGCCCTTTCACTTAACAACATCCGGTTCACAAGGCTAGTCTTCTAGTAACTTAGGGGGAGCACTGGAGTAAGTGACTCCTATCCTGATCATGAAGAAGTGGAAAATGTTTTGGTGGATCAGGAGAATAGGTTCCAACTACTACAAGTACAAACGCATCAGTTGTTGATGCCTCTGACACTTCGAAACCTCATACTCCCACTACCTCAGATATTGAATCTGTGGTTCACAATCTGGATAATGAGGTAGTTGTACCCACCACTCCTGGATCTCGTCTTAATGTTTATCATCCTCTAGACAATGTCATAAGGGATGTACCATCGGGAGTACATACAAGAAATCAGCTCTATTCAACTGAATACGCCTTAGCCATGGAAAAAGGCTACCTTCATGATAGTGCTTATCGATGTTTTATGTCTCAGTTTGAGCCAAAATATGTAAGTGATGCCTTAAACGATGAGGCTTGGGTGAGTGCCATGCACGGAGAACTTTTTCAATCCAAGAAGTTAGGAGTGTGGACTCTGTTGGATAGGCCTAAAGGTGCTAAAGTCATTAGCACTAAATGGGTTTTAAAATGCAAGAAGGATGACCAAAGGGTCATTATCAGAAACAATGCTTGGCTTGTAGTTCAAGGATTTCGAAAAGTCGAGGGAATCGATTACAATGAAGTGTTTGCACAGGTGGCAAGAATAAAGCCATCCGTATCTTCCTAGCCTATGCATCGTGTATGAAGATTAAAGTCAATCAGCTTGATGTGAAGAGTGCATTCCTTCATGGTGAAATCGGAGAGACAGTGTACGTTAGTCAACGCTAGGGATTTGAGGATCCGTATCATCAGGACAGAGTTTACAAGCTAGACAAGGCTTTATACGAGCTTCATCAGGCCCCCAAAGCATGGTATGAGAAGCGCTCGACTCATCTTTGAAACACGGATTTTAAAGATGAGTGATTGATTCTACATTGTTTATCAAATCTATGTTTATGACATAAGTTTCTGGTCAAAAAAATGAAGAATTATGTAAAGAATTTGAAGCAGTAATGAAGGCAGAATTTGAGATGAGTGCCATGGGGAAATGAAATTCTTTCTCGGGTTACAAGTAGATCAGACATCGCATGGGATATTTCTACATCACACCAAGTACGTAGGCGATATTCTCAGTCGGTTTGACATGGAGAATGCTTCCGCAGCTGGGACTTCATGTGCTACAAACCGTGATATAGCACCAGACGGGAATGGTGATTTGGTGGATGCTACCATGTACCTAGGCATGATTGTATCTCACTGCCTCACGACCTGACATCAAGTACGCAACGTGTCTTTGCTCAAGATATCAGGCAAAATTAAAAGTCAACCATCTCATAGGAGTCAAAAGGATATTTCATTATCTGAAGGATACACCAACACTTGGGTTATGGTATCCTCATAATGATGACTTTGAACTTACAGCGTATAGTGACTCGGATTACGGCGGATGCAAAATGAACTACAAGTCACCCTCAGCAGGTTATCAATTCTTTGGGAGAAGATTAGTCATGTGGCAGTGCAAGAAGCAGACATCAGTTGCATTGTCAACCTATGAAGTTGAATATGTTGCTATAGCAAGCTGCTGTTCTCAAATTATCTGGATCCAATAGCAAATGCAGGACTACGTTTTGAAATTCTCTAACACTCCTATATTTGTTGATAATTCTGCTACTATAGCCATAACAAAAAAATCAGTCCAACATCCTAAGACCAAACACATCGACATTAAATATCACTTTATACGTGATTGTTTTGAAATGAATTTAATCGATGTTAATATTAATATGGATCTTCGATGTGCTGACCTGTACACAAAAGCCTTTGATAAACCACATTTTCAATATCTGTGAGAGGTCAACGACTTTAAAAAGATAAGTGATGTGATTTCCGATGATGACAGTACTTAGATGGACAAGTAGATTTTATTTTTTTTCTATTATTTTTACTTTATTTTATTTTAATTTGTTTTTTCACCTGCTAAAATTTTAAACGCAAAACTTTTTTGCTTTTAGATTTTAGGGGGAGAATAGATTAAGGTAGTATTAAATTAGTTTTTTTAATTCAGTACATAAAAAAAACAAAAAACAAAGGAGGAGGACAATCTAGCTAAAAGTAATGAGATCGTATCTGTAATACTGAGTCAATAACTATGGATAATGATAGTACACAAGATCAAATAGTTTG
The DNA here is from genome assembly GCA_025506515.1 of Flaveria trinervia. Classification (NCBI taxonomy): domain Eukaryota; kingdom Viridiplantae; phylum Streptophyta; class Magnoliopsida; order Asterales; family Asteraceae; genus Flaveria; species Flaveria trinervia. Next base: position 34,721,888 of record CM046449.1, on the reverse strand, counting down.
GGACTTGAAAAGAAGAAATTGTTTAAAATGCAAAATTCAAAGTATAAAGCTGAGTAGTCTAAGCAACAATAAAAGAAAAAAATGATAGTAATACTAGCTACTACTAAGGTAACATGGACAAAATGGACCTAGAGGTTGCTTGACCATTTGATGATGTGTCGGTAGATTCAACACAATAGATAAGTAGACCTCGTTGGTGATGTCAAGTTCAAACTAATTTGTTCAACAACTTGTGGGTTATCATCTTATCCCTAGTTAACACAATCAACAAAGTTCGAATAAGGGGTGAGGAGCAAAATAAACGCCACAAATGTGTGCGGATGACCATAAAATGAGCAAAGCACATGAAAAATGCAAAAAGCAATCAAGCTAATAACCTATGTTATTGGTGCGATCTATGGTAAAAGAATAAAACTGCTCAAACAAGAAGATAGGTTGTGTGTTCTACTGTGGCGATGGCACTGACCTGAGGATAAGCATAACCTAAATATTCTAGAATTCATTGTTGTTTGCGCCTCTCTGTTGTGCGGTGGCACTGACCTGAGGCTTAGCATCTCTTTGAAAGCTTTAGAATAGTTTCTTCTTGAATACTACTCGTAGACTGCTAAAAAATCTCCTGAGGAACGTCGATTACCATATAAGTGTGGGATCCGTAAATGCTTGTTGAAATAATTACACCTTAAATCATCACCAATGTGTGTCAATAGTCTGTGTATGGATTTAAGAGGACAAGTATACTGACAATCATCGTGGCTGCAACTCTTGCAAGTCAACACCACCGTGTGCATGTTGTGGCACTAGTATAATTTCCTAGACTTGCTAATGACTCTCAAGGAAAACAAGAATAGAGCATCTACCTGTATGATTCCATAATGAATCGTTCTTAGAATTTCCAGAAAACAAGAATCTACCTATATGCTTAAAATAACTTGAAGATGTCTCTTGGAGAAATAAATCTGGTAGATATCTATCTTAGAATTTCCACCTCACACAAAATTATGAAACTTTGTTTTAGTTTTGTCTTTTAGTTCAGTTGTTTCATTTGTCTAACCTGTGTCACTTTAGCTGTTTAAACGTCGGACTATGCATTGGAACTCTGTCGGGAATTTAAGAACTAAAAAGGGTCACGTCTAAGCTGACCAAACGGTTTTCTAATGTTAAAAGAATCACGTATGAGGTGATCAAAAGGTTTCGATGTTAAAATGGTCATGTCTGTGATGATCGAATGCTCAAATTATTTTATCAATAGTTAAAAGGGGTAAGTGTCAAATGGTCATAAAGTCAAAATCATAAGTATAAGCCCATTCGTATGACTCAACCATGAGTATGGATGAACTGTACCATTGGACCATACGTATGAGCCCATTTGCACGACTAGACCATGAGTATGGACCAGCCGTACGATTGGACCATACGTATGAGGCCAATTGCACGACTAAACCACACGCATGGCCCAAACGTGTGATTGGACCATCAACATGAGTAAACTCACACGATTGGTTCACAAAATGAACCAATTGCATGAATGGAGGTGCCGAATGACACAGTCCCAAGACTGACATCTAGTCACACGACTGAAGGTGACCAGACGCACGATTGATCCTCAGTCGCACGAATCAAGTATGCGACTAGGCTCAGTTGCACAACCGGAGGAAACCCTAGTATAGAAGGAGGGGGACTCGGTCGCAATCATTCATCACTCCCAAATTGCCCCCAAATCGCACCACTCTACCGTTACTTTGCCCGATTCTCATTTGACCATTCTAGACCACTGATTATTGTGTACTGACGATTACCAGTGATTATACAGGTAAAGTGCGGTGCACACCACTCAAATGTCCATCGATTTGCGCCCTAATGATTGAAGTTAAGCCCTAAACAGAACCGAAACTTAGTTTGCCTAACATACTAATAAAATAAAGTACATTGTGAAATTAAAGGTTATTACGTGTTCTGTTGGTTATTTGCGAGACTAATGAGCCAAACCACGACGTCTGACATTAAGTTATACTGAACAAACAGTCTATCATGCGAATGGACACCCTCATGAAGTTCAATCGCATGACTGAGTTGTGCGAATGCCTCATTCGCATGACTGAACCATGCATATGAGTTCTATCGCACGACTAGTGTAAATGCATGGAATATCATACGACTAATCCCTGTCGCATGCTCAGTGGTACGGTTGAGCTTATTCGCACAACTAGATCTCAGTCGCATAGTTCATTCGCACGACATAACAAAAGATTTCAAGTCCAATAAGTCAAAATGTTACTCAGACACTCATTAACGTTTATTTTCATTGTGTAACACATGACGAGTCGTTGGCCCATGAGCACTAAGCACAACATTTGTGCACATCTGGATCTGACCATACGGAATGCGGCTGATTATTCGGGCATTATTACATTCCTACGGAGATCGAGGATCTTCCGTTCTATATTGACTCGGTGCATGGCGTACCGGTCAGTTCAGCAGGCTTTCTAAGAAAGCGCGGTTGTCGACAAATCCTCAGAGCCCCACTGTATCAGGAGCTCCATTTTTGGTCAGCATATAAAGATCACTAAGGACGATCTCAGGACAGTCTTTGAGTTTGGGGATGATGCTGACTACCCAACACGACTACACCCACTGACAATACGAGGCTGTTTTCTACGGGCCAAGTACTCGGGGGATATCACCGCAATTTAAATACATGGCCCATATGCTGCTCAAGTGCATTGCCTCCACGAAGGGAGGCTTCAATGATTTATCTGATCAGATTCAAAACGCCTACGTGGTGTTGGTGCTGAACCATCCGTTCAGCTTCTCTAGGATGATCTTCACCTACCTCGTGGAGAACATCGAGGTGAAGGGCAAGGAGGGCTTTGCATGTACCCTTGCTTTATGCAGATGATTATAGACCAAAAGCTCTTGTCACTACCAAAGGAGAAGGAGGATGCCATGTTGCTCGAGATGATGGACGATACCATATTGGGCAGGATGAAGGTGTACAGGAGGAAGTAGGTGAAACCCACTGTGAGGCAGCTGTTCGGGCATCTGGCTCGTGAGGACTATGTGGTGCCGTCATGAAGGAAGTGGCTCCATGATGATAGCGACTCAGATACTGAGCACGTTGTGCTCCCCGCTGATGAGTCAAATGATGATGACGGTGGTGATGGTGGAGACTCTGGCCCTACTTTATCTAGGGCCACCACTATAGATGTTACACCTCCACCACCCACTCATGGAGATGCTGCTACAGCCAGTTTTCATCAAGATTTATGTCCTCCTGAGGAGGAAGAGGAGGATGAGGAGCCATTGACTTGTAGGTGGGCAGCAAGGTTGTTGCCACCGAAAAAGGGATTCAGGCGGTTGGTGGATGCCAGGGCGAGTCTAGGGAGACTATGACTGATCCTACGTACACCCCAGCTCGGTCCAGCATCCCAGGGGGAGCATCCTCCTCGAGGGGTTCGAGGAAAAAGCAGATGGCTCAGCCCTATGGGATGAAGCCCAAGAGACGGAGGTACATGTTGATCACAACCTCTTCCCCCACAGCCACCACTACCACCACAACCACTACCTCACCCACCACCACTACTACTACACCACCCACCATTACTACCACACCTCCACCTACCACTACCTCACCCACCACCACTACTACCACACCACCCACTCGTATACCACCATCCACATGCACCACAACCACCACCAAAGCCTACCCTTCACCACCCATATTCACCACGGCCACCACTACCATCACCAGCCACCAAGCAAGACCATCATTCCGCCCATCATTTCCCACAGGATCATCTCTACGTCACAATAGGGTTGAGGAACAACTGTTAGCACCGAATCGTATGGTGCTGAAGCTGTTGGCTGCCGATGACAAGAAGACTGCTTAGCTACGACAACTAGTGGAGCTAAATGCTACCCAGGCACAACAGATTTGCTAGTTGACTTCAAAATTTGCCCAACTCAAGGAGCATAAAGTCGAATTAGCAAAGAAGATTGAGGAGTTAGAGACATCTAACAAGCCTATCATGCTCAGGCTAAAGGGTTCAAAAGATGAGCCTCTCAAGATCAGAGAGGGACATGATGATGATGATGATGAGGATGAGGAGGATGAAGATGATGATGAAGATGAGACAGATGAAGGAGGTAATGAAGCAAAGGACAAGGATGATAAGGATGATGATGAGGAAGGAGGCGATGCAGCTGCATCAGAAGCCACACATGCTAGAGAAAGATGCTCCAACAAGTCATAGGATGAGGGTGTTGAGTTTGTTCGAACATAAAATCAAAGTTTACCTTTTAAACATACAGAAAAACGCAGCGGAAATGATTTCGAAACATGATTATAAAGCTGAAGTTTCATGTTTTTATGGTGACTTATATATATAAAAAACAAACCGAAAATGAAAGGATCATTATATGTGAATAAGCAAGCTATGAAACATATGAAAATGTACATAAAATCACAGCTACAATGAGCTGTGAAAAAACTACCTTTCAACAGCTTGATAGTCGACCAAAAGGGAAGATAGATGCTCAAAACTCGGCCAAGGCTCCAAGGAAAGGACCCCTCAAGCTTGCTAGGCAGATGAACACCAAAATGACTCAATACCTCTCCAAAGACTGCTGGAACTCGGGAGTTTTCAGAGAGAGATTGGAGCTTCTAACTTGTGTTTTCCATGTATGAAAGAGATAGATGTCTTGAGTGTTGGACTAGTAATAAAAGTTGTAGTTTACAAGAAAGTAAAAGGATCTCTCATAGGAGAGGGGGGCGGCCGAAAATGGTCTCCAAATAAAAGTTTTCCCCCAAAACCTAATCAAACAATTTTTATAAAACTAGTCCCTTAAAAGTTGTACAATTAACTTTTAATTGTATAACGTATACACTCTTTTATTATTTAATGTTATCTAACTAACTTAAATAACACTAAGTAATATTCTTGAACAAAATATCCTAATAAGTTGTTCCATCTCATATGCAACTTATTTACAAAACCCATTTTCTAAATTTGGTGTTATTATTTAATTGCATGATCATATCATCAATTGAATAATTGTCGGTGATTGCAAAACTTGTTATTGGGTATAACCCGACTTGGATCATGACATACTAACCGCATCAATGTTCTATGTGTCTTGGGCATATAGAATGCAACAGAGGGAGCCTCGTCCTCAGCCAAGACTAAAGAAGAGCACATGATTCAAGATAAAAGTAATTTTTAGATGTTTATGTAATGTTAAATCTTTTGTAATTGAATCACGTATTAAACTTATGTACTTAATGTTAATTTATATATTTGCTATCTAACTGTCTTGATTATTGACAAATGATTGATGTGTTAAATGCTTAAATCAAGCAGACTAGTTTGCAAGGCTAGTATGATGTTGCTCCCTTACAGCAAATCAAGTCTCAATTCACTATGATACTTGATTTGCAAGGGATTGTCAGGAGGTTTGTGAGTTATACTCCTGAAGAACGAGAGATAATTCATGACCTTACTGATGAGCAACTGGCGGAGATGTTCTGGCTAAATACGGATGACATTGTCAAGGATGCCCCTACTGTTGACGTGCCTAGTGATGACGACCTTAATGATGTGGATGAGATAGAGATTGAAGACGTCACAGCAGAGCATTATCCAGAGTATGCTGACAAAAAGGGAAATGTAGTCCCCAATCTGGGTGACACTCTTGTCAGTGATACATTCAAGAAACTGGAACAGATGGAACAAGAATCATAGAAGAATTTGGATGCAGCCCAAGCCTCGGACGCTGATGTTAACATGAAAAAGGCTGAATGGGTGACTTGTTTTGCAAATATCTGAACCTAACGTGCTGCTCCAAAGCCGAGTGGCTACACCAAGCTCTACAAAGTGAAGAAGCATCTGAAGGTGTTAGGAAAGATTATTGCGTGGGCATATTTTGAGGATCTAAATGTATATGGTGTGAAGAGGGAGAAGGGAATTGAGCACTCCGGATTCCCATATGATCTGAAGACTCTCCCTGGTTTGAGCTCAACCAGCTAGCGAAACTAAAGTTGCTATATGCTAACCCAAGGCAAATGTCAGGCTGGTTTGAGTCTGCATTACAGAAAGGTTACCACACCACGTGGGTCATCTTCAAACCTCAACAACCAACAAGATATATTAGACGGTCTGAAGTTGATGCCATTACTGAAAAGCCAAAGATACTGCTGAAGTGGAGTCTTCCATGCATGATGTCAAGAATCCGTCTAAGGGAAATGCCACAGGACCACTCCATACTTTAAATGATGGTACTATGATTGGAGAACATGTGAAGCTATTATAGTCTTGAAAAAAACCGGGTAAAATGGATACTATTCGAGGATTTGACCCAATGTGGCTAACTAACTTGCCAGCTGATGATGTATACACATTGTATAAGTGGCCACTATTTATGATTCACAAGACATTGTACAAACCCTCAATTCCAAATGTTATAAGGCTCTGTTTCGTATTTGAGATACATTCTAGAGCTACAAGCGAGGAGAAGTACAAGAAGTTTGAAGAGCTGATGAAGAATGTTAGACAATAGAGTAGACTAGGTCATGGGGGAGTTTGTAGATACATGTATACCTAATTTAGGAGCTCAAATGTAAAATTTCTTTCATGTCTTATGTATATGTAACAGAATGGGTATGAATGAAATGTAATGTGTTGTGTTGGACCAAAAGAACCAATGAGCCAAGATCAGAAAACCTCTAGGTCCCACATGGTATCACAACAACTGCTGAAAGCCTCATCAGCAGTTTGACAAGTGCTGAAGACTTCAACAGCTGAAGATCAAGTGTGAAGACTTCAACAGCTGAAGAACTAAAGTGTTGAAGTACAACAGCTGAAGAACACAAGTACTGAAGCTGAAAGACAAAGTACTGAAGTACAACAGCTGAAGAGTTTACAAGTGCTGAAGATCAACAACTGATGTACAAAGTCTGAAGACAAAGACTGAAGACATCAGCTGATGATATCTACTGAAGTCATCAGCTGATGAAACATCTGAAGGTCAAAGTCTGAAGATCAAGTACTGAAGCCTCAGTAGTTTGTCACAAGTGCTGAAGAGTACTTCTTCAGTAGTGTGATATCAGTAGTTTTATATTTCTAGTTTCAGTAGTTTTATGTTTCAGTAGTTTTGTAAAACGACTGAAGAGCTTGTTCTTCAGTCGTTGTAGTTTGAGTAGTTTTATATTCTGTACTTAAAACTCTGATATGTCCTCAGTAGTTGTGAATATTTCAGTAGTTTGTTAAGAGTTAGTTATTTTTGTATTAGATCTGCCAGTTGTCACTTTCCGTGACAACAGCAGTGATTGTTGCACTCTATATAAGGAGTGCCAACCTATTGTAATATTTGAGTGAATGACGGGAATGATATGAATGATTTGATTAGAAATATTCTATATCTATAAACATTCCTTGAATCAGAAATATATTCTCTCACTATAACCGTATGTGCTCTTAATGCATACAAGTATCGATTACTTGCTACAATTTGTCTAATTCTGTTCGTATTCCGCTGCTTTGAACTCTAATACATCAAACTTGTGATCGCTGATCCTGTCAAATGGTATCATAGCAGGTTAATCATTGATCGATCTAATAATTGATCATTGAAACTGCTATTCAAGATCTAAGTTTGATTAAATAGCTTTTGTTTTTGCAAGAAACGGTTATAAGGTCATTCATCCTGAGATCTTCTCTTGGTTTCATTGAGTTTGTTGTGGTCTGTGTAAAACTTTTAAAAGCTTGAATTAAATTGTTTCTGAACTGAAAATGACTACTCCTCTAATGATCCTCACAATACTGGTTCCTCAACCAAGCCACCAATGCTGGTTAGGAATGAGTATAACATATGGCAACGACGAATGCTCCATCACCTGTCTGTTAACAGCGCAGGTTGTTGGACATCAGTGGTACATGGTCCACACAAGCCTATGGTGAATAACCCGAAAACCAATCAAATGGTTCCGAAGAGGAGGGAGCAATACTCAGATGAGGATAAGAAGTTGCTTGAAATTGATGCAAAAGCCCATGGAATTCTGGCCATGGCACTGCCAAATGAAATCTACTCTGGGCTAATGCATCATGAAACTGCCAATGACCTCTGGAATGCCTTGAAAGAACAATTTGGAGGAATAGATGAGGTCTTGGCAAATAATAGAGAAATCCACGCCCAACAATATGAGACATTTTCTCATAGAAAGGTGAGACACTGACTCACAAAATATGAGCGGTTCTCTTGTTTGATCTCTGAATTAAAAATGGTCAAACTTGAGTACACAAATATTCAGATGAATAACAGATTTCTCAGATCACTGCCTGAGAGATGGGACACATATACTATTGTCCTGCGCTCCAGTGCAAGTTTGGACAAACTATCTCTCTCCCAACTCCATGGGAAACTGCTCACATTTGAGAGAGAGATAGAACAGAAGAGAAAGCTGTCTTCATCTGGAAAGCTCACTGAAGACTTTGTACCAGGCAACACTGCCTTGGTTGGTCATGAGTCAGAATTTGCTTCATCTGAATGCCAGTATGATGAGCATATTAATTTCTCTTCAAGCACTTCTGAGTCAGCATTTGTGAGTATTGATGGTCAGTTTACTGGGTGTAATAATGACAATTATGCTTCATTATGGATGATCTCAAGGGGATTGCTGATGATGACTTAGAAGAGATGGATATTTTGAGCCAAATGGCCCTGATAAATATCAGATCTCAGAAGTTCTATAAAAGAACTGGAAGAAATTCCCAGGACTCTCTGGCAAAACCAAAGTTGGTTTTGACAAGAGCAAGTGGAGGTGTCACAAATGCCAAAGGCTTGGACACTTTGCAAGAGAGTGTAGATCAACTGGATCTAACTCCACTGCACCCTTTGTGACTTTTCCTGGCAATAGTCAACAACACAGAGGGCAACATCCTGTCACTTCTAGTCATCATCCTCAACAACAATCTCCGGCATATTTTGTTCCTCAGGGTCAAATGCCATATCCATACCCTTGATATGACATGCCACAGTCAAATCAAGTTCAAGTTCCTATGGCACCACATCCTCATGCACTACCAGAACCTCAGCCATCCCAATCTCATCAACAAACTCAACCTCAACAACACAGCTTCTTCACCCCAGAGTTGTTGACTGGAGCAGTTTACCAGATGACATGTCTGGTCATGACCAACTGTTCTCAGGTGCTGGTCAACATGGTGGTGACAGTCCTTTTGGGAATCTAGCTCTTATGGCTTTGGAGTCTGCTGATACTTCATTTTCTAATGCCTCTACCCTAAGGTATCACAGGTATCCTCTGAGGCAAAAGCCAAATTATGTTCTGAACCATGCATAGCAGCATTTGCTTCCATTAGAGAAGCAAATGTAGCTCTAATTAATAAGAACATTGAGCTAGAACAATAATTTCCAAAAACAAGCTGAGTTTGAGTCTGTGCTTAAAGATAAAAATGATGATTTATAAACTGAATTGCCAAAAATTGATGATAAGGCTAGAGAAGAGGTACTTCTAGAGAAGTACAAAGATCTCAAAGAAACCCTTGCAGTTACCCAGGTAGAGTGTGATAGATGGGTACAATCATGCAAAGGTTTTGAAATGCTTCTTAGTAAGCAATTGCTTCAAATGTGAAGTTTGGAATTGGTTACAATCACACTGCTCCACCTACAGATTTTACCCCAAGAGCAGAGTAGAATCTGACGGTGAGAGTGATAACCAATCCATCACATCATGTGATCTACCTTCTGATACAACAATCAGAAGTAGCAGTCAGCATCAAGCCCTCTTTGAACTTATCAGTTGATGTTGATGATTAAATGCTGACACTCACATGATTAATGAGTTGATCAACTCAGGAGTTATTCTGAAGGTCCTGAAAGGACTAGAGAGCAGGATTTAACACCTGAAGTTCAAACTTCAACTACTGTCAGTACTGAAGAGAAGAAAACTGCCAGTAGAAAGAGTTTGAAGACCACTAAAGAGGCAGTCAAGAAAGCAAACAATGCTTCCAAAGCATTGAAGAACAAGTCTTCAGTTGCTTCACCCTCTTTAGTTGATGATCAACCTAAGATGAAGAAGAAACCATGTGAAGTATGTGGTTTGTTCAATCATCTTACAGATGATTGTTGGTACAAAAGAGGTTCCAAACTCAAACAAAAAGAATAAATTAATGAGAAAATGGTAAAAATGAAAACTGAGTTTGAGACCACATTTGTATGAGCAACATCAAATCCTGTAACCCTTAAGTCCTCAAAGAAATCCAAAAGGGAAGGGGTTAAACATGTGACAGCTGAGAATGCTCTGAAGAAGAAGGGGCAACATAGGAACTTATCAAACTCCACTGGCAATGTGTCTGATGAGCTGAAAGCTTTATCACAAAATCAGACACAGCTGGTTATGATGGTTCAACATCTGTTGGGTAGAGTTAACCACTAGATGCTCCTATGTTGAAACCACAGAAAAGGAGGTCCAAGCCAAAGGACTCCTCTTCTACACCATCTTCTTCCTCTCAGGCTGTTGTTTCAATAAAACCTCTTAGTTTACCATCTATTGATGAGACCAGGCCCAAAACCAAAAAGGTTTGGGTCTCTAAAACTAACTGACTGTTTATTATTGTAGGGTTCTTCAACATGCCAAGTAGCATCTGGTATGTAGACAGTGGGGGATCTATGCACATGACTGGGAACAGCTCTCTTCTTCATGACTACTCTCAAGGGAAGAAGGGATTTGTTTCTTTTGGCAATGATGCTAAGGGTTACATCATTGGTAAGGGTTTTGTCTCCAATGGAGAAATCAAATTTGATGATGTTAATCATGTGGAAAATCTCAAGTACAATCTCTTGAGTGTCAGTCAAATGGTGATAAAGGCCATGTTGCTCTTTTCACCAGTCAAAACTGTAGGATTCTGTCATCCAAAGTTTTGCACTTGATTGACAAGGTGTTGGATGATCACACTCTCCTGAGAGCCAACCGACAGGAAGAGTGTATGCCTTAGATCTTTCCAAGAAAATAGATCTCAAAGGCAATCCTTGCCTATTTTCCAAAGCCTCTTCTCAAGAATCTAAACTGTGGCACAGAAGGCTTGGTCATGTTAATCTGAAAAACATGAATCAGCTTACCCAATAGTTTAGTCAGAGGCTTACCAATAAAGGAGTTTCACTGTGATGAAACCCGCACTGCTTGTTAAAAGGGAAACAGCACAAAGTCTCATTCCCTCCTATTGAAGTGCCTAAGTCCACTGCCTGCTTGCAATTACTGCATATGGATCTATTTGGTCCTGTGAGAGTAATGAGCATGGCAAAGAAGAAATACAGTCTACTAATTGTGGATGATTACTCCAGATTTGTGTGGACTTTCTTTCTACATTCAAAGGATGAGGCTGCTCAGAAGATTATTCACTTTGTGTTGTATATTGAGAAGCAGTATTCCCTTCCAGTCAAGTGTATTAGGAGTGACAATGGAACTGAATTCAGAAATCATACACTTGATGACTTCTATCTTTCAAAGGGAATCAAAAGGCAGTTTAGCATTCCTAGGACTCCAGAATAAAATGGAGTAGTGGAGAGAAAGAACAGGACCCTCATTGAAGCTGCAAGGTCCATGCTGGCTGACTCTTGTTTGCCACTGACCTTTTGGGCTGAAGCTGACAACACAGCTTGCTATGTGCAAAATAGAGTTTTAGTAAATCAGAGGTTGATGAAGACTCCATATGAAGTTCTCCATCATTTGGCTCCTCTGATTTCATTTTTCAAAGCATTTGGGGTGTCCCCTGTTTATTCTCAACACAAAGGATCAACTCCATAAGTTTGATCCTAAGGTGGATGCAGGGTATTTTGTTGGTTATTCATCTACTTGCAAGGCATACAGAGTCTTCAACTGCAGAACAAAGATGGTTGAAGAAACTCTACATGTTAAGTTCAATGAATCTCCAAAGGACAAGATTCCACAAAGCCCTGTGGAGTTATTTGATTTGGACATACTGCAATATGTTCCTTATCAAACTCCTGCTGTGCTCCTGTCAACAGTTCACCACCTGGTGGTACTGCTGATGATGATGATGATTGCAGTACTACCTCTTCAGGTTTAGTGATCAGCTGCCTGATTCAGCTAGACCTGATGTTCCTATAGCTCCAGTAGCACCATCCACAACAAATGCTGATGAGAATTCTTCGAATTCAACTTCCTTTGAATTACCATCCAGTGATTGGTTTCAAGGAAATGATTCACCATCACCATCTTTACTGCTGAGCTGCTACAAACACTTGCACAATCTATTGTGTATCAAGATCTGAAGAATCACCCTATGTCTCAAATCATTGGTGATATCACTGCTGGAGTATCAACAAGAAGTCAATTGTCAAATTTCTGCTTCTATGCTCTCTTCATCAGTCAGCAAGAGCCAAAGAATTATCACATTGCTTTAAAGGACAATGGATGGGTTGATGCCATGCAGCTTGAGCTTCTTCAGTTCAAGAAACAGCAAGTGTGGGAACTGGTTCCTCTACCTCCAGGTAAGTGTGCAATAGGCACTAAATGGGTGTTTAGGAACAAAACTGATGAAATGGGCTTATTGTTAAGAACAAGGCCAGACTGGTTGTTCAAGGAGTTTGCACAAGAAGAAGGTATTGATTATGATGAAACCTTTGCCCCTGTAGCCAGACTGGAAGCAATTCGATTGTTTTTAGCTTATGCTGCTTATCAAAACCTTAAAGTTTTTCAATGGATGTCAAAAGTGCATTTTTGTATGGAAAAATTAAAGAAGAGGTTATGTATGTCAACCTCCAGGCTTCGAGGACAATAAACATCCTAATTGGGTGTATAAGCTTGATAAGGCTCTTTATGGGTTAAAACAAGCTCCTAGAGCCTGGTATGAGACATTATCAAACTTTCTTCTGGAAAATAATTTCACTAGAGGCTCCATAGATAAGACTTTATTCATTAAGAAAGCTGGGCAGCATAATCTACTTGTTCAAATTTATGTAGATGATATCATTTTTGCATCCTCTGATCCAAAGTTGTGTGATGCCTTTACAAAGTTGATGCAACAGAAGTTTGAAATGAGTGCCATGGGAGAATTACAGTTCTTTCTGGGGTTACAAATCAAACAAAAGGCTGATGGAATTTTCATTCATCAGTCCAAATACACAAAAGATCTTTTGCAAAAGTTTGATTTACAAAACTGTAAGCCTTGTTCTACCCCCATGTGTAGCACCACACAACTGGATACAGATCAGAAAGGTAAAGTGGTTGATGAAACACTTTATAGATGTATGATTGGGTCCTTGATGTATTTAACAGGTTCTAGACCAGATATTATGTTTGCTACATGTGTTTGTGCTAGATTTCAGGCTGCACCTAAAGAATCTCATCTGATTGCAGTCAAGAGGATCTTTAGATATCTGCAAGGCACTCCATCTCTAGGTTTATGGTATTCTACTGGACATTCTGGTAACTTAGTTGCTTTTTCTGACAGTGACTATGCAGAGTGTTTGACCAGGAAATCAACTTCTGGTGGGTGTCAATTCCTAGGCAACTGCTTGATTTCTTGGAAGAGCAAGAAACAGACCTCAGTTGCTACATCAACTGCTGAAGCAGAGTACATTGCTGCTGCAAGCTGCACCTCTCAGGTACTCTGGCTTCAGAACCACTTTTGGATTATGGCATTACAGAGACTAAGACTCCATTGTTAATGGATAGTGCTTCAGCTCTTTGCATTGTCAAAAATCCAGTCCAGCACTCTAGGACCAAACATATAGAGATCAGACATCATTTTATAAGGGATTGTTTTGAAAAAGGTCTGATTGATCCTAAGTTTGTGCCCAGTGCTGATGAGCTTGCAGACATTTTTACTAAGCCTTTGGATAGTTCAACTTTCCAAAACCTGGTGTTAAGGCTTGGTATGCTGCAGCTAGAATAAGTGACAACTACTGATGATCTTAGTAATAAGTACTGATGATCATTGGTAACTATGTCACATATAAGTACTGATGAGCTCTTTTACCCTCAGCAGTTTTTATAACTACTGAAGGCTAAATGTCTCACAAGTACTGAAGTACTTCATCTGTTCTAAACTACTGATGTAGTTACAACTACTGATGCAGCTACAACTACTGCAATCAGTAAAACAGATAAGTACTGATGTCCTATGAAACAACTGAAATCAGCCAAAAAGGCTGATGAATGTGTTGAGGACAGTATGAAACAGCTGAAAAGCTAAGAATTGACGAAAACAGCTGAAGAGAACTTTCTCTTCAGTCGTTTCTACAACTGCTGTTTCATTCTAAACAACTGAAGCAAAACCATGTCTTCAGTAGTTTTATAACTACTGATGACTAATACCAAGTCTTCAGTTGTTTACAACAGCTGATGACAAAACCACTGTCCTCAGTAGTTTCATAACTACTGATGACAAACACCAACTCCTCAGTTTTTCAATCATCTGAAGTCAAAACCACGGTCTTCAGTATTTTTCTAACTTCTGATGCCTAACACCACGACTTCAGCTATTCAACGTCTGAAAGGATAAACCATGTCAACGGTCGTTTAAAACTACTGATGACTAACACCACATCCTTCAGTCGTTTTATTACCCGCACCTTATAAATACCCCTGACCTAATCCTTCAATGCTTCATCTTCCTCAAACCTAACGTTCCTCTCCAAAACTTCCCTCTTCTCATGGCGTCCATGCAAATTAAACCGCGACACAACTGTGTTGCCTACCTCACTAAATCGCCTATCTGGACTAAGTTCGATACTGCTATCGATCTTATGGTTCAGTCCCAATACAATACGGCATTTCTTCTTAATCCCATACTACATGCCGAATCCCTGCACCAATTTTGGATGAACGTTACTATTACCACTCGGGAGAACAACACACCATCTCTCCAGTCGGTCGTCAACAACAAAGAAGTAGTCAACACTCCTGCAATAATCCGCCAATTCTTCATCTGAATGATGCTAGTTCTCCTGCTGGATATCCGAAGGGCACCACAGATCTATCCTTTGCCCAACATGGATATCAAGGCGATCTCAGTGCCTCCACTATCATGAAGAAACACTTTCCTGACGCTGAACGCCTAATTTTTCACATGGTGAATGTATGTTTGGCTCCTAAGACGTCGTCTTGGGATCAAATGTCACAAAATGGCAGCAGGTAATGTATTCTATTCTTGAGCAACAACCGCTAAACTTTTCAGAAATGATATTTTCGGAGCTCAAGGATATGGCTCAAAAACTAACTGCCAACCGTTGGATACTATATCCACGGTTCATAATGGCCATCATTACAAACCAGCATAATGCTGAGGGACTTGTTGGCTTGGAGTCCCTGCTACGGCTGTTCTGCCGGAAGTATACTCGGCACAACTCTGACCAGACACTCAAAATGGCTGCCAAGCTGTGAAAACCCACGCAGCTGGAACCCACAGCCACCACCTCCAAATCAAAATTCCCCACCAAACCCACAAAAATGAAACCCAAAACGGCTACTCAGGGAATTGAGTCCCTGAGGATGCCCCTGCAACACAAACGCAGGATATATCCACTAGTCCAAACCGCCTAGTGGATACAATGACTCTTCCAGCCATAACCGCTCAGGCTTCCTCTCAACAGGAGCCTGCAGCAACCACACAAGGGGTACCTACATATCTGGGATCTTCCTCACTTGAGGGGATTCCATTGAAGCGCACCAACCTCCCCAGGTGCACACTGCTTCTATCCCTTCACCCCAAACAACCGCCCCTCACAGCCCAACTTTAATAGTTGCACAAGTGCTGACTCAATTGCACTCCTCACCCCTCCCCAGAAACCACTTACTACTGGGAACACCTCTACAATTGAGGGGGAGGAACACAATGCACTTGAACCCACAGCACAGGGGTTACCACTTCTATCTCCTGGTGTAGACAAGGAGCTTAGAATATCTAGTGAGGCTGCCACCTCCTCTGACTCAGCACATGATCAGAATGAGGCTGGTAATATTGCTAAGACCTCACTAGAGGCAACAGCTGATGATGGACACTGTCCTGAGGCTGGAAGTCCCCAGTACCAAGCACAAGGGGCACATGCATCAACTGGTCTACACCCGGTGCATGTAAATCCTGCTCTAAGCAGGAGGTCAGATGATTCAGCTTCGGCTGATGATGACCTGGGCGTTTTGTACGATGTTCTTGCCCAGAACACAATCCTTGAAGAGAAAGTCAGTAGGCTGCAAACTCTACTTGACCAACTCTCACAAGGAGAAAGACCATCTGCCTCTACCAACCCACAGATGGCACCTTCACCTGAAGGTTCCCCAAACACTGAGCCACTCCAAACTCAACCACCTGCCTCTGCTTCAGGCCCTATTTCTCAGGAACAGAACCCTCCTGAGCAAATAGGTGCTGTACTTCAAAATTCCCTCCCTCTCATCACACCCATAATCACTGATATTGTGACTAAAGCCATTGATGAGAGGCTTCCTCAACTTTACAACCCTTGATTGATGCTGCTGTACAAAAGACTCTTTCTGCGGTACAAACCCCTTCCCCCATGCATCCAAAACGGGGGAGAGTACTGCAGTGAAAGAAAAGAAGAGGAAAATAACAGAGGAAAAGAAGGAAGAGAAGCAAGCCCAAGAGGAGGAGAAAGAAAAGCAACCTCTGCTCACTTACAAGCAAAAGAAAAGTGCTGATGATCATACTGCTGAAGACAAATCCTTGGAGGAGCTGGTAAAAGAAGCTGACACTACACACAGCCGATCCATGGATAAAATAATTGAACAACTCTTCAGGCAGGGGTTTGATACAGTCACATTGGATAGTGAGATCAGAAGGTTGGAAGTCCAAGAGATTCAGACCTGATGGGCTGGGTATGATGCTCTGGAAAAAGAGAGATTGGAAATAATGATCCGCTTTATTGCAAAATACTTAGGAAGATTGTTAATGGAGATTCGCGCGTGGACCAGGGACAGCATTCTGGCTATAGCCACCAGAATTTGTCTGTCTGAGCAATTCAACAAAGAGATTATTGTGGAAGCCCTTGATGAGGCTGGGGCTGGTAAAAGGTTAGAGATGGCTAAACTCACAAAGGCAAAAAACTACAAAGATGCTGGATCAACCTTCCCTTCCACCCACTCAAACAGAGCATATCCCTTAAATCTCCCAACCAATCTCTAAGCCAAAACTCAAACATCTTCATTCTCCAAAACCAATTCCTTCACCAACCCAACCATCATCCAGTGATGCACCCAGAAGGAGGAGAAGGGTGCTGAGGATGGAAGAAGAAGAAGAAGAGGAGGATGAAGATGATAGTCGGCCACTCTCTGCTGTTCTAAAGCTACCAAAACCCCGAAGTCAACCCATGATCACACCCGACTCTCAAAGGGAAATGGTCAGAGTCAAGATAGAAGAAGAAGAACAGCGAAGAAACAACACGATGAGCAACTGTTGAAGATGGTTGACAAGGAATTTCCTCAGTCATCATCTATTCAAGCCATGAAAGGGCATGCTCAAAGGTGTACACTCTCAGGCACACTTTTCAGTATCAGAAGGAGAGAGTGAGAGTATGGCCAGACCCCAGGGTGAGTTCTAGAATCCATAAAAGAACTATTCCACACAGATACAATGGCCAGGTACGAAAAACAATAGATTCTACCATCATGTTGGCCATTGTAGTCTCACCTTGGGAAATCATTGATGAATTCAAGAAAGCTCACCAAGCAAAGAAGACCCCTGAAGCTTTACTAGAAAACAAGATGATTAAGAAGGGGTTGTTATATAAAAAGCTTGAAGACATCCAGAAGAATGAGCTCCAGTTACTCCTTGAAGGCAACCATCCTGATGAATTTGTATATAGGGAGGTAACTACGGTGGAGCTGAAAAATGGCAGGACCATGAAGTACTTATCAGAGTACTATGGTCCAGAGTTCTTCTTCGAAGGAGGAGTAGAAGAACTCTCTCAGGAGGAACAAGTTGTTCTCCTTGAGGCCTATGTTCGAGAGTCATAGAGACTCATTATGGGGAAGTAAATCTCATGAATGGGATAACAACTCTGTGTCCAGTTCCCCAAAACAGAGTTCCCATTAATACCCTGCCAAACAAATATCTGAGATTTCTTCCCAGGCCGGAGCTTACATGGGTCATCTTCTCTACTGATCAAGAAGGAAAAAGACCAACATTTTGCCAACAATAAGTGGGATAATAAATAATTTAGAGGTTTTGGCTGCATTGGTACAGGGGGAGTTTGTTGGACCAAAAGAACCAATGAGCCAAGATCAGAACACCTCTAAGTCCCACATGGTATCACAACAACTGCTGAAAGCCTCATCAGCAGTTGACAAGTGCTGAAGAGTTCAACAGCTGAAGATCAAGTGCTGAAGACTTCAACAGCTGAAGAACTAAAGTGCTGAAGTACAACAGCTGAAGAACACAAGTGCTGAAGCTGAAAGACCAAAGTACTGAAGTACAACAGCTGAAGAGTTTACAAGTGCTGAAGATCAACAACTGATGTACAAAGTCTGAAGACAAAGACTGAAGACATCAGCTGATGATATCTACTGAAGTCATTAGCTGATGAAACATCTGAAGGTCAAAGTCTGAAGATCAAGTACTGAAGCCTCAGTAGTTTGTCACAACTGCTGAAAAGTACTTCTTCAGTAGTTGTGATATCAGTAGTTTTATATTTCTAGTTTCAGTAGTTTTATGTTTCAGTAGTTTTGTAAAACGACTGAAGAGCTTGTTCTTCAGTCATGTAGTTTGAGTAGTTTTATATTCTGTACTTAACACTCTGATATGTTCTCAGTAGTTGTGAATATTTTAGTAGTTTGTTAAGAGTTAGTTATTTTTGTATTAGATCTGCCAGTTGTCACTTTCCGTGATAACAACAGTGATTGTTGCACTCTATATAAGGAGTGCCAACCTATTGTAATATTTGAGTGAATGACGGGAATGATATGAATGATTTGATTAGAAAGATTCTATATCTATAAACAATACTCGAATCAGAAATATATTCTCTCACTATAACCGTATGTGCTCTTAATGCATACAAGTATCGATTACTTGCTACAATTTGTCTAATTCCTGTTCGTATTCCGCTGCTTTGAACTCTAATACATCAAACTTGTGATCGCTGATCCTTGCAGTTTATGATGCTTATAATGTTTAATATTTCATTGATTATTGTATAATAACGCATATTGAATGAACTATATAGGTTTGTGGTTGTTTACATAGTTCTTAGTCAATAATGATTGAGAAACATGTTTAAACTTAATTGTGTGAAGTTCTCATGCGAATGGACCATGCTAATGGACCATACGCATGAATACTTCATGCTAATGAACCAATGACATGACTGGACCAGGAGACTGGATCAGTCGCACGAGTGTAACATGAGATTGACTTAGTCGCACGACTGGACCTTTAGTCATGCGGATGGATCAACCGCATGCTTCAGTCGCACGACTGAACCATGCAAATGGTTCAGTCGCACGAATGGAAAACCCAAACCTATAAATACCACTTAATTCATGGAAAAAAACGATACGATTCGAATCCTTACGTACTAAATCATACCCAAGCCATCCACAAACCTAAGATAACCTGTTCCAAGTTCATTGATCGCAGTTAGTCATCCTACAATCGTTCTTAACGTTTTGATTCATTCTTCGATTGATTATACTTGCGTTCTCACTGATTGGATCGCCAATCATATAGGATTCCTCACTATTTGGTTCGGTATACACATAAATCAGTTAGTACTCCGTACCGAAACGGTCCCAACATTAGGCAGAAAATAACTCCTTTTAGTCTTAACTTCTCTATAGCCTGTGTAGTGCAACTCTTGCTTTGAAAGCTTGATTGGGAACCTACTCATTGAGTCCAGGTGAGTTCTAGATCTCCTATTTTAAATGTTATAAACTAGTTTGGGGTGGAAATGCACACCAAATATACGTTTTAAGCGACCAAGATTTTAAAACTTTTTAATAGGAAAATTGATTTGTCCGTAATAAAATGTGCTATACAAATGTTCTGGGGGCTGCCCCTTGGACCCCACTAGGGGCTACTGCCCCTAGGACACCGCTGTCAGGGGCTCTCGCCCTCGAACCCCCACTGTACTTTGGAGGATCAATTATGTTTTATGATGACTTATGCTTGTGGTGCATATTTATATGTATGTGAATGTATGATGCAAGATCTTTATGATGATGTGTGATGGTATATCTGACGTATGATGTTGCGTGATGATGTTATGCTTATGTATGATACGTTTTCTTATATTCCTTACTACGTATTATGATGTGACTTTATATCGTGTGGTTATGAAAATGAACGGAAACTATTATCTTAAAGAAGTGAAAGATTTAAGAAATTAAAAGTGGAACATAATGAATGAACGAATGAAAAGTCTTGCAAGCAAAAGAAAGGAGGTTCACAACTCATTGAGAGTTGTTAGTTCAATTATGTGTCTACAGCGTGTGATTTTGGCTAACTCATAAGGGTTCATACACAAAGTTGGAGTTAGTCTTGATGACTGCTCCAGTATGTGCAATTTGGTAATTACTTTGTGTTATGTAGCATGCGATTGGCTGACCCACAACAATTCACATATATAGGGGAGTCAGTCTTGGTGACTACTCTGTACGTGCGATATGGGGTCCATGTTGCATAAGCCTAGATGATATAGCTTTGTGCTCAAGAGGGGGGGTTAAGTACAAGACATAGATAGAAGTGAAAAGATAATAAATGTATGAAAAGTGCGATAAGTATGAAATGTGCAAAATGTACGAAACTAGCAATGAAAGAAGATATTAACTATTACTTTGATGTATGTATGATGTGTGATCACGTGCGATGGTAAATAAAATGTTTTAACAAATGAAAGGTAATATAATATTTTTATAAAACTATAACTCACTCAGCAACGCTGATTTTTTATTCATTTTCCAATTGGGAGATGATTGTTGCTGAGGATGGAACGGTGTGGCTACCGGGTTCATTTTGTAATGCGAATAACAATATGAAGTTTGTTGACAACTCGTTTGTGGACTCGGCCTTATGTTGGTAGGACAATATTGTCCATGCTGAGGGTAGTAGGGTTATCGGGATGATGAGGTGGGCAGAGTTGAAGAAGCTGGTGATTGAGGACTTTTGTCCTCACCGAGAGATGAACAAGGTCGAAAGAGAGTTTCTACATCTGGAGGAAGGAACGATGACACATCAGCAGTACACCACCAAATTCAATGAGATTGTACGGCTTGTTTCTGATCAGGTGACACCTTTGTCGCGAAGGATCAAGAGGTATATTCAAGGCTTGCCAACGGATCTTCTTAGCCATATGATCGCCGCTCGGCCAAGTACGTTTAGGTCGGTGGTCGATATGGCGGGAATACTGTATGAAGAGCAAGAGATGGTGGTCACTGAAGTGAATAAGAAGGGTGCTGGTGACAAAACTAGAATGGGAAACGGTTTGGATGTGGCAGAGCCGCCCTAAACAATAAGGTGGCGAAGGTGGGTGACCGGCGTGTGATCATGTCAGGTGCAAGATCGAAAAGATGTGGTAAATGTGAGAAGGAGGATTCGGGGGAATGCAAATGACGATCAAACATTTGCTTCAAGTGTACGAAGCCTGGTCATATGGCTATAGATTGTGGGGTTATAAGGTGTTATAACTATAGGGAAAATGGCCATCTGAGCAGGGATTGTAAGAAGCCAAAGGCTAAAAGTTCAGGAGTGAAGAAAGCTGGTGAAGAAGGGCAGAGGGCAAGGCTTTGATGATGACTCGGGAGGAGGCTAGGATGGACCCCGATGTGGTGTGAGGTATGTTTCTAGTAAACCAAACTCTTGCAATGTACTAGGCGGAGTTTCATTTCTCATGCATTTTGTGCTAAGTTTCCCATTAGGAGTAGAAGTATTGATTAGTCCTTCATTGTAGAAACTATCATAGGTAAGTCTACCAGGATTTCTAAGATAATAGAATGTTATGACATTGAATTAGAAGGTCACAAGTTTCCTATTAGACCATTCGTGATGACCTTAGGCATTTTTGACGTAGTCTGAGGAATGGATTGGTTGGTGGACTACGAGGCTAACATCGTATGTCACAAGAAGATGATCAGACTGAAAGCGCTAGATGGGAGTTCGGTGACGGTTTACGGTGATCGAGTTACGATGATCCCGAAAGTGATTTCGAGGGCGATGGCGGGAAAGGGCATGAGGCATGGATGTAGCGCCTACTTGGCCTATGTAAAGGACGAGGATACGCCAACACCACAATTGTCCAATGTACCGGTTGTGTGTGACTTTCCAGATGTGTTCCCAGAAGATTTACCAGGTATGCCATCGGACCGTGAAATCGAGTTTCAAATCGACTTGATACCCCGTGCCGAGCCTATACCTAAGGCACCATATGAGTTGGCTCCGATCAAGATGAAGGAACTGATGCAGCAACTATAATAGTTGCTTGATAAGGGGTTCATTCGGCCAAGTGTCTCTCCTTGGGGTGCTCCGGTTTTATTCGTTAAGAAGAAGGACAATAGAATGAGTATGTGCATTGACTACCAGGAGCTGAACAAGTTGACGGTGAAGAATTGGTATCCATGGCCGAGGATCGATGACCTGTTTGATCAGCTCGAAGGTGCCAGTTGGTTCTCGAGGATAGATATTTGATCTGGCTAGCATCAGCTAAAGGTTAAGGAGCAAGATATTCCTAAAATAGCTTTTCGCACGGGTTATGGACACTACGAGTTTCTCATTATGTCTTTCGGTTTGACCAACGCTCCAGCTGCTTTTATAGACTTGATGAATTGAGTGTGTAAGCCAATGTTGGATAAATTAGTGATTGTATTTACCGATAATATTTTGATTTATTCAAAGAGTGGGGAGGAGCATGCCGGTCACATTCGAGAGGTGTGGGAGACATTGAGAAGGGAGAGGTTGTATGCGAAGTTCTCCAATTGCGCATTTTGGTTGTGTGAGGTTGCGTTCTTGTGTCACATGGTGAATCCCGAAGGGATTATGGTAGACCCGAAAAAGTAGAGGCGGTGATGCAATGGAAGTCACCAAAGACACCATATGAGATTCATAGTTTCTTGGTTTGGCGGGCAATTAAAGAACATTCTTCAAGACTTCTCTAAGATAGCTTCTGTTTACTAAGTTGACCCATAAGGATGTAAACTTTGTATGTATTCAAGCTCAAGAGAAGGCGTTTGAAGAGTTAAAGGTGAGGTTGATTCAAGCTCCTATCTTGTCGTTACCGATGGAAGCGATGGGTTGGTGGTGTATTCAGATGCTTCTTATTCGGGGTTGGGGTGTGTCTTGATGCAATAAGGAAAATTTATATCCTACGCATCCCGACAGTTGAAAGTTCATGTGGTTAATTATCCTACTCATGATTTGGAGCTAGCAGTTGTGGTCTTCGCATTAAAAATTTGGAGGCACTACCTGTATCGGACGAAGTGCACCACATTCACTAACCACAAGAGCTTGAAGTTCTTCTTCGAGTAGAAGGACTTGAACATGAGGCAGAGGAGATGGTTGGAGCTCATAAAGGATTATGATTGCAAGATCCATTACCGTTCGGGCAAAGGCAACGTGGTGGCGGATGCCCTTAGCCGAAAGGAGAGACCCGAGCTAATTCAGGTGAAGGCTTACCGGTTGGTCATGACCTCTGATGTGATGAAGCAGGTCAAGGATTTTCAACATGAGGCATTGATGGAAGTTCATCTTAACTCTGAAAGGATGAGAGGTTTAGCCGTGGAGCTAGGTGAAAACACTCTCTATGTTAGAACCAAATTCAGACAAATATGGATTCCTCGTTATGGGAATTTACGTTGGAGGATTACGGATGAAGCTCATAAGACCCGATAATTTATCTAGAGCCATAAAGATGTACCAAGACATGAAGAAAGATTATTGGTGGACGGGTGAAGCGTGACATAGTGGAGTACGTGAGTAAGTGCCTTATTTGCTTGCAAGTGAAGGCCAAGCATCAGAATCCATACGGAAAGATCCAACCTTTGGACATACCCGAGTGGAAGTGGGAGCATATCACCACGGATTTATTACGAAGTTGCTACGTACCATAAAAGTGTATGATGCCATATGGGTGATAGTTGATTGTTTGACGAAGAGTGATCACTTCCTACCAATCCAAGAGACATATTCCACTGAGAGACTCATGGATTTATTCATAAAGGAGATCATGACTTGTCATGGTGTGCCGGTGTCTATTGTGTCTCATTGTGACACCCGGTTTACATCTAAATTTTGGAAGAAATTCCCTGATGTGATAGGGATGAGGTTACATATTAGCACGACTTATCATCCTCAGATGCATGGTCAGTCGGAGAGGACAATTCAGATGCTAGAAGATATGCTTCAGGCATGCGTCATTGATTTTGGAGGAAGTGGGATGACCACTTACCATTAGTTGAGTTCTCCTATAATAAGAGTTTTCATGCTAGCATTGGCATGCCTCCTTATCAGATGCTATACGGTAGGAGGTGTAGAACACCCACTTGTTGGGGTGTTATTGGCCATAAGGTGTTAGGAAGCATCGAGGTGGTCGAGGTTACGATTGAGAAGCTGGAAAGGATCAAGACCTTTATGATGTCAGCTAAAGATAGGCAAAAGTCGTATGCTGATAAACGACGTAGACCGATTGAGTTCCAGGTGGGTGACAGGGTTATGTTAAAGTCTCCCCTTGGAAGGGCATCATTCGGTTTAGAAAGCCGGGCAAGTTGAGCCCAAGATACATAGGGCCTTTCCGAATTATTCCTGGAGTTGGAGAGGTGGCCTATAGGTTGGAATTGCCCAGTGAGTTAAGTGGAATGCATCCAACATTCCATGTATCTCACTTAAGAAAGTGCTTTGCCGAGGAGGACATGGTGGTGCCACTAGAGGATATTGAACTGGATGAACGACTCAATTATGTGGAGCAACCAGTGGCGACCATCGATCGCAAATAGAAGAGGCTAAGAAATAAGGTGGTTCCCCTGGTGCGTGTACAGGGGAAACACAGGAAGGGATCAGAGTCCACTGGGAAGTTGAGGAGGAGATGAGGCAGCTTTACCCTCAAGTATTTAGCAACTAATAGGTTTCAAGGACGAAATCTATATAAGGGGGGTGGACTTGTAACGCCCTGAATAAAGTGTACGCTAGCCAAATAATAATAATGGGCTTAGACGAGATTATTTAATGTAAATAAAATAGATATGGGTTATAGACCGAGTTAGCTTTTCGGGTTATGTGTTCGGCGAGTAAAAGGTTCCGAAACGTCTGGTATATATAAAGGATCGGCTTGAGCAACTCTTATTTGAAACTAAACACCCCAATTCTAGAGAGAGAATGTGTAGAGAGAGAAAGTGGAGAAAATTAATGATTCAAGGCTCGGTTGATCACATGATCGACGATCGGTGTTCGTGGGCATCCAAACAATAAGAAAACACCAAGAATCCACATAAGAAACATCATTTAATTATTCCTTTTGATGTAAACGTGGATTCTGGGGTTTTGGGTTTTTGAAAGTGGCAAAGATTTTCCCAAAACTCTCGTTTCTGTGTAAGAAAACATGTATGAAGTTTAGATATAGCTTATTGGGTGATAAACCATGTTTTGGATGTAAAAGATTCATGTTTTGGGTAAAAATGCATTCATTTGTAATGTTCAGCCTGTTCTACGAAATTAAATGTTCATCTAGCGAAATGCGTAGTTGTCTAGCGAAACTATGAAGTCTTCCTGAGAAACAATAGTTTCACAGGTAGTTTCGCAGACATGGATATCCAACAAAAGTTGGGAGAAACTCGTAGCGAAGACGCCAGCGAAACTGTAATCGATGGTGGCATCAAAACTGTTGGCGAAACTAGCAGCGAAGCTGCTGATCTTCCAATGAAAGTTGGGCAAAATTGGTAGCTAAACTGGCCGCAAAGATGCGAGTGAAACTGCCGGTGAAACTAGCAACGAAACTGCTGGCGAAACTAGCAGCGAAAGTAGCGGCGAAACTGTTGATCTGGCAGTGAAATTAAGAGCAAAATTAGGCAGAAATTAACTCCTTTGAGTGTTAACTTATCTATAGGCTATGTAGTGCAACCCTAGCTTTCAAAGCTTGATTGAAAAGCTACTCATTGAGTCCAGGTGAGTTCTACATCCCCTATTTTAAATGTTTTAAACTAGTTTGGGGTGGGAAAGGCATACCAAATACATGTTTCAAATGACCATGATTTTATGAGGTTTGAACAGGAAGATCGATTTTTTTCTATAATAAAATATGCTACACAAATTCTCTAGGGGTTGCCCCTTGGACCCCACTAGGGGTTGCTGCCCTTAGGACCCCGCTGTGAGGGGCTGCCGCCCCCGAACCCCTCTGTCCCACGGAGGATCAGTTATGTTTTATGATGACTTATGCTTGTCATGCATATGTATATGTATGTGAATGTATGATGCATGACGTTTATGATGATGTGTGTTGGTATATGTTATGTATGTTGATGCGTGATGATGTTATGCTTATGTATGATATGTTTTCTTATGTTCCTTACTACGTATTATGATGTGACTTTACGTGGTGTGGTTATGATAATGAACGAAAACTATTATCTTAACGAAGTGAAAGATTTATGATAATGAAAGTGGAACATAATGAATGAACGAATGAAAAGTCATGCAACCAAAAGAAAGGAGGTTCACAACTCATTGAGAGTTGTTAGCTCAACTGTGTGTTTACAATGTGCGATCTTGGGTAACCCTTGAGGTTTCACACACAGGGGGAGTTAGTCTATGTGACTACTCCATATGTGCGATATGTGTGATATGGGGTCCTTGTCGCTTAACACTAGATGATATAGCTTTGTGCTCAAGAGGGGGGTTAAGTACATGACAAGTCCTAGATAGAAGTGAAAAGATAATTGTTAGGACTGTTTTGGTATGGAGTACTAACTGATTTACGTGTATACCGAACCAAATAGTGCGGAATCCTATTTCATTAGCGATCCAATTAGTGAGAATGCAAGTATAATCAATCCAAGAATGAATGTAAATGTTAAGAATGATTCTAGGATGATTAACTGCGATTTATGAACTTGGAATATGATATCTTAGGTCTCTAGACGGCTAGGGTACGATTTTGTGCATAGGGATTCGAATTGTTTCGTTTTTCCACGAATTAAGTGGTATTTATAGGTTAGCGTTTTCCATCGTTTGACCGAACCATTTGCATGGTTAAGTGGTGCGACTGAAGCATGCGGTTAATCCATCCGCATGACTGAAGGTCCAGTCGTGCGATTGAGTCAATCTCATGTTACACTCATCCGACTGATCCAGTCTCATTGTCCAGTCGTGTGACTGGTTCATTAGCATGAAGTATTCATGTGTATCGTCCATTAGCATGGTCCATTCGTATGAGAACTT
Organism: Flaveria trinervia; assembly: GCA_025506515.1. Classification (NCBI taxonomy): domain Eukaryota; kingdom Viridiplantae; phylum Streptophyta; class Magnoliopsida; order Asterales; family Asteraceae; genus Flaveria; species Flaveria trinervia. Next base: position 34,694,487 of record CM046449.1, on the reverse strand, counting down.
CATACGATTAAGTTTAAACATGTTTCTCAATCATTATTGACTAAGAACTATGTAAACAACCACAAACCTATATAGTTAGTTCAATATGCGTTATTATACAATAATCAATGAAATATTAAACATTATAAGCATCACAAACACATTACATTTCCTTCATACCCATTCTGTTACATATTGGTATGTACAGATTAATGAAGAGGCTGATGCAACCTAAACATCTTAAGTCTTTCGTGCATGCTGCACAAGTGCAATAAAGAAGAAGCTTAGGAAGTTTCACACATGAAACACAAAAATTCTCTAAGTGTGAGATCTTCCGAAGACAAGACCATATCTTCCAAAGCCAAGACCAATATCTTCCAAAGCCAAACATGAAGTCTTCCAAAGCCTCAGAGACAAAGTCTTCCGAAGCTTCAACTAATGAAGACAGATTTCATCCAAAGACTTTTAGTAACATGTTTTATCTGATGTACTGTTCCATAAAGCTGGACACCTTTCCGCTGCACCTCTGCAAGTCACCAACTTACATGAGTTGGTGAAAAGGTCCACGCTTTTGGTAACTGTACAATGAGGTCTTGAGTTTGTAACTTTCTACTTTATGTACTTTATCCTTTTTGTAACAGATAAGGATGTCAGCTATAGCATGTCATAGTCACAAGTCAAAAGGCAATCTACCTTTTGACTCTACAATTGATTTTGTTTGTGTCTAGTCAATTGTATCCACCTGGCTTTCAAAGTATAGCCGGCTGTAGGATGTAGTATAAGTATCTCATGTTCTTGTATCTTTCGAATATGCTTTTGTAACACTTGTAATAGATCATAGAGAAGGCAATATACTGCATTCTTGAAAACCAAATACTTGTGTTCTTTGTGTCTGTCTCTTACTTGTGTTCTTAGTATCTCAACACTTGGTTAATCCAGTTTACTGTTTGATTAAAGTTTAGTTATTCTCCTCTTTGTGTTGTTGTGTTGTAACTAACCCTTTAATGGTCCTGCATTTGGTATCAGAGCATTCCAGGCTCTTGATATAAGATCTCACCATCTTAAGATCCCTCACACACACAAATACTAAAACTTTTCAAATGGCAGCCATTTCCAAAACTGATATGGAAACTGGAACCATGAACAAGTCCCCACTGATCACTCTTGATGAGTTTGATACCTCGTGTTTAAGAATGGAAGGTTTCATCAGGTCTCTTGATTCAAGAATGTGGGAGTCTATTGAGAATGGACCTTTCATACCCAGCACCCCTTCTACTACTGGTGCTGGTATGATTCCCAAAGATGTGGCTAACTACTCTGATAAGATAGGAAAAGAGTAGAGATAGACAGAAAAGCCATGACAGCTCTTCAAACTGCCCTTCCAAACTCTGTATACAGAGGTTTCAAGAAGTGCAAAACAGCCAAGCAACTATGGGATGCACTGAAACTGATGTATGAGGGTTCTTCTGAAGCCAAGGAGAACAAGAAGGATCTCCTGAAGCAGCAGTTTGAAAACTTCACCTTCAAAACAGGTGAAACCATGACTGAGTAGTATTTCAGGTATGTTGAGATTGTGGATACCCTAGTGGATGGTGGAGTTTCTCTTGAAAACAGAGACATTGTAAGGAAGTTCATGTCCTCACTTCCTAGGCAATGGACACACTACTGTGTGGTGATCAAAAGATCTATAAATCTCAAAACTCTTACTTTGACAGAGTTATATGGATTCTCAGTGGCTACCAGATGGAGATGAACATGCAAGTTCATCTGGCAACTCTAACAATCAAATGGGTTCAGCCCTTAACTCTTGATTGGTATGTTTGGTTTTGATCATGCTCCACTCATTAGCCAGAGATGTATTGAGGTTTCTTATCACATCCTCATCCAAACCATCTCTCTCCTCCCTCGTTGAGTACTCAATGAAAGATTGATGTCTATGTTTAGTCCTTCTCTCATTTTCTCCCTCATCAGCTTTCTTTTTGGACATCTTCTCTTTCTAAACCCTAGCCTCCTCAGCCATCTCATACACTTCATCCTCAAAATCATAATCCTTCTCTCTTCACGTATCTTTTCCACTTCTTAGCAACATCAGTTTCACCCTTGTCTCGTTAGCCCTTTTCTCCTCAGCCTTATCGACCCTCCTGATATAGCTCCATCTCTCCTCAGGGTACATGTTTTCCTAAAGAAGAGTAATCTTCCCACTAAAGTCATGTCAAATAGCATAAAAGTCAGCAAAGATGCGGGTGTTCATCTGTACTAATCTCTTGACCTCTCTATGTCTAGGAATGTTGAAATTGAGATCATCAATAATCATCTAAAGGAATCGAAGGTACAAAAGCTAATAGTCCTTTTTTAATGCCATCATGTTTTTAGCTACACAATCAAAAATCAAATAGGCAATGCTGGCCTTCCACCCTCTACAACAGACCACCATAGCTTTAGCCAAGTCTAGATTCAGCCTGTCTCATCCACCATTTTGGTGATCTAAGAACATGATAAACACGTGGGCTATATATCTCCACTCCTTGGAGATAACAAATTTTTTATTTCCTTCCTCCTACCAAACGAAGGTCCTCATATCCTATAGATCTAAAGCATCAAACACCTCCTAGTTAGATAGTGTAACCTCCTCTCCTATATCCTAATATAGTCTCAATAACCTTGATATAACCTCCGTAGTAATGGTAAGCTCATTCTCCATCACCCTAGCGACAATCCATTGTGAATTTACTCTCGTGTCATACTCAGTCACCTGCCAAAAATCTCTGATATGTAAGTCATATATAGTTGTCAAATGTGAGATTTCCAAGGTGATAGGAGATTTCTGCAAACAGTGTATGCAGTCTCTAAATCCAGCAACATTCGAATGAGTGTCGTCCAAAATGGAAGTTGTAGATACATGTGTACCTAGTTTAGGAGCTCAATGTAAAATGTCTTTCATGTCTTAGATATATGTAATCGAATGGGTATGAATGAAATACAAAATGTGTTTGATGCATATAAGGTTTAATATTTCATTGTTTATTATGTGATAATGCATATTGAACTATCTATATATGTTTGTGGTTGTTTGTATAATTCTTAATCAATAATGATTGAGAAACATGTTCAAACTTAATCGTGTGAAGTTCTCTTGCCAATGGACCATCCTAACGGACCATACGCATGAATACTTCATGCTAATGAAACAGTCGCACGACTGAACCAGGAGACTGGATAAGTCGCACGACTGAGACATAAGATTGACTCAGTCGCACGACTAGACCTTCAGTCGTGCGAATGGATCAACCGCATGCTTTAATTGCACGACTAAACCATGCTAATGGTTCAGTAGCAGGAATGGAAAACCCTAATCTATAATACCACCTAATTAATGGAAAAAGAAAATAATTCGAATACCTACGCACATAATCGTACCCTAGCCGTCCAGAGGCTCAAAAAGACCTCTTCCAAGTTCATAGATCACAGTTGATCATGTTCTAATCATTCATAACGTTTCATTAATCGTTAGAGTGATCATAATTGTGTTCTCCCTGATTGGATCGCCAATAAAATAGGATTCCGCAATATTTAGTTGGTAGGCACGCATAATCAGTCAGTACTCCGTACCTAAATGGTCCTAACAAGTGGTATGAGAGCTTTGGCTCATGATTTTGCGTGTGATTCAATTGTTTTTGGTGTAAATCTGATGTTTTTGTAGTCAAAAACACCATATTTTTGGTAAAACAGTGTTTTTCAATGTCTGCAGCTCTAAAAGTTCATGTTTTTCGGCTTATGGCAGATTAGGGTTTGTGAAAATTCGTAATTTTGTGTCAAAGTACCAAAAACCCTCAAATTTTCAAAACCAGCAGCTTCATTTGCATGATTGACTCAATCACATGACTAAACTCATTCGCCCCTCCCATACGCTGATTGAACTCAATCGTTCATCAATTTGTAGGACTGAACACCCCATTTTCATTGTTCATCCGCATTTGTCCAATCGCACGATTGAGTCATCTACATTTGTTCAATCGCACGATTGACTCATCCGCATTTGTTCAATCGCACGGTTGAGCCATCTGTATTGTTCAATCGCACGGTTAGCCCAATCGCATCCCTTCATTTGCACCAGTGACACAGTTTGTTCCAAAAGTCAAAGTAAATAGAAATGGAAGATCGGTACTCAGTATTCACTACAGGCAGGGATTCACGGATCCAGAATCTATTGCTTCTGGAAAATAAAGTTGGGAATCAGAATAAGCCCCTAAGCTCATAACATTAGATGATTACCCACAGTGGAAGCAAAGGTTTGAGATATACTAAAGTGTAGTTGATCCTAATCTATGGGAATTAATCGAGACATGGTATAGTATGCCGGTTGGTGTGGATGGAGTAATACTTACCTTAGGTGGCATGACTGATAGCCAGAAGGTAAAGTACAATGCAGAGAAGAAGGTGTATGCATTGCTGACTCAGTCAATTCCTAAGGTATATTCCATCAGTATTCTGAGAACAAGCATGCAAAGAAGCTATGGGATGCTCTGGAAAAACAGTATGCCGGGAATGCGTCGTTGAAAGCTCTAAAGGCTAAGGCTTTGAAACACGAGTTTGATAACTTCTCATCGATGGGCAAGGAGAGTTTGGATGATGTTATAGACCGCTTCTACAACTTAATGAGTGAGCTACACACTCATGGGGTTTTTACGTCCATGAAGACAAGGTTTCGAATTTCGCAGATGGCTTGCCAGAAAAGTGGGTTTCATTTGTACCAAACCTCAAATAGAATGACATTGTGGCAAATTTGGATATCAACGATTTCATCTTAAAGCTAAGAGAGGAAGAGTTGAGGATGATGTACATGTCACAAAAGTGTTCATATGATCTAAACCCCTCACTATACAATTCAACTCCTCAACCAATAACATCTGGAGCACCACTTCAAATACCATTCATGTTGAGTTCAGCTGCTCCATCCCAAGCCACTACTTTAGGATCTAACACGTCAGGGTCATCTTGCACCCAATAAATAGCACCTAAAGCCAATGCTACGAAATTGAAGACCGACAATCTCGGTAATGTGATTCTAGAGGTAGCAAAGGAGCATATGGACCTCCTAACAGCTGTCGTTCACTCCTATGACGGTCTAGTTGCAAGAAGGATAGGAAAATGCCATCTGGCAGATGAAAACTATCGGCAAGTAGATGAGAATGAGCTAGAAAAGATGGACATTATGTGGGCTCTTGCTAGTGTTGTCCAGAGGGCGAAGAATGTTGGGTTATGTAACATATAAATCAAAGCTTGTTTAACCATTTAAACTATTAAAACGCAGCGGATATAAGGTTTAAACATATGGTTACCAATCTGAAATTTTTACCATTTTAAGCCATAAGCAATACCCAAGAACATGGATCTTATATATATGTGAAATAGTGTGCTATCAAACCACAAAACAACTATAGGGTGTTCAAAGATACAACCTTTCTCGCACAAAATGTTGTAGATGTATAAGATGAAGATGAAGATGTTCTTGAATATCCAGCCCCCAAGAGAGGAAGCCTCAAGTTGTGATACCCACAAGCTCTTCGGAACACTTAGCTAGTTATGGAGCTCAACACCAAAACTCTCTACCAATGCACCTTCAAAATCCGAAATTTTCAGCCTTCTTGGAGCCTCTAATCCAAAAATTTTTAGCCTTATTGAGAGTATTCTTGCTTAAGTGTGTGTGAGAGAGAAAGGTGTATTTGATGGAAGATTGTAATTATGTCTAATGACTTGCAAGGACCAAGACAAAAGGTGGAGTCCCAATGCCTCACAATGGAGGGCCGAATTAGTTCAAAATGGGTTCCCCCATTTTGAAATTTTTTTATAAAACATACACCTTTAAATCCATAGTTTATAAAATGAAAACCTATTTTAATTTTATAACATTAACATACTCTCATTTCTTATTATTTAACAAACTTAAATAATGAAACACATAATTTCTCATGAACAAATTATCCGTATAATATTGTTCTATTACAAAAGTAACGTTTTAGAAAACCATTTTCTAAATTGGTGTTAATATTTAATTGTATGTGTCTTGGGCATATAAGTTCAAACAATCTCCCATTTGCACAAGATTCATAGAAGATTGATGCAAGCAGTAAATACCGCCTAACAACAGTTTACTACCCATAATACGTATGACTAAGTGACATTTAATAACATCATCCTCTTCAAGTACATACTTGAAATGTTTTAGGTGAATCAATCATCTATCCTTTCGTGACAGATGTTATGTTAAATCCCAGAGACATCTTACTCTCAACGAATAGGAGGGACAAATCCCATCGTGACTACATACGTCTCTCACAATTGCCTTATATCATACCTGAACTCAGACTTATGTACTGCCATGTTTTAGAATAGTGAAGAACTAACTCAAAGTATAATATTTGGTAAATATCAAGAACCAATATGTATCTCAGGTCATAGGATACCAAATGATGTTTGCCTTTACTCAAAATTACTTATGATCAGTCAAGAAGATTCCATGTAGTAATGTTTGAGATGCAGGTTAGTCCAATATTTGCATCCCATAAATATCTATGAACTTTGGCACCAACCTTTTGCTCTATATTCATCCAAATGAATATCTACCAATCCAAGTTCATAATAGTTTTACCTTCATACTTGTTCCCACAAGTATGAACAACTACAGACATTCTGAGTCAATAATTTACTCATGGATTTTAAACATGCAAAATAGGAATATTAGTTGAATCATTATAACCAAATAATTCATTCAAGTAATAAAGGGTTACAATATCTCAATACAAAAATTAAAGAGCATATCCAATCACTAGAATATTGAAGTCCCGTGGCACAAGTATGACTCTCATGCTTTGCCTTTTCAAGAAGCTTCGTGAGTGGATCCACAATGTTTTGATCCGTGTAAACTTTGTGAATACATGTCTTTCCCTTTTCAACTTCATCCCTTATGTAGTTGAATCTTCTTTCAATGTGCCTAGTATTTTTATGTGCACGGGGTTACTTGATTTGAGCAATCACACCCTCGTTATCATAAAGAATTTCTAGAGGGTCCTGAATGGAAGCGACCACCCCTAGATCGGCAATGAACTTCTTTAAACATGCAGCTTCCTAAGCTGCTAGTGAAGCGTCGATGTATTCTGACTCTATAGTTGATAATGCCACCACATCTTGCTTAGAGCCCTTCCAAGAGATTTCTCCTCCATTCAAGATGAAAATGTACCCTGATTGTGATTGTGAATCATCCCGATCAGTTTGGAAACTCGCATCTGTGTAACCCTTTACAACGAGTTCCTCCTCACCAGATCCTAGATTAGGAACATATCTTTTTTCCTCCTTAGGTACTTAAGTATGTTCTTAATAGCCATCTAATGACTGCTTCAAGGATATTCTTGGAATCAGCTTGTCATGCTCAAAGCACATGACACGTCCGGTCTAGTGCATATCATTGCATACATGATGGGTCCTATAGCAGACGCATATGGGATTCCCTTCATTTTGTCTTACTCATTCTTTGAGCTTGGACATTGAGTCTTACTCAATATCGTTCCTCTTTTAATAGGTACGGTACGTTTCTTAGATTTTTCCATATTGAACCTTTTCAAGATCATGTCAATGTATGCACTTTGATTTAAACCTATCAACCGCCTTGATCTATCCCTATAGATCTTTATTCCTAAAATATAGGTGGCTTCACCAAGATCTTTAATGGAGAAATAGTTTCCAAGCCAGGCTTTTACACTTTCCATTGTTGAATGTCATTTCCAAACAGGAGGATGTCATTGACATAAAATACTAGGAAAGTGGTGATGCTCCCACTAGCCTTCTTATATACACATGCTTCATCAGTGTTTTTGATGAACCCAAATTTGATTATCTCTTCATCAAAATGGTGATTCTAACTCCTTGATGCTTGCTTCAATCCACAGATTGATTTCTTTACCTTGCATACTTTGTTAGGATATTTCAAGTCGACAAAACCTTGAGGCTAAACCATATAAATATCTTCCTCAAGATATCCATTTAGAAAAGCGGTTTTGACATCCATTTGCCAAATTTCATGATCATAATTAGCAGCTATGGCAAACAATATCCTAACAGACTTTAGCATTGCAACCGGTGAGAAGGTCTCATCATAATCAACCCCTTGCTTTTGAGTGAAACCATTTGCTACAAGTCTAGCTTTATAAATATCCATATTTCCATGCATATCGGTTTTCTTCTTGAAAACCCACTTACTTCCAACTATGTTAGAGTTAAGAGGTGGTTCAACCAAGTCCCACATTTGGTTGTCATACATGGATTATATCTCAACATTCATGGCCTCAAGCCATTTGTGACAATCCAAATTGGACATTGCATCACGATAGGTGGTTGGTTCATCGAAATCTACCACATAACATCCATCTACGAAAAATCCATATCTTTCTGGTGGATTACTAATTCTACCAGATCTGTGAACGTCTTGTGTACATTGATAAAAACTTGATTATTCCCAACATCCTCATGTTGAGTGCTAGTGTCAACCAAACATCTATCGGTTTGTGGTTCTTGATCCTCCTCAACATCCACGGTTCTAAGAACTCAGCCTTGTTGGCAACAGACTCCTTTTGTTCTAATGGATCATAGAAATAACATCCCATAGAATCTCTAGGATATCCAATGAAGATACACTTAGTGGAATGGCTTTCTAGCTTGTTTGAGGTGGGAGTCTTAACATAAGCCTCACAACCCCATACCTTTAAATATGAAAGTGATGGAACCCTTCAATACCATATTTAAAAGGTGTCGTTTTCACCTTATTGGTTGGGGCCATATTCAAGATACGGGCCGCAGAAAGCAAAGCGAAACCCAAAAATGATAGTGGAAGTGAGCTTGTAGCCATCATAGATCGAACTATATCCATAGAGTTCGATTTCTCCCGCTCGGACACGCCATTTTGTTGTGGCGTTCCAGGTTAAGATAGTTGTGATACAATACCACAACTTTTAAGATGATCTCTAAAAGATTCACTTAGGTATTCACCTCCTCTTTCGGTGCGAAGATTTTTTATTTTCTTGTTCAGTTGATTTTCTACTTCTTTTTGGAAGATTTTGAACATTTCAAAAGCTTCATCTTTGTGTCTTAACAAGTACACATAATGTTGGACCAAAAGAACCAATGAGCCAAGATCAGAAAACCTCTAAGTCCCACATGATATCACAACAACTGCTGAAAGCTTCATCAGCAGTTCGACAAGTGCTGAAAACTCCAACAGCTGAAGATCAAGTGCTGAAGACTTCAACAGTTGAAGACTAAAGTGCTGAAGTCACAACAGCTGAAGAACATAAGTGCTGAAGGTGAACAGCTGAAGAACACAAGTGCTGAAGCTGAACAGCTGAAGAACACAACTGCTGAAGCTGATGTCCAAAGTACTAAAGTACAAGAGCTGAAGAGTTTACAAGTGCTGAAGATCAACAACTGGTGTACAAAGTCTGAAGACAAAGACTGAAGACATCAGCTGATGATATCTACTGAAGTCATCAGCTGATGAAACGTCTGAAGTTCAAGTCTGAAGATCAAGTACTGAAGTTTTAGTAGTTTGTCACAACAGCTGAACAGTACTTCTTCAGTAGTTGTGATATCAGTAGTTTTATGTTTTTACTTTCAGTAGTTTTGTAAAACGACTGAAGAGCTTGTTCTTCGGTCGTTGTAGTTTCAGTAGTTTTATGTTTTTCAGTAGTTATAATAACTGATAACACTTAGTATTTTTGTAAGGAGATGTCAGCTGTTTTGATATCTTCAATAGTTGTGTTTCAGTTGAAATAAATCTGTTAGATGTCACTATCAAGTGAGATCACAGACGTCACATCTCTTATATAAGAGGTGTCGACCTAATTGTAAGTGTGACATTTCGTTACCACGGAAGCGAATATTGAATGAAATACATTTGCAGAATTCTCTCTCTCTATAACCGTCTTTGTTCTTCATTGAATATCGTTTCGTTCTTGTGAATTGGCTAATTCATTGTTGGAATTCCGCTGCTATACTCTCAAATCAATCAAACGTAGATCACTGATCCTAACACATAACCATATTGACTATTGTCGTTGGTAAAGGTAATGAAGTATCTTTCATGGTACCTAGTCATTGGCTTAAAAGGACTACATACATCCGAATGTATGATGCGTAATAAATCTTATGCCCTTTAGGATTTGCCACTAAAAGGTGCCTTAGTCATTTTACCTTGTAAACAAGATTCACATACATCAAATGAATCATATTCATTTGCTTTTAAAAGACCATTCTTTTGAATTGTTTGAATGGGCTTTTTGTTTATATGACAAAGACGGCAATGTCGAACATAGGTATCACTCAAATCCAATTTGAGTTTCTTAGTGGTGGTTTGGTACAATGAGCTATCATATAATGTGTTTTCACAAACCAATTCATAAATACCATTAATAGGAATAGCTTTAAAATAAAATATGCCATTGAAAGAAACATGAATTTCATTTTCAATAAATGTTAAAACATAACCATATTGTGTTAATTGGGCAACAAAAATAATGTTCCTAGTCAAACTAGGAGCATACAAAATATTGTTCAAAATTGCTTCCAAACCATTTGGAAACTTCAAGATGTAGTCCTCTCAGCCTTCAACTTGAACTTTTGACCCATTCCCCGTGTGGAGGCTAACATCCCCTTTCTTGAAGTCCTTACTTTTTTGAACCCCTGCAATAAGTTGCAAATGTGAGTTCCACATCAGTATCCAATACCCATGTGTTAGTGGATATTAAATTAAGAACAATATGAATCACAAAAATTGTACCTGACATTTGCCTGGCATCCCTCTTAGCTTGCAACTCTTTGAGATGGACACAACAATTTGTTGCCCAATGTCCAATCTCCCCACACTTAAAGCATCGGTCATTCGAAGCAACCTTTGGCTTCTTCTCCACTAGTTTTGGTGGTGGGGCTCTTGCCACTCCCTTTCCCTTTCCCCTAACATGCACCTTACCCTTGACAATATTTTCCTTGGGTGCGGGGTGAGGCCTCTTTTTGTTCCCATGTTCATTGAAGGTTTGAACAGGTAAAACCCTTTTACCCATGGATGCCTCGGTAGTTTTGAGCACAGAGTGAAGCTCACTTATGTTCTTGTCCCACCCGTTCATGTTATAGTTCATGACAAAGTTGTCAAACCTTTTTGACAAATAGTTGAGGATCAAATCCATAGCCAACTCTTTCAAGACGAGACAATTCAGTCTTTCGAGGCGTCAATGTGGCTTTTCATCTTAAGTACATAAGATGAAACAGATCGGGTGTTGTATGCTCCATGATGTTCATACTCCTTTAGGAGATCTGGAGTCATACTTGCCAACATGAGGCAAAACACTTGGACCGAGTCCTCAGTGTATTTCACCCAATTATTGTTGGCCTCCTCATCCTCCTCATTAGAATGATCGGGAATCTGATCGTCTAAGATGTACGATTGTTTCTGTTGCTTGAGAACAATACTCAAGTTTCAAAACCAATCAATAAAGTTGTTATGGTTTAGACGCTCGTTTCGAAGAATGGTCTTTAGTGACAGTGTGTGAGTAGACGGGATTTCATTATTTTTATTATTGTTGGTGCCCATCTATAAAATATAACAAACTCCAATTTTAGTATTTATGATATTGTTCATATTTTAATAATTAGAGCCCTTTTTAAGTGTTTTACACAATTTTAAAATTCTAAAATTCCAGAATCCAACGTTACATTTAAATAGTAGTTAGCTGACCTTTATCCCATTATTTATATAACAAGATAGTCAACATTTTGACAATTGCAACCCTTTGCAACTTCTAGGGTATGGGATCGACTTTAAAACATCATATGTATAGTCGGCATGTTTATCCCATTAACACCTTTGTAAACCATATTGTAGGTGATCCATTTAACATGGTTTGCAAATCAAGTTACCCTACTTGCACACACATGTGAGTTTTCCAACATAAGTTGTTAGGTGACCTTTATCCCACAAATATGGTATCCCCATCTCAAATCACAGGTTCCCTCAAAATGGTTAGGTGACCTTTATACCATTAAGAATTTCCAAGTAACTCAAGTGTTTTGCAAAAGGATGGTGTTAAACTTGTTTAAAATTTTTTTTAAGATTTCATAATCTTAGTTTAGAAAACTTTATGTACCTTATATTTGCATGCTTTCAAATACAACATACCCTATGGTTCACTTTTAATAAAACTCCCTTTATTAAATTCATTAATCCTTTTAATAACCTTTTATTAACCACTTCATGATAAAGAACCATCAATTTTCACCTTGTTATGTTTGTTAATGAGTTTGTTATGCATATCCAAATATCTACCAACAATCATACAACAAGCATCCAAACAAGCATAATCATACAAACATAAGTGCATAACCACAGCCACTAAGATTACCACACTTCTTTGCCATCACAAGTGTTGTCATAAGGTCTTTCCTAAGGGTTAAGATGACACATCAAAATGTGTCCATTGACTCCCACTTGAATCCACATCCAAATGCTTCAAGTGTCCATGTCTTTTGTGTCCTTCTTTAGGTCTTCATCTTGTGCATCTTCTTTTACAAAATCATATCCTAATACATATTTTTCTAATGAAAGGATACACGTAATCTATTTATTACATAACCAAATGAATAAATAAATTACAACCCAAAATACAAACACAAATATTACAACCCTTTCAAGAATCAAAACCAACATGACAAACCACAAACAACCAAATCCAAAACACATAAGGCCAAGGCTATGTTATGCACCAAAATATGAAACATATTCAACATCAAAGAACAACAATGAACCCCTTATTTCAGCTCTAGTGTTTCGGCCAACATGAACCAAATCTTTATTGTTTTGCCCAAACAACACAATGAACCATTTGATCTTTATCTTTCAAGGTTTACACTAAAGCATGCAAGATTAAACCTTGAACATAAGGGATTCCATCATCCACAACAAAACATTCCCTAATGGGTTGAAAAATCCATGAATACTAACTTTTCAAGAACTTTTGAAGCACATATTTCACATATCCGGCTCTAGATGCCATTGTTGTATTATTTAACATGTAAATCAAAGCTAGTTTAACCATTTCAACTATTAAAACGCAGCGGATATAAGGTTTAACGTATGGTTACCAATATGAAAGTTTTGCCATTTTAAAACAAAAGCACAACCCAAGAACATGGATCATATATATATTATATATATATATATATATTATATATATATATATATATATATATATATATATATATGTGTTTGTGTGTGTGTGTGTGTGTGTGTGTGAAATACTTTGCTATCAAACCATAAAACAACCATAGGGTTTTCAAAGATACAACCTTTCTTGCACAAAATGTTATAGATGCATGAGATGAAGATGAAGAGTCCTTGAATATCCAGCCCCCAAGAGAGAAAGCCTCAAGTTGTGATACCCACAAGCTCTTCCAAACACTTAGCTAGTTAGGGAGCTCAACACCAAAACTCTCTACCGAAGCACCTTCAAAATCCGAAATTTCCAGTCTTCTTGGAGCATCTAATCCGAAATTTTTTAGCTTTGTTGAGAGTGTTCTTGCTTAAGTGTCTGTGAGAGAAAGGTGTATTTTATGGAAGAGTGTAATTGTGTCTAATGACTTGCAAGGACCAAGACAAAAGGTGGAGTCCCAATTCCGCCCAAATGGGCGGCCGAATTAGTTCAAAATGGGTTCCCCCATTTTGAATTTTTTTTATAAAAAATACACTCCATTAATCCATAGTTTATAAATTTATATCCTATTTTAATTTTATAACATTAACACTTTTTTATTTGTTATTATTTAACCAACTTAAATAATGAAAAAAATAATTTCTCATGATCAAATTATACATATAATATTATTCTATTACAAAAGCAATGTCTTAGAAAACCCATTTTCTAAATTGGTGTCCATATTTATTTGTATGATCTCATCAACAAATAAACATATATTGGTGTTTGTTTTGCTTGTTATTGGGTATGACCTGACTTGGATCATAACGTATTAACCACATCAATCTTGCATGTGTCATGGGCATATAAGATCCAACAAAGAAGTTTGTTAAGAAGACTAGACAGAACTTGATAGCCACAAAGGATACAACTTTTGGTTTTGACAAAACCAAAGTTACCTCTTTTAACTGTGAAGAGAAAAGGCACTTTAAACGTGAATGTGTGAAGCCCAAGAAGACAGGAAATGGTAATCCGTTATCATCCTTCAATCACTAAGATAAGCCCATAAGTAGTACTGCATCATCAACCACGGATCCTAAGGCCTTGACAGCTCAAGATGACGAAGGGTAAGATTGGACCTTTCGGTGTGTATCTCCAGGAGAATCCAACATTGCATGTGTTGAGGTTTTGGATGATGACACCATAACTGAAGGTGTTATAAAAGTTGAACTAGTAATGTCAGATCATGAAGATACTGCTACTGTGGTCACTCACCTGAATGAAGAAGGTCAAAGTTCAACATGTTCCGAATCACCGGCACCAAAAAAGTCAAACTCTGCTATGATGGCTGATTCAACCGAATCTTCTCAAGTAAGTTCCAAAGACCAACTTTTTGATAGTCATGCTTGTAATGAATGTAATAAATTTAGAGAAAGCATAGACTCAAAATTTGTTAGGTTATTAGATCACAATGATAGCTTAGTAAATGACTTACAACTATGCACGGAAGCGAACAAAATTTTAAAACAATGTGAGCACAGTTACAAAGAGAAAAAATTGAACAGTTAAATAAACAAGTAAGGGAAACCAAAGTTGTAGCATTTAAGCAAGAAAATGACACAAAGTTCTATTCAAACTCCCTAGAAGAAACTAAGAACAAAAAGCAGTTTTGGAAGTCGAAGTAAATTCTTTAAAACAAAAACTACACAGTTGGACCAGTTCTTCTCACATAGTCCAGTACTTAGTAAGAGAACGCAACAACGGGGAGGGGTTGGGTTACAAAGTCATTCCACCACCACATGAGACCTTGTTGAATGCTAAATGCAAACCAATTAATGACAACCCAATGAAGGATTATGTGTGTCTACTCCTCTTGTAAGTGATCCAGATTCCACAAGTAGAACTATTGAATCTGTAACTAAATAAAAGGAGACCACTTTAAAGTCAAAGGGTAAAATGCCTATTGTTGATTTGGATGAACAATTTGAAAGGGTTAAGGTAAAGTCAAGTTCAGACATGTCTAATTCTAAACCCAAAAAGACCAAACAAGTTAACAAACACGTGCATCATGTTTAAGTCCAAATAAAAAAAGGGTAAAGATGTTAAAAAGGTTCAAACAATTAATTTTGTTAAAGAAGATAAAACATCTAAACAATAAGTGACAAAACCCAAACACACTAAAGTCACACCTGTGTTGTACACGTCCCCACAGAAACAGTTCCACCAACATGTCGAAAGTAGATCATGCTTCAATCATGGAAAATATGGAGACATTGCTTCTTTTGTCCTTATTATCAGACACCAAGGAAGAAAGTTGAACTTAATGACACTAAACCAATTTCTTCCAAAAGGAGTTCTATGACCCCACCAAGAAGAATTAGAGAACATAAAGTTCAAACCCTAACCCAGTTGTCTGTTTATCACAAACAAGCCTTACACAAAACTGGCTTATGGAAAGAAAAATCAAGTTCAATGTCTGATAATAAGCACAGGAAGAAGAATGATCTGCCCTCTCCCTTCAATGGATTGTGGGTAGAATTCATGATGTGTGTTGCCTCTGGGTCACTCAAGCCAGTTAAGGCTTGGGTCCCTAACCTCAACTAATCATTTCCTTTTAAATGTGCAGGGTGTCCGCTATAGTGCTTCTACAAATACCTGGATTGTTGATAGCGGAGCATCAAGACACATGACTGGAAACCTATTGCTTCTATCAAATGTCAAACAAGTTAAAGGAGGACACGTTTCGTTTTCTAGAAGTAAAGGAGGCTACATCGAATGTGCAGGTGTTAGGATCTCAGCCCTTGGTTTAATCGATTGAACAGATATAGCAGCGGAATAGCTCAGAATTAGACAAATTCAAGCAAGAACATTCGATATAAAGCGATAAAAGAATTTTATTATAGAGAGAGAAATATCAGACAAAAGGAATATTGCATTAAGATTGTCGGCCTCAATGGCACGATTACAGGTGAGTCATCCTTCCTTATAAAGGAAAGAGTGACGTAGGCTGATGTCACTTGAAAGTGACATGTAACCGTTTTATAACTACTGATGTTTACAACACTGAAGATGTCAACAATTGACATCTTCTTACAAATGTTCCTAAGTGTTAAACATCTTATTTACAACTACTGAAAAACATAAAACTACTGATACTACAACAACTAAAGAACAACCTCTTCAGTTGTTTACAAGTACTGAAAAGGAAACAAACTACTAAAAAGAAAAAAAACTACTGATGAAGAAAAACCATCACAACAACTGAAGAAGCCCTCTTCAGCTGTTGTCATCAGCTGTTAGCATCAGCTGATGTCTTCAGTACTTGAACATCAGACTTTGTCTTTCAGCTGTTGATCTTCAGTCTTTGTCTTCAGTACTTGTTGAAGTCTTCAGACTTTAGATCTTCAGCTGTTGTCTCAGTCTTTGTCTTCAGTACTTCAGAATACTTCAGCAGTGTATTCTCAGACTTTGTAGAACAGCTAATCAGGTCTTCTTCAGCTGTTGTGATGTCCTGTGGGACTTAGAGGTTTCTCTGATCAGGCTCATTGGTTCTTTTGGTCCAACAAACTCCCCCTGAACCAATGCAGCCAAAACTCTAAGTTATTGACGAGTCCCACTTATTTTGGCAGATAGATTGGTCTTTTTATCCTCTTGATTAGATGAGAAGTGACCCTTTTTCAGCACCGGCCTGGGAAGAAGTCTCTGATGATCTGTTTTGCATGATATGGTTGGGAGCTCTGTATTGGGGACTAGGACACTAAGCTGTTACCCCAACCATGAGATCTACTTCCCGTGTATCAGCCTATAGGATTCCCTGGTGTAAGCCCTTAAACATGATCTGCTCATCCATTGTCAGCACCTCGGGCACACCATCAAACAATCCTTCTCGGCCATACACTTCAGAGATGTACTTAGCCTGTTTTCCATTCTTGAGCTCAACCGTGGTTATTTGTCTGTAAGCAAACTCATCTGGATGAGTCCCTTCTAAGAGCAGGTTGAGCTCATCTTGTTTGAAGTTTTCAAGTCTTTTGTAAACCAATCCCTTCTTTATGATTTTATTCTCCAACATCTTTTGGGGTGGTTGTTTGGCTTCATAAGCTTTCTTGAACTCTTCTACAATTTCCCAAGGGGACACTACAAGAACCACAGTGATGTCTTCGTCGACAACCCTCTTCACTTGGCCCTTGTATTTTGAAGGAATTCTTTCTTGACAATCCGGTGTGCCACCCTAGGATCAGGCCATATCCTTACTTTTTTCCTTTGGTATTGAAAGGTATTAGCAAGGGTGTACAATCTTAAGACTTCTTTCTTCATGCTAATCATTGAAGAGGATGTGGCATATGCTTTGTCAATGCTTTTCAGCATTTCCTCATCATGTCTTTGCATCTGTTCCTCTTCAATCTTTATCATCACATCATGCATTTGAGAAGCAGGAGTGATGGACATTGGATTAGCCTTAGGCAAAGTGATAACTGCAGAGAGTGGCAGTCTGTCTTCATCCTCCTCTTCTTCTTCATCAGCCCTCAGTACCTTTCTTTTCTTTTGTCTAGGTACATCACTGGCAGTGGGTTTTGGGTTAAAGGATTTGGTTTTGTGGGTTGGATGGTTGGTTTAGAGGGTAAAGGGGTTGTTTTAGTGGGTTGTGGAGGTAGTGATTTTGAGGATAGAGGCTTTTCAGACTGTTTTAGCATTTTGGCTGTAAGGGAGGCTTTAGTAAATTTTGTCAGTTCTTTTCGGTTCCTAACCCCAGCTTCATTTAATACCTCAATCACTAAACCTTTGGAGTATGCTTCAGACGAACAAATCTTGGTGGTTATTGCCAAGATGTTGTCCCTGGTCCAGGCCCTTATTTCTATGAGAGATCTTCCCAAGTATTTGGCTACAAATCTAATCATTATCTCCAGCCTTTCTCTTTCTAAGGCATCATAACTGGCCCATCTTGAGTTGATCTCCTCTGTCTCCAACCTTCTGATCTCGGAGTCTAGTTGTTGGATGTCAAAACCCTGCCTATATAACTGATCAATGATTTTATCCATTGAACGGTTATGGTTGGCATCAGCTTCTTTCACCATTCATTCAGCTCTTTCTCCTTCTCAGACTCTCCTTTCCTCTTTTGATATGTGACATGAAAGTCTTTTTGACTTTCATTCACTTCAGCTCTCTTCTCACTCTCCTTCTCCTTCTCATTTACCTTCTCTGATTCTTTCTCCTTCTCCCCATCTGTCCTCTTCCTTTTTCCTTTAACTGACTGACTCTCCCCCTTTTTGGTTGCATTGGGTGCAAGGGTTTGAGCATAAAAGTGATTTGGTCACCAACTCCTCCACCAGGGGTTGTATTATTGTAGGAAGCCTCTCATCAATGGCTTTGATCACTATATCTGTGATCATGGGAGTGATGAAAGGTAGGGATTTTTGAAGTTAGCAACTGATTGATCAGGATGGTTCTGTTCCTGAGAATCAGTGCCAAAGCAGAGGCTGGTGGCTTGGAAGTATGTATTGGCTCAGTGTTTAGGGGACCTTCAGAAGAAGGTGCCATCTATGGGTGTATTGTGGTGGCAGATGGACTTTCATCCTGAGACATCTTGGCCAGCAGCTCTTTGAGTCTGCTAACCTCATCCTCTAGGATAGTGTTTTGAGCAACTACATCATAGAAGAAGCTCAGGTCATCATCAGTTGATACTGAATCACCTGACCTCCTGACAGAGTCAGGATAACATGCCTTGAGTGTAGATCAATTATAGCATGTGCCCCTTGTTCTTGGTTCTGGGGACTTCCAGCCTCAGACTATGTCCTTCATCAGTTGTTGCCGCTGGTGAGGTCCTAGAGATGTTACCAACTGCATCCTGGTCATTTGCTGAGTCAGGGGCAGTGGCAGCCTCACCAGAAGATCGCACCTCCTTGTCTACACCAGGAGATGAAACATGATAACCCCTGTGCTATGGGTTGACAGAAGCATTGTGATCCTCCCCCTCAGGTGTTGAGGATATCCCAGTAGTGATTAGTGTCTGGGTGGGGGGTGAGGAATGCAACTGCGTGAGCACTTTTGCAACAATTATTGTAGGCTTTGAGGGGCGGTTGCATCAGGGAGAGGGTGTGGAAGCAGTGTGCACCCGGGACGAGTGGTGCTCTTCAATGGTAATCCCCTCAAGTGAGGAGGATCCCAGCAGTGTGGCTTCCCTTTGAGTGGTGGCATCAGGTTCCTTTTGAGAGGAAACCTGAGCGGCTTCGGTTGGTGGAGTCATAGTCTCTACTGGTGGGTTATTTCCAGTAGAGATACCTGCTTTGGTGTAGCAGGAGCATCCTCAGGGGACTCAACTCCTGAGTAGCCTTCTTAGGCTTCTTCTTTGTGGGTTTGGAGGGGACTCTGGATGTGGAAGTGGAGGCTGTGGGTTCCAGCTGCGTGGGTTTGCTCAGCTTGGCAGCCTGTTTAAGAGTTTGGTCAGTGTTGTGTCGGGAGTATACCTCCGGCAATACAGCCAAAGCAGGGACTCCCAGACCAACTAGTCCCTCAGCAGAAAGCTGATTCTCTATTATGGCCATTATAAACCGAGGATATAGTATCCAACGGTTAGAAAGTGGTTTTGTGGCCATATCCTTGATTTCAAGAAAAATTATTTCAGAAAAGTTTAGTGGTTCTTGTTCAAGGATAGAGAACAGTACCTCTTGCCATCTGGAAGACAGTTGATCCCAAGAAGAAGTCTTCGAGGCCAGGCAAACATTTACCATATGAAATATCAAGCGTTCAGCATCTGGAAAATGTTTCTTCAGGATGGTCGAAGCACTAAGATCGCCTTGATATCCATGTTGTCCAAATGAAAGATCAAGTTGGCGCTTAGGATATCCAACAGGGTAGGCAGCATCATCTAATAATAATATCTGGCGGATGGTAGCAGTAGAGATGACCACCTTATGAGAGTTGATGGACGAATGGATAGATTCTCCATTAACAGTTGCATTCGTCCAAAACTGATGTAGCGAATCGGCATAAATGATTGGATTTAGGAGGAAAGCCGTTTTCAGTGGTGATTGGACCATAAGATCTATAGCATTATCGAATTTGGTCCAAAAGGGCGATT
Organism: Flaveria trinervia; assembly: GCA_025506515.1. Lineage (NCBI taxonomy): Eukaryota > Viridiplantae > Streptophyta > Magnoliopsida > Asterales > Asteraceae > Flaveria > Flaveria trinervia. Next base: position 34,674,204 of record CM046449.1, on the reverse strand, counting down.
TAGTGAGGTACGCGACACAGTTGTGTCGAGGCTTGAGTTGCATGGTCGCCATTAATGAAGGTGAAAGATTTTCAGAGCTTTTGAATTTTAGGTCGTGAAAGAATGAAAAACTCTGAAAGAGGGATCAGATATATATAGGGTACGGGTTATGAAACGACCGAAGGTTTTGGTGTTAGTCATCAGTATTTGAAACAACTGATGACGTGGTATTAACTTTCAGAGGTTGAAACGACTGATGGTATTGGTGTGGTCAGCAGTTATAAAACAACTGAAGACATGGTGTTTACAATCAGACGTTGAAACAACTGAAGTCTCTGATTTAGGCATCAGTAGTTTTAAAAAAATAAAACTACTGAAGACAAGTTGGACTTCAGATGTTGAAACAACTGACTTGGTATTAGTCATCAGTAGTTGTGAAACTACTGAAAGACCTGGTTGTGCCATCAGTTGTTGTAAACAACTGAGACTTGGTGTTAGTCATAGTGTGAAACTACTGAAGACATGGTATTGCTTCAGTTGTTTATGAACAAACAGCAGTTTGTGAACTACTTGAGAGAGTACTCATCAGTAGTTGTCGTCAATGCATAGCCTTTCAGCTGTTCATACTGTCCTCAACACTTACTCATCAGCCTTTTTGCTGTTTTCAGTTGTTTCATAGGACATCAGTACTTATCTGTTTCTACTGATTTCAGTAGGTGTAATACATCAGTAGTTTAGAACAGATAGAGTACAGTACTTAAAGCATTTAGCCTTCAGTAGTTATAAAAACTACTGAGGGTAAAATAACTCATCAGTACTTATATGTGACATGGTTACCAGTGATCATCAGTAATTACTGAGATCATCAGTAGTTGTCACTTATTCTAGCTGCAGCATACCAAGCTTAACACCAGGTTGTGGAAAGTTGAACTATCCAAAGGCTTAGTAAAAATGTCTGCAAGCTCATCAGCACTAGGCACAAACATAGGATTAATTAGACCCTTTTCAAAACAATCTCTTATAAAATGATGTCTAATTTCTATATGTTTGGTTCTAGAGTGCTGGACTGGATTTTTGACAATGCAAAGAGCTGAAGCACTATCCATTAATAATGGAGTCTTAGTCTCTGTAATGCCATAATCCAAAAGTTGATTCTGAAGCCAGAGTACTTGGGATGTACAACTTGCAGCAGCAATGTACTCGGCTTCAGCAGTAGATGTAGCAACAGATGTTTGTTTCTTACTCTGCCAAGAAACCAAACAGTTGCCTAGGAATTGACATCCACCGGAAGTTGATTTCCTGGTCAACTTACACCCTGCATAGTCACTATCAGAGAAAGCAACTAATTTGCAAGAATGTCCAGTGCAATACCATAAACCTAGAGATTGTGTACCTTGCAGATATCTAAAGATCCTCTTGACTGCAATCAGATGAGACTCCTTAGGTGCACCTGAAATCTAGCACAAACACATGTAGCAAACATAATATCTGGTCTAGAAGCTGTTAAATACATCAAGGAACCAATCATACATCTGTAAAGAGTTTCATCAACATCTTTACCTTTCTGATCAACATCCAATTGGTGGTGTTGCACATGGGAGTAGAACAGGTTTACAGTTTTGTAAATCAAACTTATTCAAAGATCTTTTATGTATTTAGACTGATGAATAAAAATTCCATCAGCTTTTTGTTTGATTTGCAAACCTAGAAAGAACTGTAATTCTCCCATTGCACTCATTTCAAACTTCTGTTGCATTAAGTTTTGGAATTCCTCACACAATTGAGGATCAGAGGATGCAAATATAATATCATCAACATAAATTTGAACAAGTAGCTTATGCTGATCCACCTTCTTAATAAATAAAGTTTTATCTATGGAGCCTCTAGTGAAATTATTCTGTAGAAGAAAGTTTGATAAGGTCTCATACCAGGCTCTAGGTGCTTGTTTCAACCCATAAAGAGCTTTATCAAGCTTATATACCCATTCTGGGTGCTTATTATCCTCAAAGCCTGGTGGTTGACACACATAAACTTCTTCTTTATGTTACCATATAGAAAAGAACTTTTGACATCCATTTGAAAAACTTTAAGATTGTGGAGTGCAGCATAGGCTAAAAACACTCTAATTGCCTCCAGTCTGGCTACAGGGGCAAAGGTTTCATCATAATCAATACCTTCTTCTTGTGCAAACCCCTGCACAACCAGTCTGGCCTTGTTCTTAACAATTAGCCCATTTTCATCAGTTTTATTCCTAAACACCCATTAGTGCCTATTGCACACTTACCTGGGGGTAGAGGAACAAGCTCCCACACTTGCTGTTTTTGAACTGAAGAAGAAGCTCAAGCTGCATGGCTTCAACCCATCCATTGTCTCTCAAAGCTACATGATAGTTCTTGGCTCTAGCTGACTGATGAAGAGAGCATAGAAGCAGAAATTGGACAACTGGCTTCTGGTTGAAACACCAGCATTGATATCACCAAGGATTTGAGACATTGGGTGATTTTTCAGCTCTTGGTAAACAATCAAATCTGTGCAAGTGTTTGTAGGACCTTCAGCAGCAGCAGATGTTGATGCAGATTCTTGAAACCATGAAGATGGTGGCAACTCAAATGAAGTTGAGGATGCAGAAATCTCATCAGCATTTGTTGTGGATGGTGCTGCTGGAGCTACAGGAGCATCAGGTTTAGAGGACCCAGGCAGTTGGTCACTAAACCTGAAGAGGTGATTACTACTATCATCATCATCTTCAGCAGTAACACCAGGTGATGAACTGTTGACAGGAGCAACAGCAGGAGATTGATAAGGAACATATTGCAGTATGTCCAAATCAAAGAGCTCCACAGGGCTTTGTGGAATCTTGTCCTTTGGAGATTCATTGAACTTGACATGTAGAGTCTCTTCAACCATCTTTGTTCTTCTGCAGTTGAAGACTCTGTATGCCTTGCAAGTTGATGAATAACCAACAAAGTACCCTGCATCCACCTTAGGATCAAATTTCTGGAGCTGATCCTTTGTGTGAGAATGAAACAGGGACACCCAAATGCTCTAAAGAATGAAATGAGAGGGGCCAAATGATGTAGAACTTCATATGGAGTCTCATCACCTCTGATTTATTAGCACTCTATTCTGCACATAGCATGCTGTGTTGACAGCTTCAGCCCAAAAGGTAATGGCAGTCCAGAATCAGCCAACATAGACCTTGCAGCTTCAATGAGGGTCCTGTTCTTTCTCTCCACAACTCCATTCTGTTCAGGAGTTCTTGGAATACTAAACTGCCTCTTTATTCCCTTGGAAAGGTAAAACTCATCAAGTGTATTGTTCCTGAATTCTGTTCCATTGTCACTTCTAATACACTTGACTGAGAGGGAATACTGCTTCTCAGCATACAACACAAAGTTTATGATCTTCTGTGCAGCTTCATCCTTTGAATGTAGAAAGAAAGTCCATACAAATCTGGAGTAATCATCCACAATTACCAGACAGTATTTCTTCTTGCCATGCTCATCACTCTCACAGGACCAAAGAGATCCATGTGAAGAAGTTGTAAGCAGGCAGTGGACTTTGGTTCTTCAATAGGTGGGAATGAAACCTTGTGCTGTTTTCCTTTCAAACAAGCAGTGCAGTGTTTTCACACTTGAACTCCTTCATAGGCATTCCCCTTACTAAACTATGGTGTATCAGCTGATTCATGTTCTTGAAGTTAACATGTCCCAGCCTTCTATGCCATAGATTAGATTCTTGAGGAGAGGCCTTGGAAAATAGGCAAGGATGGCCTTTGAGATCTATTTTCTTGGAAAGATCTAAGGCATACACTCTTCCTGTCCTGTTGGCCTTCAGGAGAGTGTGAGCATCCAATACCTTGTCAATCAAACTCAGAACTTTGGATGACAGAATCCTGCAGTTCTGGCTTGTGAAAAGGGCAACATGGCCTTTGTCACACAATTGACTGACACTCAAGAGGTTATACTTGAGATTTTCCACATGGTTGACATCATCAAACCTTATTTCCCCATTGGAAACAAAGCCCTTCCCGATGATGTAACCTCTTGCATCATTGCCAAAGGAAACAAAACCCTTCCTTCCTGGAGAGTAGTCATTAAGAAGTGAGTTGTTCCCAGTCATATGCATAGATCCCCCACTGTCTACATACCAGATGCTACTTTGGCATGTTGAAGAAACCTGCATAATAAACAATCAGTTAGTTTTGGAGACCCAAACCTTTTTGGTTTTGGGCCTGGTCTCATCAATAGATGGTAAACTAACAGGTTATTGGGCACAATAGCTAGGGTGAAGGAGATGGTGTAGAAGAGGAATCCTTGGCTTGGATCTCCTTTTCTGGGGTTTCACACAGGGCCATCAAGTTGGTTAACTCTTCCCAACAGATGTTGAACCATCATTACCAGCTGTGTCTGATTCTGGGAAGAGCTTTCAGCTCTTCAGACACATTGGTATTGGTGTTTGATGATGAGTTCTTGTGTTGCACCATCTTCTTTTGAGCAACCTCAGCTGTTGCCTGTTGCACTCCTTCCCTTTTAGATTTCTTTTTGGACATAGGAGTAACAGGATTTGATGCTGCTGGTACAAACTTGGACTCAAACTCAGTTTTCATTTTAGCCAAGTTTTCTTTAATTTTCTCTTTTGTTTGAGTTTGGATCCCTTTTTGTACCAACAATCATCTGTGAGATGATTGAATAGACCACATATTTCACATGGTTTCTTCTTCATCTTCTGTTGATCATCAACTAAAGAAGATGAAACTACTGAAGACTTGCTCTTCAGCAGTTTAGAAGCACTTTTTGCCTTCTTGTCAACTTCCTTAGTAGGCTTCAAATCCTTCCTACTGACAGTTTTCTTCTCTTCAGTGCTGTCAGTCATTGGGATTTGAACTCCAGATGTTATCCCCTGCTCTCCAGTACCCTCAGTACTTCTAGGGATAACACTTGGGTTGATCAACTCATTGATCATGTGAGTGTCAGCAGTTGAACCATCAATATCAGCTGATAGGTTCACAGAGGGATTACTACTGACTTCAACTACTGATGGTGCTTTATCAAGTAGTGAATCACATGATGAGGTGGATTGGTCATTACTTTCTCCATCAGATTCTACTCCTGCTCTTGAAGCAAAATCTGTAGGAGGAGCAGTGTGATTATAACCAATTCCAAACTTCACATTGGAAGCTGTTTGCTTACTAAGAAGCATTTCAAAGCCCTTGCAAGATTGTACCCATCGATCACACTCTACTTGGGTGACAGCAAGAGTATCTTTGAGGTCTTTGTACTTCTCTAAGAGTACATCCTCCCTAGCCTTATCATCAGAGATTTGGCATTTTAATTTATAAATCTCATCAGTTTTCTCTTTCAGCACAGACTCAAACTCAGCTTTATTTTTGGAAATTATTTGTTCTAGCTCTACATTTTTATTGATTAAAGCCACATTTGCTTCTCTAATAGAGGCAAATGCTGCTATGCAAGTTTCAGAACATAATTTGGCCTTAGCCCAGAGGATACCTGTGATACCTGTGTTGAAGAGGTACTTGAGGATGATCCATCAGAGGATTCCAAAGTCATGAGAGCTAGATTTCCAAAAGGATGCTCACCACCATGTTGACCAGCACCTGAGAACAGTTGTTCATTACCAGACACATCATCTGGTAAGCTGCTCCAGTCAACAACTCCTGGTGTGAAGAAGCTGTGTTGTTGAAGTTGATTAGGTTGATGAGATTGGGATGGTTGAGGCTCAGGGAGTGCATGTGGTTGCTGAGCAGTGGGTGCTTGAACCTGGCCTGGTTGTGGCAATAGCAGGGGTATGGATATGGCATTGGCCCCTGTGGAACCAAATATGCAGGAGATTGTGGGATGATGATAACCAGAATTGACAGGTTGTTGCCCTCTGTTTTGTTGACTATTGCCAGGGAAAGTCACAAAAGGTGCAGGAGAGTTAGATCCAGATGATCTACATTCTCTTGCAAAGTGTCCAAGCCTGTGGCATTTATGGCACTTCAACTTACTCTTGTCAAAACCAACTTGGTTTTGCCAGAGAGTCCTGGGAATTTCCTTCCAGTTCTTTTGTAGAACTTCTGAGATCTGATATTTATCAAGGCCATTTGGCTCAAAATATCCATCTCTTCTAAGTCATCATCAGCAATCCCCTTGAGATCATCCATGATGAAACATAGATTGTCACTATTACTACCAGCAGAATAACTATCAACACTCACAAAGGCAGGCTCAGAATGTTTGTAGAGAAATCAATATGCTCATCATACTGGCTTTCAGATGACGCATATTCTGACTCTTGATGTCCAATCAGGGCAGTGTTCCCTTGGACAAAATCCTCAGTAAGCTTGCCAGATGAAACCAATTTCCTTTTCTGCTCTATCTCTCTCTCGAATGTAAGCAGTTTCCCATGAAGTTGGGTGAGAGATAGGCGATCAACATCAGCATTTGAGCGTAGAACAATGGTATATGTGTTCCATCTCTCAGGCAGTGATCTTAGGAATCTATGGTTCATCTGACTCTGGTATATTCATGTTTAACCATTTTCAATTCAGAGATTAAACATGAAAACCGCTCAAATTGTTGAGTCAGAGTCTCACCCTTTCTATGAGAGAAAGTCTCATATTGTTGGGCGAGGATTTCCTGTTGTTTGCTAAAACCTCATCAGTACCACCAAATTGTTCTTTGATGGCTTTCCAGAGGTCATGAGCAGACTCACAATGCAGAAGCCCAGAGTAAATCTCATTAGGAATAGCCATAGCCAAAATTCCATGGGCTTTTGCATCGATTTCAAACAACTTCTTGTCCTCATCGGAGTATTGCTCCTTCTTCTTTGGAACCAACTGGTTTGTTTCCGGATCATTCACCATTGGCTTATGTGGTCCATGTACCACAGATGTCCAACAACCTGAGCTATTGACAGACAGGTGATGGAGCAATCTTCTCTGCCAAATGTTATACTCATTCCTCACCAAGATCGGAGGCTTGGTAGAGGATCCAGTATTGAAAGGATCATTCGAAGAAGTAGTCATTGTGAACCAGACAGATTCAAGTAAATACACAATATAAAGCAGCAGAACACCACAAAGAACCTCAAATAAAACGGCAGAAGTGATACACTCTCTATCTCTATAACACTAGATTGCGAATTTGCTTGAATTCGATCAAACTTAGAGCGATTGAACAGTTTCAATGATCAATTGTTAGATCGATCAATGATTAACCTGCTCTGATACCATTTGTTAGGATCTCAGCCCTGGTTTAATCGATTGAACAGATATAGCAGCGGAATAGCTCAGAATTAGACAAATTCAAGCAAGAACATTCGATATAAAGCGATAAAAGAATTTGTTATAGAGAGAGAAATATCAGACAAAAGGAATATTGCATTAAGATTGTCGGCCTCAATGGCACGATTACAGGTGAGTCATCCTTCCTTATAAAGGAAAGAGTGACGTAGGCTGATGTCACTTGAAAGTGACATGTAACCGTTTATAAACTACTGATGTTTAACAACTACTGAAGATGTCAACAACTGACATCTTCTTACAAATGTTCCTAAGTGTTAAAAATCTTATTTACAACTACTGAAAAATAAAAAACTACTGATACTACAACAACTGAAGAACAACCTCTTCAGTTGTTTACAAGTACTGAAAAGGAAACAAACTACTGAAAAAAAAGAAAACTACTGATGAAGAAAAACCATCACAACAACTGAAGAAGCCCTCTTCAGCTGTTGTCATCAGCTGTTAGCATCAGCTGATGTCTTCAGTACTTGAACATCAGACTTTGTCTTTCAGCTGTTGATCTTCAGTCTTTGTCTTCAGTACTTGTTGAAGTCTTCAGACTTTAGATCTTCAGCTGTTGTCTCAGTCTTTGTCTTAGTACTTCAGAAATACTTCAGCAGTTGTATTCTTCAGACTTTGTAGAACAGCTGATCAGGTCTTCTTCAGCTGTTGTGATGTCCTGTGGGACTTAGAGGTTTCTCTGATCAGGCTCATTGGTTCTTTTGGTCCAACAGCAGGAGTGTTGAAAATGAAGTTGATAAGGAAAACTATGTCAACAACTTCAAAATAACTGTTTATGTATCCCAGATATGTGACAAAGAGTCAAAGTTGTATTTGACAACAAGAAGTGTTATTTTCTGAAAAAAGGGACTATGTCATCCCGAGACAAGTGTATATCAGCTTCAAGATTAACAATCTTATATGTCTTGGACCTCTTAAAGGCCTCACAACTCATCATCAAGTACAATGCTTTGCAAAGCAACAGAGAAAGACTCTATCTCCTGGAATAATGGGACACATTAATCCATGGAAGATGAATCATTTGATCAAGAATGATGTAGTGCATGGTGTAGATGTCAAGAACTTCCAATTACCAGATTTTTGTGTCGCATGTAAGAAGGGCAAACAGACAAAGAAGTCTCACAAGGCAAAGAAAGTTCACTCAATTGATCTACCTCTTGAGCTCCTTCACATGGATCTGTTTGGCCCAGTCAGTACAAAGAGCATTGTCAGTGACTTGTACTACTATGTAGTTACGAATGATTACTCAAGATTCTCTTGGGTGATGTTATTTAAACCCAAATCAGAGACATTTGAATCATTCAAAGAGCTAGTATCTACATTGGAGTCACTCTACAAGCTGAAGGTAATGCAAGTTCGCTCAGACAACGGCACCGAGTTCAAGAATCAATGGATGGAGGCATTCTTCAAAGAAAAAGGAATTGTGCACCGGTTCACATCTGCCTACACTCCTAAAATGAACGGAGTTGCTGAGAGAAAGAATAGAAGCTTGATAGAGACAACCCGGACGATGCTAGCAGACTCGAAACTGCCTATCCAATTTGGAACGAGGCAATAGCTAGCGCATGTTATACTCTCAATCAAGCCCTGATGGTCAAGCGTCATGGTAAGACATGTTACGAGTAACTCCAACGATCAAAACCTAATCTTGAGTACCTCGAACCGTTTGGAGCACCATGTACACTGCTGAAGAAACCTTAGTGAGGGAAATTCAGCGAGAAGGCTGAAGAAGGGATTTTCTTCCGATAAAACATACATAAAAAGAGAGTTTACAACAACTCAATGGATCAAGTAGAAGTATGATGCAATGTTGATGTACAGAGATACACCACTCCTTTTGCTGGAAAAGGACCCTCATTCTTTTTCGATTATGATGTATTCTTTATGTCCTTCAACATCCTTCTCTTCCCTCCTAAAGATGAGTTGGCAACCGAAATGATGTATGATGTCTTAAACACACCGTCACAAGACTCAACAACATTAGGTTCACAAGGTGAGTCTTCCAGTCATTCAGGGGGAGCACTGGAAGTAAGTGACTCTTCCTCTGATGATGAAGACATAGAGATCATTCAGGTGAATCAGGAGGAGTAGGTTCCGCCTACTTCAAGTACACAAGCATGTGTTGTTGGTGCCTCTAACACTTCAGAACCTCACACTCCCACTGCTCATATACCAAAACTGCTGTTCACATCTAGATCATGAGGTAGTTGTACCCACCACTCCAGGATCACGCTTAAATGTTTATCATCCTCTGGATAATGTTATTGGAGATGTAAGATGAGGAGTTCCAACAAGATGAGGATCACGCTTAAATGTTTATCAGCCTCGGTAATGGAAAAGGGATATCTTCACCATGGTGAATATCGATGTTTTGGGTCTCAATATGAGCCAAAATATATTAGTGACGCCGTAAACGACGAGGCATGGGTGGGTGCCATGAAAGAAGAACTTCTTTAGTTCAAGAAGTTAGGTGTATGGACACTAGTTGATAGACCTAAAGGTGCTAAGGTAATTGGCACCAAATAGATCTTGAAATGTGATGTGCTCCAAATTATACATAAAAATCCTATCAAAAGCACATCAATTATTCCTTAATATCTTCCTAAATATGACGAAAATGTACTTAAAAGTCTTAAATTGTGTTTTCAGGTGTTTAAAAGGGCAAGATGGACAAAAGAAGCATATTTAACAAGAAATTGAAGTAATATGTGCTTTGGAGTCCAAGAATAGGGTCGTGCCTCTTTAAGCGCGCCCCCATGCGTTGCCAGAAACACACCCCCGTGTTTGGACATCTGACAAGGACAAAAGTATTGTCCCTAAAAGTAGACATGAGGTCGTGCCTTTTAGGCATGGGGCCATGCCCCACCTCAACATGGGGTCGTGCCCGACACAACCTGCATGTACAAGCCGACCAACTTTCGTAAGCAATGTACTAGCATGGGGCTGTGCTTTTTAGGCACGGGGTTGTGCTTAAACACTCCGGAAAGCCTATAAATAGAAGCCTAAGTTCATCATTTTTGGTAAACTTTGGTGGTAGAGTTACTCTGCAGACCTCTCTCGGGAATCAAGACTTCAAGATCATTGGAGGCTTGGGAGGGCATACAACACTTGGAAGAAGCTCGGGATCGTCTAAACGCCATCCATTATGGATTATCGGTTTGATTGTTCCATTTCACTGATGATTACATATCTATCTTCTTTTTTATATGTTGTTATGTTTAAGCTCATTATGAGCTAAACTCTTTTGATCATCCTAATCGGATGAAACTTATGTAATTTGTGATGAACTAATGGTGTGATAAATATTATGTTAATGTTATGGTGGTCTTGGGAAAACTATTGATGGGTAGCATCTAAATTTGAACGGGAAGTTATAAATTTATGGTTTGTGATTGTGATCATCATATGAAGTTGAAAAACCGTATGATTAACTTTCATTCACGAAACCGGTCTTCATAATAAATCCATGGCTAATGAACTAGAAATGGTTATTAGAAATCATATCATTTTAACTTTCTGATCTTGGCGGGTTCCCTTTTATTAGTTCAGAAACTTCAGTAAGTGTTACGGTTTTCTAAAATTAATGGTATGTTAGGAAGGAACCTGAACAACTCTCTTTTTGCCATTAAGTTATGTTTTCAGAAATCGTATGTCAAATAGGTCATAAAAGATTTACCTACATTAGTAGGGCTTTGATCTGAGCAATAAAACTCAGCCTGACAGGATCAAGTCACTATGGAAGCAGCATAGACGAGAAATCGCGCCAGCTCATCTTTATAAACATCAACATAATTACATTAATCCATGTCTTTAAATCACACCACCAATTCATCACGGTTACATAAGTGGAATCTAATTAGGATGATAACTTTTATTCCCTGGTTTTAAATCCAAACGCTTCAAATCTTAGTTTACTTCCTTTCAATTGTTGTATATTTTTAGACCCTAAAAAATCTTTCTAATACAAATTTTCATTTTATTTGACAAAAACCAAATCTGATAGTCAAACATCAAGTTTGTTGAGTAGGCTAGGTGTGTCCACGGATTGATACTCGGTTCTTACCAACACCATATTACCACACGACAGGTACACTGCCTTTTGTGTGTAAGATTTAGTATTAGTAATAACCAATTATATCTGAATCTATGCATAAATCTTTATCAAAATATATATACTATCCGCACCCATCAAGTTTTTGGCGTCGTTGCCGGGGAAACACGGTAGTTTGAAAGACAAACTAAATTTTTGACTATGTTGTATATAACTTGTTAATAAATTTTTGTTTAAACTTCATTTTTATTTTTAGGTATTTTGACCTGTTAGTTTAGTTACTTTTTCCTGATTCATTTTAAGCCTTATTTAGTTTATGCTTCTTTAAGTTAGTGTATGTCCAACTCGTCTAGTTCTGAACTTGTTCCGCCTCTTCCGGAACTCGAATGACTTTTCCATCAAAGATTGCGCAAAAGATCAGAACAAACTGCACTAGTCATTGAAGAAGACATTTTGGAAGATACACCATTCGAAGAAGACATGGCTAACCAAGACGAGGAAATGAAGATGACACACTATGCCACACCGTCAATAGATTGTTATGAGTCTAGTGTTGTCCAACTAGCAATAGCGGCCAACAATTTTGAGATTATGTCTAGTATTATCCAACTCGTAGAAACTATGTTTAGTTCCATGGGTTACAAGACGAAGATCCTAATGCTCACATATGACGTTTCCTTCGTATCTATGCTACCTTCAAAATCAATAACTGTTTAGACGACGCCATTCGACTAAGACTTTTTCATTTTCACTTCGAGGCCGAGCCATCGATTGGCTTGATTCACTTCCTCCTGGTTGCATCACCACATGGGCGGAAATGGCTCAACAATTCCTTTTGAAAAACTTTCCACCTGGTCACACTGCCAAACTAAGAAGCAGCATCACAAGTTTTTGCCAGGACGACGATGAATCATTACACGCAGCATGGGAGAGATATAAAAGTCTCCTTCGAAGATGCCCACATCACGGACTTGATCTGTGGCTGCAGTGTCAAACCTTTTACCATGCAATCAGCGGAGCCCAGAAGCAAGCGGTAGATCAAAGTGCGGGAGGAGATTTCGGAAGTGTCACACGAACAGAAGCATACCAAGCCTTAGAACGAGCCACTAAGAAGAGCTTTGCTTACAATCCCTTAAGAACCAAACCTAGTTCTAAAGGTATTCATCAAGTAGACTCTCAAACCCTAATTGCAGCCCAATTAGAAGGTCTAACCAATAAATTCGAAAATTGCAAAGCGAGCTAAGGAAAACTCCAACACGATGCAACACATGTGGAAATTCACACAAAACCAACGAATGCCCACAAGGCATTATGATGGTTGAAGATTGACTACGCAGGAGGCCCAAAGAACTCATAGAACAACTCAAATTGGAGAAGCAACTCGAATTACAAAGATGCTCGTAATAACCAACAATCATCTGGATTCAACCGAAGGCCACCTTACCAACAACACAAACAACCATACCAAGGTCCAAGCAGTAGTAACCAAGACCATGGAGCATCATCACTGGAAGACTTATTGCAGTAGTTGTTTTTAACCACACAAGCCACATACGTGTACATCTGGAAATCTAATCGAAGAAATGAGGAGAGGTTCCAAAGAAACAAAGCTGACATCAAAAGTAAGAAAGCATCATTGCAAACCATCAAGCACCAAGTAGGTCAAATAGCATAGCAGCTATCTGAAAGACCTCAAGGAGCTTTGTCCAGTAACACTCTAACAAACCCTAATGCTCAAGTCAAAGCCATCATCACCAGGAGTGGCAAAACCACTCAAGGTGAGGCACCCGCATTACAACCCATCCTTGAAGAGGTAGTAACTGAAACTCCAAGTAATGCGAGTGATAAGCAAAAGCAAACTGTTGTTATTGAAGAACCAGTCAAGAAATACGCTCCACCACCACCTTATGTTCCACCACCTCCATATCCAGGTCATTTGAGACAACAAAGAATGGAGGCACAATATGGAAAATTCCTTGGGTTGTTCAAGCAACTCCATATCAATCTACCCTTGGTGGAGCCTTAGCACAAATGCCAAACTACGCTAAGTTTCTAAAAGGACTCTTGTCAAACAAAAAGAAACTGGAAGAGTTATCACATGTAGTTTTGAATAAGGAATGCTCTGCAATCCTTCAAAACAAACTACCTCAAAAGGTGACTGATCCAGGAAGTTTCTGTAGGATTCTATGTGCCCAAGACACTTAGAATATTGATGTGGTTAGTATGTTATGATCCAAGTCGGGTTATACCCAAATAATAAGCTTTGCAAACACAAACGGTTATTTAATTGATGATGTGATCATGCAATTAAATAATAACACACCAAATTTAGGAAATTGTTTTTCTAAACAATTATATGTGAAATGGGTCAAATCATAAGGATGATTTGTTGATGAGTTTTATTAATCACATTGTTATTTAAAAGGGTTTAAATAACATAAGATAATGTAATGTTAGTGATCTTTAATTAAAATGTTTAATTAAAGATTAGTGAATAAAACATATTACTATGGTTCCTGCACTTGTCACACATTAAAAATCCAAGAGGGTCCATGAACTTTTAATGTGTCAACGAGACATAAAAATGAGAGGGAATCCCAGCCATGTTTAAAAAACTTTCGGCCACCCCATGGGCCAATGGGGTTCCTTCTTTTCCTTTGGTAACACACACTCTTTATGAAAGAGTGTAGGACTCTCCAACATCATTGACTTCACATGCAAAACACCAAAAACACTCTCTTCTCTCCAAAAGGTTTACGGAACAGCAGCAGCCAAGAAGGGGGGTTTTGGAGTTGATCTTGGTGTAGATTCTCCCTAACAAGACACGTTTGCAAGTAAGCTTTGGGTATACAAGCTTGAGGACTTCTACCCTTGAATTCTTGGCCGATTTTGGACATCCTTTCCTCCTTTCTTTGGTCATTTTTACTGCTGTTGAAAGGTAGTTATCACAGCTCAATGTAGCGGTGATTTTATGTACTTTTACATGTGTTCATAGCTTTCTCATTCACATATTATGATCCTTTGATTTTGGGTTTGCATTATACATTTATATGGTCACCTAAAGAACATGTTTTCTCAGCTTATAAGTAACTTATAAAGTTGTTATTCCGCTGCGTTTTTAGAAAGTTTAACGGGTTATACTAAGTTTTGTGTTCTTGCAAACCCTTCAATGGCGTCAAGAGCCAGGTTATGTGGACAGCTTGCTTGTTCTTGTCCTTTAAAATCGGGTTTTAAGGATGATTATCAACTCATAATAGGTTAATTTTGGTTGATTCAATAAACCCCATGTCTTTCAAAGTTATATCTTCATGCTTATGATTAAACTTGATAGATAGAAATGTCAATTGGTTGATATGTTTGGTTGTTGTTTGTTGGACAAACAAACCCAAATTTTCAGTTTATGTTGGCTGAAAATTTGGGGTTTGATGGGGTTTATTTTGTTTGTTAAATGATGTTTATGATTGTTCATATGATAGTGCATAACCTAGCTTGACCTTGTGTTGTTTGGTTTGGATTGTATGTATTATTTGATTATATTCATTCAATGGGGTTGTATATTAATTTGTACTTTGTTTAAAAATGTATTTTGTCTATTTATTCATTGTGATGTAATAATAGATTAGGAGTAATTTTCGTTTACTAGAAAATATGTATTAGGATATATATTTTGTAAAAGAAGATGCTCGGGAAGGAAGCACATAAGGAAGATACAAAGAAAAGGACTTGAAGCATATGGATGCAAGTTCAAGTGGGAGTCTATGTTGATCTCATTTTGTGTTGTATTCAACCCTTACGAAAGACCAAATGACCACACTTATGATGGCAAACAAGTGTGGTCACAATACTAGCTATGGCTATGCACATTGTGGTTGTTTACCTTATGCTTGTTTGATTGTGATTTTAGGAATGATTGTATGATATTTGGATTTGGTGGACAATCTTAATATAACTGATCTTAACAAGCTAATACAAAAATGGTTCTTAATCATTAAGTGTTAATAAATGGTTATTAAAAGGATTAATGATTTCATAATAAAATGGGTTTTATTAAAAGGACCATAGAGTATCTTGTATTTGAAAGCATGCAAATACAAGTACATAGAGTTTTCTAACTAGAATTATGAAATCTCAAACTTTTGAAAAACAAGTTTAACACCGTCCTTTTGCACAATACTTGAGTCATTTGGAAACTCTTAATGGGATAAAGGTCACCTAACCATTTAGAGGGAACTTGTGATTTCAGGTGAGGATACCACATTGGTGGGATAAAGGTCACCTAACGACTTATGTGGGTAAACTCACACATGTGTGCAAGTTGGGTAACTTGATGTGTAAACTATGTTAAATGGATCACCTAAATATGGTTTCCAGATGGTGTTGATGAGATTAACATGCCGACTTTACGTATGATGTTTAAAGTCGATCCCATACCTCTAGAAGTTGCAAATGGTTGCAACCGTCGATCGTTGACCACCTTATTAATTTAACTCGTGGGATAAAGGTCACCTAACCACAATTTAAATGTAATGTTGGGTTCTAGATTTTAATATAAAAATGACCTTAAAAATAATTAATTATTAAAAATAGAAATATCAAAAATACTAAATAGATCTTTGTTAAATTGTGTAAATGGCCACCAATAATGACAATCATGATAACTCATCCACGTCCACCCAATCATTACGAGCGATCCTCCAAAAGGAACGTCTAAATCATAATAATTTCATTGATGGTATCGAAACTTGAGAATTGTTCTCAAGCAAGAGAGAAGATCATATGTTTTAGACGATCCTGTCCCCGATCAGCCTACTAAGGATGATGAAGAGGCCTACAACGATTGGCTGAAGCAAACTGAGGACTCCGTCCAAGTGTCTTGTCTCATGCTAGTGAGCTTGACTCCGGATCTCCAAAAGGAGTATGAACATCGCGGAGCTTATGACATGATAACCCAGCTGAAGGAAACGTTCCAACAGCAAGCAAGGGTTGAGCGCTTCGAAACGGTTCGAGCACTCCATGCATGTCGTATGGATGACAACCAATCAGTTTCATCTTATGTACTTATGATAAAAAGTTATATTGACCGCCTCGAGAGGCTTAATTGTCCCGTCTTGAAGGAATTGGCCACGAATATGATCCTTAATGCGTTACGAAGAAGTTCGAGACATTTGTGTTGAATTACAACATGAATGCATGGGACAAAAGCATTGGTGAGCTTCACTTAATGCTTGAAACAGCTGAGGCGGCCATGGGTAAAAGGGTTTTACCCGTTCTCACCATCCATGAAGGTGGGAACAAGAAAAGGCCTCATCCCGCACCCAAGGCAAAGGTTGCCAAGGGTAAGGGACCTGTTTGGGGAAAAGGGAAAGGGGTGGCAAGGGTGCCACCCAAAACACAAGAGAAGAAGTAAAAGGTTGCAACTAATGACCCATGCTTCAAGTGTGGAGAGATTGGACATTGGACAAGGAATTGTCCTATCCATCTCCAAGAGTTGAAGGCAAAGAGGGATGCTGGGCAAACCTCAGGTACAATATACATGATTCATATTGATCTTAATGTTACATCTTCTAACACATGGGCATTGGATACCGGATGTGGAACTCATATTTGCAATTTGTTGCAGGGGTTCACAAGAAGTAGGCACTTCAATCAAGGGGATGTTTGCCTCTTCATGGGCAATGGAACTAAAGTCATAGTTGAAGCTCGTGGGGACTACATCCTAAAACTTCCAAGTGGCTTGGATTTGATTTTGAAGAATGTTTTGTATGGTCCTAGTTTGACTAGGAACATTATTTCAGTATCCCAATTAAGACTTTAGGATTATGTATTATCTTTTGTTGAAAATGATATTCATGTTTCTTAAATGATATGTTCTATTTTAAAGCTATTCCAATTAATAGTATTTATGATTGGTTCATGAAAATGCTTTAAATAGTTCATTGTACCATACTAACACCAAGAAACTCAAGTTGGATTTGAGTGATACCTATCTTTGGCATTGTCGTCTTGGTCATATAAACAAGAAACGTATACAAACACTTCAAAAGAATGGTCTTTTAAAAACGAATGAATGTGATTCATTTGATGTATGTGAATCTTGTTTACATGGAAAAATGACTAAGGCACTCTTTAATGGAACTAACGAAAGGGAAAAAGATTTACTAGGAATCATACATTCGGATGTATGTGGTCCTTTTAAACCAATGACTGGGAATGGTGAAAGATACTTCATTACCTTTACCGACGATTATAGTCGCTATGGGTATGTGTAGTTATTAAGGCACAAAGATGAAGCTTTTGAAACGTTCAAGATCTTCAATAATGAAGTAGAAAATCAACTCAACAAGTTGATTAAAGTTCTCCGCACCGATAGAGGAGTTGAATACCTAAGTGATGATTTTCAAGATCATCTTAGGAGTTGTGGGATTGTCTCACAACTCACTCCACCTGGAACACCACAACAAAATGGTGTGTCTGAGAGGAGGAATCGAAACTTATTTGATATGCTTTGATCTATGATGGCTAGAAGCACATCACCTTTATCATTTTGGGGTTTCGCTTTGCTCTCCGCGGCCCGTATTCTAAATATGGCCCCAACCAAAAAGGTGGAAAGGACACCTTTTGAGATATGGCATGGAAGAGTTCTATCCCTATCATACTTAAGGGTCTAGGGTTGTGAGGCTTACGTTAAGACTCCCACCCCAAACAAATTGGAAGTCCAATCCACCAAGTGTATCTTTATTGGATATCCTAGAGATTCTATGGGATATTATTTCTATGATCCACTGGAACAAAAGGGGTTTGTTGCCAGAAAGGGTGAGTTCTTAGAGGCAAAGTTCCTTATGGAAGGAACTAGCAGTAGAACAGTGGATCTTGAGGAGGATCAAGAACCACAACCCGATGCACGTCTGGCTGAAACTAGCACTCAACATGAGGATGTCGAGGATGATCAAGCGGTTGATCAATACACACAAAACGTTCGCAGAAGTGGTAGAACAAGTAATCCACCTGAAAGATATGGATTTTTCATGGATGGATACTATGTGGTAGATTCAGATGAACCAACCACATTCCAGAATGCAGTGTCCAATTTGGATTGTGACAAATGGCTTGAGGCCATGAACGTTGAGATGCAATCCATGTATGACAATCAAGTTTGGGAACTTGTTCTACCACCTCTTAATTCCAAAGTAGTTGGAAGCAAGTGGGTTTTCAAGAAGAAAACCGATATGCATGGAAACTTGGATACTTATAAAGGTAGACTTGTAGCAAAGGGTTTCACTCAAACACAAGGGGTTGACTATGATGAAACTTTCTCACCTGTTGCGATGCTAAAGTCTATAAGGATATTGTTTGCCATAGCTGCTCATTATGATTATGTGATTTGGCAAATGGATGTCAAAACCGCTTTCCTAAATATATATCTTGTGGAAGATGTCTCTATGGTTCAGCCTGAAGGTTTTGTCAATCCAAAACATCCTAATAATGTATGCAAGTAAAAGAAATCAATCTATGGATTGAAACAAGCATCGAGAAGCTGGAATCATCGTTTTGATGAGGAGGTAAAGAATTTGGCTTCATCAAAAATGCTGATGAGGCTTGTGTGTATAAGAAGGCTAGTGGGAGCACAATAACTTTCCTAGTATTGTATGTTGATGATATACTACTATTTGGAAATGACATTCCAACCTTGGAAGGTGTAAAAACCTGGCTTGGAAGTTGTTTTTCCATCAAGGATCTTGGTGAAGCCACCTATATTCTTGGAATAAAGATCTATAGCGATAGATCAAGGCGATTGATTGGTTTAAATCAAAGTGCATACATTGATAACATCTTGAAAAGGTTCAAGATGGAGAACTCTAAGAAAGGCATCGTACCTATTCAAAGAGGAACGATATTGAGTACGACTCAATGTCCTAGCTCAAAGGATGAGCAAGATAAAATGAAGGCAATCCCATACGCATCTGCTATTGGATCTATCATGTATGCAATGATATGAACTCGACCGGACGTGTCATGCGCCTTAAGCATGACAAGCCGTTACCAGCAAAATCCTGGAAACAATCATTGGATGGCTATTAAGAACATACTTAAGTACTAAGTAGGACAAGAGATATGTTCCTAATCTATGGATCTGGTGATGAGGAACTCGTTGAAAAAGGTTACACGGATGCGAGTTTCCAAACCGATCGTGATGATTCTCGGTCACAATCGGGATATATTTTCATTCTGAATGGAGGAGCGGTCTCTTGGACGAGCTCCAAACAGGATGTGGTGGCTCTATCAACTACATAATCAGAATGTCGCCGCCTCATTGGCAGCTCAAGAAGCTGCATGGTTGAAGAAATTCATTGCCGATCTAGGGGTTGTCCCTTACATTCAGGAACCCCTAGAGATCTTTTGTGATAACGAGGGTGCGATTGCTCAAATCAAGGAACCTCCTGCTCATCAAAAGACTAGGCATATTGAGCGGAGATTCAACTAAATATGAGATGAAGTTGAAAAGGGAAAGATATGTATTCACAAAGTTCACACGGATCAAAACATTGCGGATCCTCTCACGAAGCTCCTTGAAAAGGCAAAGCATGAAGGTCATACTTGTGCCATGGGACTTCGATATTCTAGTGATTGGATTTGATCTGTAAATTTTGTATTTGGATATGTGGAACTCTTTATTATTTGAATAAAATTATTTGGTTATAATGTTTCAATTAATGTTCCAATTTAGCATGTTTAATCCATGAGTAAATTGTTTACTCTAAATGTGCGTAGTCTTTCATACATGTGGGAACAAGTGTGAGGGTAATATTATTATGAACTTGGATTGGTTGATATTCATAAGGAATGAATATAGAGCAATGGTTGCTACCAAGGTTCATAGATATTTGCGGGATGCAAATATTGGACTGACCTGCATCTCAAATTTTACTACATGGAATCTTATTGATTGATCATAAGTAAATTTGAGTAAAGGCGAATATCATTAGGTATTCTCCGACCTGAGATACATATTGGGTTTTGATATTCACCAAGTATTTTACCTTGAGCTAATTCTTCACTGTCCTGAAATAGTGGACAACACATAAGGGTATGTTCAGGTATAACACGAGGTGTTTGTGAGAAACGTATGTAGTCAAGATGGAATTTGTTCCTCTTATTCGTTGAGAGTTAGATGTCTAAGGCCTGTTAAGTTAAATCAACAAGGAATGATCATTTTGTGTTCTTGGATGTAACATGACATCTGTAACAAAAGGATAGATGATTGATTCACCTAAATCATTTCAAGTAGGATACTCGAATAAGATGATGTTATGGAATGGCTATATGTCATGCGTATTAAGGGTAGTAAACAGTTGTTAGGCGGTATTTACTGCTTGCATCAATCTTCTATGAATCTTGGGCAAGTGGGAGATTGTAAGATTCTATGTGCCCAAGACACTTAGAATATTGATGTGGTTAGTACCTTATGATCCAAGTCGGGTTATACCAAAATAATAAGCTTTGCAAACACGAACGATTATTTAATTGATGATGTGATCATGTAATTAAATAATAACACACCAAATTTAGGAAATTGGTTTTGTAAACAATTATATGTGAAATGGGTCAAATCATGAGGATGATTTGTTGATGAGTTTTATTTATCACATTGTTATTTAAAAGGGTTTAAATAACATAAGATAATGTAATGTTAGTGATCTTTAATTAAAATGTTTAATTAAGGATTAGTGCATAAAACATATTAGTATGGTTCTTGCACTTTTCACACATTAAAGATCCAAGAGGGTCCATGAACTTTTAATGTGTCAACAAGACATAAAAATGAGAGGGAATCCCAACCATGTTTAAAAAACTTTCGACCACCCCATCGACCAATGGGGTTCCTTCTTTCCCTTGGTAATACACACTCTTTATGAAAGAGTGTAGGAATCTCCAACATCACTGACTTCACATGCAAAACACCAAAAACACTCTCTCTTCTCTCCAAAAGGTTTACGGAACAGCTCAATGTAGCGGTGATTTTATGTACTTTTACATGTGTTCATAGCTTGCTCATTCACATATTATGATCCTTTGATTTTGGGTTTTCTTTATACATTTATATGGCACCTAAAGAACATGTTTTGTTTTAGCTTATAAGTTTAACAAGACACGTTTGCAAGTATGATTCTTTGGTCGTTTATAAAGTTGTTATTCGGCTGCGTTTTTAGAAAGTTTAACGGGTTAAACTATGTTTTGTGTTCTTGCAAACCCTTCAGTTTCACCATACCTTGCCTAATAGGAAATCTTTGTGTTAATAACGCGTTAGCTGATTTAGGTGCAAGCATTAACCTTATGCCTTATGCGGTTTCCGAAAATTAAACCTAGGTGATCCTAGACCTACTCGTATGAGCATCTACTTAGCTGACCGTTCTGTCAAATATCCGAGGGGCATCATTGAAAATCTCTTAGTTAAAATTGACAAATTCGTATTTCCTGTTGATTTTGTGATCCTTGACATGGATGAAGACAAAAAGGTTCCACTTATCCTAGGTCGACCTTTCTTGGCAAGTGCTCGAGCCCTTATTGATGTTTGTACAGGCAAACGCATGCTTAGAGTAGATAAGGAGGAAGTAACTTTTGATATAGGCCAATCCATGAAACACCCTCAACATTGTGACGACTCATTCTATTATGTTGATGCTTGCGATTCGATCATAAGTTGTCATTTGGAGAAAACTCTTCAAAATGAAGCTTGCAACACTCAACTAATAGAAGTCCAAATCACCGCACCCATTGTGAGAACCAAATCATTCAAGAACTTAAAGCTGATGAAACATCATTTCATCAAGAAGCATTTGAGATCATTAAGCAAGACCTAGAACTAAAAGCCAAACCTTCTATAGAAGACCCTCCAGTTTTAGAGCTCAAAGAACTTCCATCGCATCTCAAATACACTTTTCTTGAAAACACAACTCGACTTCCTGTCATAATCTCATCCGCCTTATCAATTGATGAGAAGAACAAGTTGCTTAATGTGCTTCAGGCACACAAACGACCGATTGCACGGAAAATCATGGACATCAACGGAATCAATCCATCCTTTTGCACTCATAAAATATTGATGGAGGAGAACTTCAGATCCGTCATTCAACCTCAAAGACGTTTAAACCCGAGCATGCAAGAGGTAGTGAAGAAATAAGTAATCAAACGGCTAGATGCCAGTTTGATTTACCTATTTCTCACTCACCTTGGGTCAGTCCCGTCCAAGTTGTTCCAAAGAAAGGAGGAATGACTGTTGTAACTAACGAGAAGAATGAGATTATTCCCATTCGTACGGTTACCGGATGGAGAGTTTGCATAGACTATCGCAAACTCAATGACGCCACAAGGAAAGATCACTTCCCTCTTCCTTTCATTGACCAAATGCTTGAGTGATTATTTGGAAAAATGTTCTATTGTTTCCTGGATAGTTTCTCAAGATATTTTCAAATCCCTATTGCTCCTGAAGAACAAGAGGAGACGACATTCACCTGGCCATATGGCACATTTCCTTATTGGTGAATGCCCTTTGGATTGTGTAATGCCCCTGCTACATTTCGTAGATGCATGGTAGCAATTTTTCATAACATGATTGAACACTCAATGGAAGTTTTCATGGATGATTTCTCCATCTTTGGAAACTTTTTTTGAGCAATGTTTTGAAAATCTGGAAAAGATGTTGGTTAGATGTGAAGATTCTAACCTTGTTTTAAACTGCGAAAAGTGCCACTTCATTTTTACGGAAGGAATAGTGTGAGGACACAAAATCTCTCGAGCAGGGCTTGAAGTTGATCAAGCCAAAGTCGACACTATTTCTAAACTTCCACATCCCACAACCGTGAAAGATATGAGAAGTTTTCTAGGTCATGCAGGATTTTACCGTCGTTTCATCAAAGATTTCTCAAAAATCACTT
Organism: Flaveria trinervia; assembly: GCA_025506515.1. Lineage (NCBI taxonomy): Eukaryota > Viridiplantae > Streptophyta > Magnoliopsida > Asterales > Asteraceae > Flaveria > Flaveria trinervia. The sequence goes on along the minus strand of CM046449.1, from coordinate 34,650,932 downwards.
GACCAATGACTCAACTTCTCGAGAAAGACGCTCAATGCGTATTTTTTGACGAATGCATTAATGCATTCAAATTGCTTAAAGAGAGGCTGGCAACCGCTCCAATCATGGTTTCCCCACATTGGACGCTACCATTTGAACTCATGTGCGACGTAAGCGATTCTGCGGTAGGAGTCGTATTAGGACAAAGGAAAGACAAGCAATTCCACCAAATTCATTATCCGAGAAAAACCCTAAATGATGCATAAGAAAACTACACCACCACCGAAAAAGAACTTCTTACGGTAGTTTTCACATTTGACAAATTCCGCTCGTATCTCATCCTTTGGAAAACAATTGATTACACCGATCATGCAACCCTACGTTATTTGTTCAACAAACAAGATGCAAAGCCGAGATTGATTCGTTGGATCCTTATGTTTCAAGAATTTGACATCGAAATTAGTGATAAGAAAGGAGCATAAAATCTCGTGGCTGATCATCTCTCGCGTCTCGAGGATTGAAGTCGTTAACAAACTGAGGAAGCCATAATAAATGACAACTTTCCTCATGAATTCCTTATGCATATTCAATCCTCAATCAATGAACATCCTTGGTTTGCCGATTTTGCAAATTACTTAGCATGCGGAATCCATCTCAAAGGAATGACTTATCAGCAAAAGAAAAAGTTCTTTACTGATATCAAACATTACTATTGGAAGACCCGTATAATCGGTGCAGACCAACTCATTCGCAGATGCGTATACGGAAGAGAAGCAGAACAAATTCTAAGGGATTGTCATGAAGACCCGTCGGAGGACCCCATGGAGCAACCTTCACAGCTAAGAAAGTATTGACACTGGATTTTACTGGCCCACGATCTTCAAAGATGCTCACAACATCGTACACACATGTGATGCATGTCAAAGAGCAACCATCTTAACACGGGATGAGATGCCTTAGAAACCAGTTCAAGTATGCGAGATATTTGATATATGTGGTATTGATTTCAATGGGCCATTCCTGGTGTTATTTGGCAATCATTACATATTGGTAGCAGTTGATTAACTTTCAAAATGGCTGAAGCTCAAGCCCTGCCCACTAATGATGCCAGAACATTGTCAAATTCCTTAAAAAAACTACTTTCTCGTTTTGATGCCCCCAAAGCTCTAATTAGTGACCGAGGAACTCATTTCTGTAACAATCAGCTCGAACGAGCAATGTCGCGTTATGGAGTTCACCATAGCTTTACAACTGCTTACCATCAACAAACGAATGGACAAGCTGAAGTCACTAACCAAGGCATCAAACGAATGATTGAGAAAACTGTAGGTCAAAATCACAAGGACTGGTCTATCAAGTTAGATGATGCATTATGGGCTTTTTGAACAGCCTATAAGACTCCCATCGGCACAACACCGTTTAAACTAGTTTATGGGAAGTCGTGCCATCTACCTGTGGAACTAGAGCAAAAGGATTTTTGGGCACTTAAAGCAACAAACCTGGACCAAGACCTTGCAGGAAAGAATCGATTCCTACAAATTCACGAATTGGAGGAATTGAGAGAACAAGCGTACGAAAACGCAAGAGTTTACAAAGAAAAGACAAGGAAATTCCACGACACTCGATTAAAGAACACAAAACAATTTTATTTTGGAGAACGTGTCTTATTGTATAACTCTTGTTTACGTTTGTTCCTGAAAAACTGAAATCACGTTGGTCTGGACCTTATACGATCAAAAACGTGTTTCTGAATGGTGCCATTGAAATTTATAACCATGAATGTTTAAGTTTTAACCTAAATGGTCATCGTTTGAAACCGTATAATGATGGACCAACCAAAATTCCCTCGAAGGAATTACACCTCCGCCCCGACGAAAACTAAGTGTGGGGAAGGGTCGTGCCGAAGACCCGAACTTAAACGTGGCACTTGTACATAAAATTTTCTTACTTTTTAACAATTTTTAGGATCCCACAAGCACAAGCACGGGGCCATGCCTCATCAAGCATGCCCCCGTGTCTCTGACAAATTTCTTTCCACAATCTCCGCTAACGACTCTGGAACATTGCAGGTCGAATTTAAGATGAATTCTAACAAGCACAGGGCCGTGCCTAGCCAAGCACGCCCCTGTGTCCCACTCCCACCCTTATATAAATACCACCCTTGTTCCATTCTTTCATCACACTCACTTCTATTTATAAACATCTGAAAAATGAAAGAACCAAGTCACGAAAGTTCCAACTGGAATCCTATGAAGAAACCATGTTCTGAAACACGAGAAGCAACGACTCAAGAATATTTCTTCATGCTGCATGAACTAATCAAACAACTGACTGAAATGAACCTCACTGCATCCCAAAGCTTAGCTGATCTTATCCATAATGTTCAACACATGAGCGAGGAACTCATTTCCATTAACCAGCAGCTTGCGGAATTGAGCAACCGCACTTCTCATTATCCCATCCCGAACCTTCCACATGAAATGTTTGGAGGTTTCTTTTAGAAGCATTTCATGATGTGCTAAATGCCCTGTCGCGCGTTAAAGAGTCTGGTTTTGCTGTTTCAAATTCTCTGCTTTTAACTTATCATGTAACCGTAGGACCTTAGGAAATGTAATTTTCATTTTGGCTTGTGTTATTTAACTCTAGGACTATTTTCGTATCTTTTCTGATGATTTAAAAGTGGTAAAACTTAACCGAGAAAATTACATAACGCGCGAAACTGAAAAACGGAACAACAAAAGACTAAAACCACCCAACAATACATGAACACAGCTCCTTGCTCAAATAGGCACGCGCCCGTGTTCGACAAAAAATGACACAAGCTGACATATTCAGCCTTTTGTCTTGTTCCTCTTCAATTTTGCATGTTAAATACCGACTTGAATTGCCTGCAAAGTCGTACCCGCTCTCATTTTCATATTGTTTTCCATTTTTCTTTCATCTTTTCAAGTGTTCTTCCAAGAGTATTTGATCAAAAGGTTAGTGTACTAATTCCTTTGATTATGAAAGTCATTTACATGTAGTTAGGTGATTAGGTCTCTAAACTACCAAATCCTAGCGCTTATTGTAAAACTTGTTCTTAAATTTTCATGGATGATGAATACTTTCAACCTACATGTTCGTGTTTATTCTTGTAAGTAGATTAGTGTTAATTAGTATGTTTCGTTAGTTATTAGTTTTTTTAGTTAGCTAATTAGTTTGTTTTCTTTTATCATTAACAAGACTATCTTCATAATTCGTGGTGAAATATTTGTTAATCACTTTCAAGAGTTCCCAAATGGTATTAAACATAAAATATATTTTTGGATATCTTGAATTATTATCAAATAATTAAAATGTTAAACGTACAATCTTTGATTTTTAAAGGAAGAAAATGTTAAACCCATGTTTAATCAACGATTTACAAACATAACCACGCGTGCTCGAGTCAAGATTCCATGCCTTACCATGTTTACTGCACCTCCACGTTTCACAAAACGCACCCCCATGTTCAATAATTTTTCCTTGGATGATAAATCTTTAACTAATTTTTGAACATGAGTTGAATCATTATGATGTTATGTCTTGTAAAACACATGATTTTTACTAACATGATGAAACTGCTAAAGAAATTGGTTTTTTTGTATAGATTAACATATTTTTGACATTTGAGGATCATGAATCATCCCTACTTACGTTTTGAAGCGAGCCGCGAGAGATGGTGTCATGAGAGACTTCAAAGGCTGCTTACAAAGGGTCGAAAGATCCCATTTAGAAGCAGATGAAGAAACACTAGCAGCAGTCAGACAACTAGAATGATACAATACATTATTGAGTGTCCAATGGAAGCGTTTATTCTCACGAAATAGACCTTCGGTTTATGAACTAACTCTTGAATTTTTAGAATCTTTCAAATTTAGCATGAAACACTCTGATCCTTGGGATAATAATGTAGTTTCATTCAGACTTGCTGGGCATCGGCACAAAACATCCATTGCCTTGTTCGGTGTCTATCTCGGGATCTACACGGAACAGGAAATGGAGGAGGAATCAGTATCTGTAATCCCGGCATACCATACCTTCCCGGACAAGGAAATTAAAGATGCGGAAAGTGGTGCAATGAGGAAAGCATTTTGGGAGCGGATTGGAACTGGAGGGTTCAACTCAAGTAAAACAAAAGCGCGTCAGATACGAGACCCGCTGTTGTGATACATTCATCGGTTACTTAGTCATTCCATAACAGCTCATGGTCAAAGCGAGGGAGTTGTTAACTTGAGGGACTTGTTCATTTTATATTGTATGGTTAATCAGTTGCCATGTAATATTGGGTATTTGTTTTGTAATCTCTTTGCCAGGAATGCGATTGCACGTGCTCTAACACCTATGTTTGGTGGAAGCTGGATTTTGAACTTATACAAGAGGTATGGTTATAACACTGAGGGAACTGAAGGAGTGATGCTGGGACTGTTAGACTTGAGCATTTGCATAAGTATGTACATGGTGACAAGCCTACCAAATGGGCAGCCAAGATTCATGGATAAGAAGGGACAAATCTGGGATCCAGCGGACCCCGAAGAAATAATTATGAATCTCGACATGCCAATACAGCTGGAAGGAGCCGGAGCTGGATCTTTAAGTTCACATACAAGGGAATTCCCAACCATGTTAGACCTTTACGAGTCAATACAAACAACTAGCGACCATGCAAGGCGATCATTTGAATATGCCCAACAAGCCTTCAACCGAGTCGAAAGTCTGCACTCCCGGGTCGATGACCTCAGTAGCGATGTCACGTACATGTGGAACCAAATGTACCATGAGTGGGGAATATTCCCCCACAAAGCCCTTGAAAACCATATCATTTTCAGGGACCCGGCAAAGTTGTTTTGTGCCAATCTATCTTTTAATTTATGTCGTTTTCTTTTTATTTTGTGTGTTTAGGACTTTAGCACTTTTAATAAATTGGTGACATTTAAGGTGATACCGAGGATTCTAACAACGTGAGGCCCACCAAACACAACTGAAAATTTCATCATTTTTTGGGGGGTTATTTCATTACCCTTTCTCGATCTTGATTATGTTAATCATATTGAGGACAATGTGAATTTTAAGTGTGGGGATGGGACTAATGCATTTGACTTTGCGAAAAAGGTCCCAATTTAAAACTTTTAAGAAAAGATCATTTGCCAAGTAATTTTTCTGTCAAGAAGCCAAAAACAAAATTTTTCATAAACCAAATTATAAATATACGTTTTCGGGAAATAAAGAAGTAAACTCATGACGTCCAAGTAAAATTGAAAATATTTTTGTGATATCCTTAAAAGCAATAATCTAATGTAGTAAAATATTTAATCATGAAAATGAATCACTTGTACCCAATTCCATCCATATGTCAGTTTATTTTTGAGCCTTAAACAGCGTTTGCAAATTGCAATTCTACTTTCATTCTGGATTTAATTGTTACGTGTAATTAGAACTTTCTTTGGGTATGCATTTCAAAACCTTAATTAGTATTTGTTGCATAAAAATGAGTTATGCACTAGGAAACCTTAACCATTCGAGCCCCAACCATTATCTTTAATCTTCCTTACCCAAACGTCAACCATAGTAAGCCTCGTTGAGCTTAAACATTTTTATCTTTCAATCACCCAAGCCACCAAGTCACTTAACCAGCCTTCTACAAAACCCGTTTTCATTAACGACACGTTTTTGGCTTATTTAAAAAAAATTTGGTCTTTTACCGGCAGACCTTAAAGAACTGGAATGCATTCTTTTGATTTCAATTTGCTTTGTTGCCTTCATCACACAAAACTTGTACTTCCCTCGGAAATCCGTGAACAAATTTAATCTCACGTTTGACGCAAGAAAGAAATGGCGAAAAAAGGAACAAGTTCCAACATTTTGTGGAATTTCAAAAAGGCTATAAAGAGATGGGCAAAAAGATATGAAAGATGCCCGAATTGTGGAAATTGGTCTCATAATGGAAAATGCAAAAAGAATCAAACTGAATCTTAATACGAATACACAGAACTAATCCAATTGGGTGCTATTAGGCTTCAAGCCGAACGATCCTTGAGAAAGGAAAGTTTTGTGTATCTTCGGGTAAAAGATGAAGTACGATTCTTGAAAGCAAAATACGGTCTTGACAATCTGACCTTAAACAAGTCCTCAAGCTAGCATATCCCTTCTAGCTTGAAGTATTTTATAGAGAACATTATTGCTTTCCTTGTAGTTTATGTTAGAAAAATAAGCCAAGACCGTCATCTTTAGCAATTACCACTTTTCCAAATATTCCATACCCGAGTCCGAGCCAATTACAACCCATCAATGACCTAATGATTTAAGCAATAAATATCTAAGTAGGTGGAGATTTTATCCCTTAACAAGCATATGATTTCACACATATTCATACTAGGCAATTGAGTGTATTAGTCATATTTAATATTGATTATGACTCCATATATTGAGCCGAGTGTGAGTGCACCTTGTGAGAAGTGTGGATTTTTGGATGATTATAATCTTTACTAACCTATTGCTTGCTAGGATATCATTTTACATATGCTTAGAATATTTATATTTGGATGTAAATAATGTTTACTTGCGTATTTCTCGAATGACATGTTTAGAATTTGTCTTATTTAGTTTTTGGTGGATTTGTCATTTTAAGTGATTTTTGCTTGAGGACAAGCAAAGTTCAAGAGTGGGGATGTTTGATGTGCTCCAAACTATACATAAAAATCCTATCAAAAGCACATCAATTATTCCTTAATATCTTCCTTAAAATGATGAAAATGTACTTAAAAGTCTTAAATTGTGTTTTCAGGTGTTTAAAAGGGCAAGATGGACAAAAGAAGCATATTTAGAAAGAAATTGAAGTAATTTGAGCTTTGGAGTCCAAGCATGGGGCCGTGCTCTTTAAGCACGCCCCCATGCTTTGCTAGAAACACACCCCCGTGCTAAATTAACACACCCCCGTGTTGGACATCTGACAAGGACAAAAGTACTGTTCCCTAAAAGTAGACACGGGGTCGTGCCTTTCAGGCATGGGGCCGTGCCCCACATCAAACATGGGGTCATGCCCCATTTAGCACGGGGTCGTGCCCGACACAACCTGCATGTACGAGCTGACCAACTTTCGTAAGCATTGTACTAGCATGGGGCCGTACTTTTTAGGCACGGGGCCGTGCATAAACACTTCGGAAAACCTATAAATAGAAGCCTAAGTTCATTATTTTTGGTAAGCTTTGGTGGGAGGGTTACTCTACAGAACTCTCTTGGGAATCAAGACTTCATGATCATTTGGAGGCTCGGGAGGTGCATACAACACTTGGAAGAAGCTCGGGACACTATCCATTGTGGATTATCGGTTTGATTGTTCCATTTCACCGATTATTACATATCTATCTTCTTTCTTTTATGATGTTATGTTTAACCTCATTATGAGCTATACTCTTTTTATCATCCTAATGGGTTGAAACTTATGTAATTTGTGATGAACTAATGGTGTGATAAATATTATGTTAATGTTATGGTGGTCTTGGGAAAACTATTGATGGGTAGCATCTATATTTGAACGGGAAGTTATAAATTAATGGTTTGTGATTGTGATCGTTAGACGAAGGTGAAAAACCGTATGATTAACTTTCATTCGCGAAACCGGTCTTCATAATAAATCCATGGCTAATGAACTAGAAATGGTTATTAGAAATCATATCACTTTAACTTTCTGATCATTTGCGGGTTCCTTTTTATTAGTTTGGGAACTTTAGTAATTGTTATGGTTTTCTAAAATTAATGGTATGTTAGGAAGGAACCTGATCAACTCTCTTTTTGACATTAAGTTATGTTTTCAGAAATCGTATGTCAAATAGGTCACAAAAGATTTACCTACATTACTAGGGCTTTTATTTGAGCAGTAAAACTCAACCTCACAGGATCAAGTCACTACGGCAGCAGGATAGACGAGAAATCACGCCAGCTCATCTTTATAAACATTAACATAATTACATTAATCCATATCTTAAAATCACACCACCAATTCATCACGGTTACATAAGTGGAATCTAATTAGGATGATAACTTTTATTCCCTGGTTTTAAATCCAAACGCTTCAAATCTTAGTTTACTTCCTTTCTATTGTTATTTATTTTTAAATCCTAAAATCCTTTCTAATACAAATTATCATTTTATTTGACAAAAACCAAATCTGATAGTCAAACATCAAGTTTGTTGAGTAGGCTAGGTGTGTCCACGGATTGATACTCGGTTCTTACCAACACTATATTACCACACGACAGGTACACTGCGTTTTGTGTGTGTGATTCAGTATTAGTAATACCAATTAAAACTGAATCTGTGCAATAAATATTTATTAAAATATATATACTATCCGCACCCACCAAAATGTATAAAAGATGACCAAGGTGTCATAAGCAGAATCAAGGCTCGACTTGTAGTTCAAGGATTTCGAAAAGTTGAGGGGATTGATTACAATGAAGTCTAGCAATCCGTATCTTCCTAGCCTATGCATCTTACATGAAGATTAAAGTCTATCAACTTGATGTGAAGAGTGCATTTCTTCTTGGTGAAATCCGAGAGACAGTATATGTCAATCAACCCAAAGGCTTTGATGATTCATATCATCGGGACAATGTTTACAAGCTAGACAAGGCTCTATACGGGCTTCATCAAGCCCTAAGAGCATGGTATGAGAAGCTCTCAACTCATCTTGTGAAACACGGGTTTTGAAGAGGAGTGATTGATTGTACATTGTTTATAAAAAAAAGGATGGTGACTTACTGCTTGTACAAATCTACGTTGATGACATAATCTTGCGGTCCAAAAACGAAGACTTGTGTAAAGAATTTGAAGCTATAATGAAAGCTGAATTTGAGATGAGTGCAATGGGAGAAATGAAGTTCTTTCTCGGGTTACAGGTGGATCAGACACCTAAGGGAATTTTCCTACATCAGACCAAGTATGTAGGCAATATTCTCAGTCGGTTCGATATGGAGAATGCTTTGACAGCTGGGGCTCCAATTCCTACAAACCATAATGTGGCACCCGAAGAAAGTGGCGATCTAGCTGATTCCACCATGTACAGAGGAATGATCGGATCTCTGATATACCTCACCGCCTCACGACCGGATATCATGTACGCGACGTGTCTATGCTCCAGATATCATGCGAAACCGAAGGTCAACCATCTCATCGGAGTTAAAAGGATATTTCGATATCTGAAAGGTACTCCAACACTCGGGTTATGGTATCCTCATGATGATGATTTCGAGCTTACAACATATAGTGACTCGGATTACAGCAGTTGAAAAATGAACTACAAGTCAACATAAGTAGGATGTCAATTCTTTGAGAGGAGATTAATCACCTAGCAGTGTTTCAAGCAGACAACGGTTGCTCTGTAAACCTATGAAGCTGAATATGTTGCTGCTGCAAGTTGCTGTTCACAGATCATCTGGATTGAACAGCAAATGCAGGATTACGGTTTGCAATTCTCTAACACTCCTATTTATGTTGATAACTCTGCTGCTATAGCCATAACTAAAAATCTGGTCTAACATCCTAAACCCAAACACATTTGAATTAAATATCACTTTGTACGTGATTGTTTTGAAAAGCATTTAATCGATGTTGTTTAAATAAATACGGATTTTCAACGCACCGATCTCTATACAAAAGCTTTTGATAAACTAAGATTTTTATATCTCTTTGAGGTTAATGGTGTGAAAAATAAAAGTGATGTAATTTCAGAGGATGAAACTATGTATTCCGACATTTTTGTTTTTATTTTCTTTATTTTTCTTCTTTTAGTTTCCTGTTTTATAAATTTCAAAAACTCAAAAAAAAATTTCAGTTTAAGAATTTTTGGGGGAGAATAGGTAAAGTTAGTGTAGCTAAGATAAAAAAATCTTGTTTTAAATTCAGTTTTTTTAATTTCAGTACATAAAAAAACGAGGGAGAAGGGCAGTCTAGCTATGATAAATCAGATCGTATCTGTGATATTGATTCAATGACTATGGAAAATGATAGTACACAGGAACAAATTGTTTGGAACTTTAAAAGAAGAAATTGTTTAAAATGCAAAAGTCAAAGTACAAGTCTGAGAAATCTAAGAAACATAAATGGAAAAATGATAGTAAAACTAGCTGCTACTAAGGTAGCACAGAGAAAGTAGACCTACAGGTTGCTAGATCATTAGATGATGTGTCGGTAGATTCAACACAATAGATAAGTAGACCTCATTGATGAATTTAAGCACAAACTAAGTTGTTCAACAAGCTTTGGATTATCATCTTTTCCCTTGTCAACACAATCAACGAAGTTCTAATAAGGGATGACGAGCAAAATAAACGCCACAAATGTGTGCGGATGACCATAAAAATAGGCAAAGCACATGAAATTGCAAAAAGCAATCAAGCTAATAACCTATGGTGTTGGTGCGATCTGTGCACAAAGAATATAATTGCTCAAACAAAAAGATAGGTTGCGTGCCTCTCTGCTGTGCGGTGGCACTAACCTGAGGATAAGCATAGCCTAAATATTCTAGAATTCATTGTTGTTTGCGCCTCTCTACTGTGCGGTGGCACTGACCTGAGGCTTAGCATCTGTTTGAAAGCTCTAGAATAGTTTCTTCGTGAATACTACCTATAAACTGCTAAAAATCTCCTGAGGAACAATGATTACCATATAAGCGTGGGATCCAAAAATGTTGGTTGAAGTAATTAAACCTAACATATCACCAATCTATGTCAAAACTCTATGTATGGATTTAAGTTGACATGTATACTAACAATCATCGTGGCTGCAATTCTTGAAAGTCCAAATCAGTGTATGCATCTTATAGTACTAGTATGATTTCCTAAACTTGCCAATGATTCTGGATGAAAACAAGAATCTAGCATCAAAAGGTTTTGGTATCATGTCCCGAATGATTTGATATACCTGAATGATTCGATTATGAATCTTTGCAGTTATGGTAAAAATAACTTGAAGCTATACTATTCGAGAAATAAATCTGTTAGATATCTATCTTAGGATTTCCACCTCACACAAAATTACAAAAATATGTTTTAGTTTTGTCTTTTAGTTCTAGTTGTTTAATTTATTTAATTTTTAGCCAGTTTAGTTATTAAACGTCAGACGATACATTGGAATTGTATCTAGGATCTAATCACTAAGAAATGGTCACATCTAAGGTGACCAAACGGGTTTTCAAATGTTAAAAGGGTCAGGTCTGAGGTGACAAAATGTTTTTACTGTTAAAACGATCACGTTTAAGGTGATCAAAAGTTCTCTAAGTTAAAATGGTCATGTCTGAGATGATCGAATGCTCAAAAATGCTCGAAATGTTTCATCAATTGTTAAAAGGGCTTAGTGTCAGATGGTGATAAAGTCAAAACCATACGTATGAGCCCAATCGCATGACTAACCCACACATATTGACGAGATATGTGATTGGACCATAAGCATGGGTAAATTCACACGATTGGATCACAAGAATGAACCAATCGCATGAATGGAGGTGATCGAATGAGACAGTTGGACGACTCACACCTAGTCACACGACTGACACCTAGTCGTACCACTGAAAGTGACTAATTGTGCCAGTCGCATGACTGATCCTCAGTCACACGAATCAAGAGTGCGACTAGGTTCAGTCGCACGACTAAAAGAAAACCTAGTATAAATAGAGGGGGAGTCGGTCGCAGACGCCCATTCACCCCAATTGCTCAGATTATCGCACGTAGTACGGTTACACTGCTCGATTTTTTTTGGATTGTTTTGGAATACTGATTGTTGCGATCTAACAATTTCTAGTGTTTATCCAGGTAATGTGCGACGATATTCACTCCAAAGTTCAATCAATTCATGCCCTAATGATCGAATTTAAGCCCTAAACTTAACCGAGACTTAGTTTGCCTAAGAAACCTATAAAACTAATTATAATGTTCAAATAGAAGTTATTAGGTGTTATCTCGGTCATTTGCGAGACTAATGAGCCATACCATGACGTCTAACAATTAGTTATGCTCAAAATTTGAATTTGAATGGAAAAGCGGTCTGTCATGCGAAAGGACACCTTGATGAACTTCAATCGCACGACTGAGCTGGGCGAATGGCTTAATCACACAACTGGCCATGCGTATGTGTTCAGTCGCACGACTGGGATAACGCTTAGGATAGCATACGACACCAGTCGCATGCTTAGTGGTACGTATGAGCTCAATCGCACGATTAGATCTCAGTCGCACAATTCATTTGCATGACATAACAAAATATTTCAAGTCTAATGAATCTAATTGTTACTCATTGACACACACTAACGTTTATTCACATTGTATAACAGATGGCAAGTCGTTGGACTATGAGCACAAAGCATAACATTTGTGCTCATCTGGATCTGACCTCCCAAAATGCGGCTGATTTCTCGGGTATTATTACATTCTAACAGAGATCGAGGATCTACCATGCTATATCGACTCCGTGCACTATGTACCGTTCAGTTCAGCAGGCTTTTTGGGAAGGTGCTGTTGTCGACAGGTCCTTAGAGCCCCACTGTATCAGGAGCTCAATTTTCGGTCAGGCTACAGAGATCACAGAGGATGATCTCAGGAGAGTCTTGGAGTTTGGGGATGATGCTAACTGCCCTACACGACTACACCCACTGACTGTACGAGGCTGTTCCCTACGGGCCAAGTACTCAGGGGATATCAACGAGGTGTGCTCAACAAGAGCAACACGTGCCCCCAATTTAAGTACTTAGCCCATGTGTTGCTTAAGTGCATTGCCTTAAGGAAGGGAGGCTTCGATGAGCTGTCTAATTAGATTCAAAACGCTTATGTGGCGTTGCTGCCCCCAATTTAACCATCCATTCTACTTCTCGAGGATGATCTTCACCTACCTGGTGGAGAACATTGAGGCGAATGGCAAGGAGGGCTTTTGCATGTACCCTCACTTTATGCAGATGATTATTGACCAGAAGCTCCCTTTGCTGCCAAAGGAGAAGGAGGATGTCATGGTGCGTGAGGTGATGGATGATACCACCTTAGGAAGGATGAAGGTGTACAGGGGAAGCACGTGAAACCCCCTGTTACGTGAGGATTATGTGGCGCCAGCTCGGTGGAAGTAGCGCAATGATGATAGTGACTTGGACACTGAGCAGATTGTGCTCCCCACTGATGATTCTGGTGATGATGATAACGGTGATGGCGGAGACGCTGGCCCCACCCAATCTAGGGCCACTATTACTAATGTAACATCTCCATCATCCACCCGAGGAGGAGCAGAGACTGCGGGATTCCATCAGGGCTTCCGACCTGATGAGGAGGAGGACCCCGATGAGGAGCCGTTGACTCAAACGGTGGGCAAGAAGGTGGTTGCAACCGAGCGACGGATTCGGGTTGTTGGTGGACACCCGGGCGAGTCCGGGGAGACTACGACTGATCCGACCAATACCCAGGCTAGCCCAGCATCCTAGGGGGAGCATCCTCCTTGAAGGGTTCGAGGAAAAAGAGGATGGCTCAGCCTCATGGGATGAAACCCAAGAGACGGAGGTACACGTTGAGCACTACCACTTTCCCCGCTACCACCACAACACCACCACCACTACCCTACCCACCACCACTAGTACCACTCCACCCACCATTACTACCACACACCCACCTACCATTACCTCACCCACCACCACAACTACCTCTCCACCCACCATTACTACCACACCTCCAGCATTCACTACTACAGCCACCCCACCACCAGCTACACCTATGCCACCACCCATCTACACTACATCCACCACCACTACCACCACCCATAGAGCTGGGACCTCATCTCAGGTCCCATTGAAATTTGGATCCTCTCTCCCCACAGTTGGGTTAGAGGAGCAACTGGCCAATCTTAACTGGATTGTGCTTAAGCGGTTGGCTACTGATGTGCAGCAAGCTACTCAGCTCAATCAGTTGATGGAGCTTACTGTCTCCCAGGCTCGGGAGATAGCTGAGCTTCGTGAGCAACAGACCTTATCAGTACACAGGATACAAGATCTTGAGGTGAAGATCGTGAAGTTGATGTTGAGGCTCAAAGGCTCTAAAGACGAGCCTGTCAAGATCAGAGAAGGAGATGATGATGGTGATGATGACGATGAGGATGAGGATAATGAGAATGATGATGAGAATGAGATAGAAGAAGGAGGTGATTATGGTGCAAGAGAGGAAGAGGGAGAAGATGATGAGGAAGGAGACGATGCAGTTGCATCGGCTGCCACACAAACCAGAGAAAGCGCTCCAAGAAGGTGCAAGTTTAGGGAGCCTCGTCCTCAGCCCCGCCTGCAGAGGAGCGCATGATTGAGGATAAAAGTAATGTTTAGATGTTTTTGTATTTTTAAATCATGTGTACTTGAATCATGTATTAATTTTATGTACTTAATGTTTATATATTTGAAATTTAACTATATTGATTATTGACAAATGATTGATGTGTTACATGTTTAAATCAAGCAGATCAATCATCTCTACAAGATAAGTATGATATTACTCCTCTTCAGCAACTAAAATGTCAACTTACAATGATTCTTGATTTGCAAGGGATAGTCAAAAGTTCTGTAAGCTATACTCCTGAAGAAGGAAAAATCATTCATGACCTTAGTGATGACCAGCTTGCTGAGATGTTCCCGCTTAACCCGAATGAGATTGACAAGGACGCTCCTGTTGTTGAAGTTACAAGTGGATCAACTCAATGACATAGATGAGATGGAGATCGAGGACATCACGGCTGACCATTATCCAGAGTATGCTGACAGAGAGGGAAATGTAGTCCCCAATCTGGGTGATACTCTCGTCAGTGATACGTTTGAAAAACTGGATCTGATGGAGCAAGAGTCTGAGAAGAATAAGGATCAAGCCCAAGCCTCAAATGCCGATGTCAACATCAAAAAGGGTGAATGGGCTGCCTGTTTTGCTGAGATTCAAGTCATGCGCACTGCACAAAAGCCTAATGTCGACACCCAGCTGTACAAAGTCAAGAAACACTTAAAGTTGTCAGGCAAAATCATCGCATTGGCTTTTTTTGAGGATCTAAATGTGTATGCCGTGAAGAGAGCAAACGGAGTAGACTACTTTAGATTCCCACACGATTTAAAGACTCTACCTGGTTTTGAGCTCAACCAGCTGGCACGCCTGAAGTTGCTCAATGCTAATCCAAAGACGATGTCAGGCTGGTTTGAAGCTGCATTCAGAAAAGAGTACCACACCAGGTGGGTCAACTTCAGACCTCAACAACCGACGAGGTACATCAGACGGTCTGAAGTTGATCCCATTATTGGTAAGCCAAAGATAGTGCTAAAGTGGAGTCCTCCACACACAATGTCAAGAATCCCTCTAAAGGAAATGCTACAGGACTTCACTCCATACTTCAAGTGGTGGTACTATGATTGGAGAACAGGTGAAGTGGTCATAGTCTTACATAAGGATGGCCAAATGGATACTATCTGGGTATTTGACCCTATGTGGCTGACAAATTTGTCTACTAATGATGTTTATACTTATACAAGTGGCCAGTATTCTATGATTCGCAAGACATTGTACAAGCCTTCTAGTTTCAAAATGTTATAAGGCTCTGTTTTGCATTTGAGATACATGCCGGAGCTACAAGAGAGAAGTACAAGAAGTTTGAAGAGCTAATGAAGAATGTTAGATAATGATGTAAACTAGGTCCAATGGGGAGTTTGTACATACATGTGTACCTAGTTTAGGAGCTCAATGTAAAATGTCTTTCATGTCTTACATATATGTAATTGAATGGGTATGAATGAAATACAATGTGTGGTTGATGCATATAATGTTTAATATTTCATTTTTATTATGTGTAATGCATATTGAACTAACTATATAGGTTTGTGGTTGTTTGTATAATTCTTAGTCAGTAATGATTGAGAAACATGTTCAAACTTAATCATGTGACGTTCTCATGCGAATGGGCCATACACGTGAATACTTCATGCTAATGAACCAGTCGCATGACTAAACCAGGAGACTGGATTAGTCGCACGACTGAAACATAAGATTGACTCAGTCACACGACTAGACCTTTAGTCATGCGAATGGATCAACCGCATGCTTCAGTCACACGACTAAACAATGCTAATGGTTCAGTCACACGAATGGAAAACCCTAACCTATAAATACCACCTAATTCATGTAAAAAGAAAATAATTCAAATACCTACTCACATAATCGTACCCTAGCCATCAAGAGACTCAAAAGGACCTCTTCCAAGTTCATAGATCATAGTTGATCATGTTCTAATCATTCATAACGTTTCATTAATCATTGGAGTGATATAAGTGTGTTCTCCCTGATTAGATCACCAATCAAATAGGATTCCACACTATTTACTTGGTATACACGCATAGTCAGTTAGTACTTCGTACCTAAGCGGTCCTAACAGAAGTAATTTTATTCCTTTCATCAAACATTAGATTCGCCATTCAATCTGATGAACAGATGAAACGCATTACAATGGTATATTAAAAAATAATATTAAATAAAAATAAGAAAAAGAATAAAATTAAACAAAAAGAAAATTAATTTTGATGGCCAAAATTATAGTTTCGCAGGATGATATATTAGTTTCGGCAAGCAAAAGAGTAATTTCTGAAGCAATTATTGATTAGTTTTGGCAAGACAGTGTAGTAGATTCGACTGGTGGAAATTTTAGTTTTGGTGCAGCAAAACTGAACTTTGCTCTGTGAAACTGTTAAGTTTGCTCGGATAGCATGACTACACAGTTTTGCTAAAAAACCAAGAACTTTTGTTCAGATTCGCCGGACTATCTGTACATTGCAGTAAGAACTGCGAAGGTACCAAAGAGTCTTAATGAAATAAACCCACAAATTTGATGTAAAATATTGATTAATCTACTGTCCTGAGTTCAAAACTCACATGCGAACATGAATCAACGATCAAACAAGAAATAAAAGCACATGAACTCAATATCGCATGAAAAGGCTACGAACAAACGTTAAAACGACTAAACTCTCGAATGTGTGAAAATGAGAAAACAATTTTTCAAATTGAGTTATATAGCACATTGTTTCGCATGCAGCGAAACTATAGTTTCGCCTAGCGAAGATGCAATTTCGCCTTGCAAAACTCTAGTAAACTGACCATGCAGTGCACACAAGAACTGGCGAAGCTATAATTTCGTCGTCCGAAACTACTAGCAAATTATAATTTCCCACGAAACCTAAAAATTTTTTAAATTAATTTTTGTTTCCCTTTCCTTAAAAATAATAATAGGAAAAGTTATTTAAAAGGGAATTAAAACAAAGTAAACAAAATAAAAGAAATCAAAATAAAATACTTTTGAATCATTAATCAGTTTTAATAAAATACTTTTGTTTCAAATCTTGTTTACTTATTTACTATGTTCATATCATTGTGTTCGTCATAATACACATTTGCTCAAATTGATATTTATTCAAATAAAAATTAAACAATAGTTAATAATCATTACACAATGATTAACTTGATTCCATTCTAACACTAATTATTTCTCATTGCGATCATAGGATCTATAGGTGGTATTAGAGCCAAGTGCTCATTGATTTAGATCGATTGATCTATCGATGTTAGAGTTGTTTAGTTGTCTACCTGTTTCATTAGATCTACCAGTTTTGTGGATTAGATCTATTGTTTTTTATCAAATCATTTTGCTGTGAATCCATTTTTGCTTAAAACAATAAAAACAGGTGAATTGCCTTTTAGCGAGTACTGTTTCATTACTCGTTTAAACTTAGATCAATATTCATATATTGTTCAAATTATTTGAACAAATACATTAACAAAATCCTTGATTTGATAATTAATTATCATTAAGAGGATTGACTGATTTGTGACCCCAATCACTTAATTTTTATTAATTATGTTTTGTTACTAATTAGTGATTTACTCAAAAATAAACTATGTGTAATTAAACTTTTAGACTTTAACTAAAAATGAGTAACTTTGGTGGATTATCATACCAACCTCCAAAGTTGGAAACAAAAGAGGATTTCAAATCCTTGATAACCAAATTGAGGAATCATGTGAATTATACTGATTCCGACTTAAGGATATCGATAAGAGAAGGTTATTATTTCCTCCCACTCTTGGGCTGGATTATAATGAGAATAATCAACCCATAAGTACAAAAGATCTGTCACCTCATGATGTTAAAAAGGTAAAAGTTGATATCAAAGCTTACATATTGCGTAGTATGGCTTTACCTAAAGAAATATTGATCATGTGTGAGAATTAAAAAAAAATAAATTCTTTATGGAAGATTCTTCATACACTCTGTGAAGGGAGTCCTCAAATCAGAAGCATTGGGAAGGACACATTTCGCTCACAATATGAAACCTTTCATCATATTGAGGGTGAATAATTCCTTAACAACTCCATAGATTTATGCAACTCCATAGATTTATGAAACTTGTAACTCTTGGAGTTGAAATACTAATGACGAAATGAAAAAAAAGATGCTCCATACTTTGCTTGAAAGTTGGAAGCAAACTGTGTCCATGTTCAAGAACACCGTAGACTTCAAAGCAAACTGTGTACATGTTTAGATGCCTTAGTAACTAAAGTGGAGGCTTTTGAAATGGATGAAAAATCAAGAAATAAGAGTGTGAGAAAACATATCAAACCCTATCACTTTAATTAAACAAAAAGTGCTTGAAGTGCCTTTATTTCTAATAATAATAGTGATGACTCTTGTACTTTGAGTGAATATGAAGAAGAAGTGAGCTTTTATGCATCAAAAACCTTCTAAAAAATCTTGTCAAAGTAAATCAGGAAAAGAAATAGGAATAATTGATGAAAGAAGATATGCCTCTACATCATCAGCAAAGACATCGTCAAACAACAACCAAGTAGAGCCCGTCACTGTGATTCTAGAGTATGAAGAAGAAAATGCAACTTTTGCAGCTCTAAGTTCAATTTTTCAAGCTTACTTGGGAAGCACTTTATCATCTGCCAACATTTTCCAGTAAGACTTGGTAGAACTACATCCAGATGTAGTAGAGGAGATGGATCTTCAATGGCAAATGATTATCATTGCTTATAGACCCAAACAGTACCAGAGAAGAAAAAATAATTGGTTGAAGCAAGTAACACAACAAAGATTAGTGTTGATAAGTCAAAGCTAAGATGCTTCAAATGCAATCTCTATGGATATTTCTGTAAAGAATGTAATCAACAATCAAATCATGACTTGAGACAAAATCAACAACATCAATCTCATCAACATCAACCTCATCAACAATCTATATCTCAAAGATCTTTCAGACAACCACAAGTAACCAACTTATCCCAACCAGCCACAAATGCATTAGTAGGACCAAGTAATTCTAAAGAATCTTGACTGATCGTACTTCAAGATGGAACCTATGACTGGAGCATGTATGAGAAGGAAGTATTAGAAGAGAATCAAGCTCGAATGGCACAAATGGAGAATAAAGTTCCACCCATGGCTAGAGAGGTAAGAGATAGATTGTGTTCACCGGTATGTGTTGAGGAGTTGAAAGATATAGAGTCCATGCTTAACAACTAGCTGATAAAGTAAAAGAAACAATGATTATGGATGAATCTTATGTAAGAGAACATAAATTATATCAAATCAAAATCAACTCTTTACAAAAGGATTTACATAAACCTGTTTTAGAAAAGTACAGTTTAAAAGCACAAGTTGAGCATCTGACCACTTCCTTAACTAAATCCATAGCTGATCAAGCATCAACTCAAGTAAAACTTCATAAGTTTCAACTTCCATCTCAGAAATATGAAAAATTATTACATTATCATATTGAATCAAAGAACTAGTATGGGTTGGGATATAATGTTTTTCCACCTACTAATAATAATATTTACACAACTTTACTTGAAACAATGACAAACAATTTGTCAAATCATTTTGTGCCAAGCACCAAGTTTGAAACAAAATCTAACCAACAAGTAAATAATCATGAAACGGAGGTGAGTGAAACTGAGTCTTCTGAATGAGAACATATTAAACATAATGATTTAGAATTGAATTTGATCTGTGTGATGACTTGGATGATTTTGATGAACATTTTGATGATCAACTGAACATTGGTAAGAATGTTGCTTTTGAAACAATCATTTCCAAAGTTCTAGAATAAACAAGGTTACAATATCCTCCAAAATAAAGAAACATTTTTAAGACTATTTGTAAGAGGATAACTCAGCTAAATAAAGATCTTCAAGAACTTCATGAGTAACAAAAACCATCAACTAAAGGAATTGAATAGTATACATCTACTAAGGAAGTACACACATCTTCCGTAGAAAAGTGCAAGAAACAATGAGCATAACTTCAGCGAAAGAAGAAACTTTCTTCAGCAGTAGATCTGCAGAAAACCAAATCTACTTAATCTATAGAAGACATGCGGAAGGTAAAAGCAACAACAAACAAATCAACCTAGAAAAAGGTGAATTCCAAGCCCGATACCTCTAGGAAAATATCGAATTGGATCCTACCGTCTAGTTGCCCTATTCCAGAAATCAGTAAATGGTAAACAAGAATCCCTTGTTAGTATGCCAGGGAAAGACAAGGAAAATTCAACTACAAAACTAGAAAAAGAATTGAAGCTTTAAAAGCTAAATAAGAAAAATAAAGCAGACAATTCTCATGAACAATAAGAGGAAATGTATTGAAAATGGTGTAATATGAAAAATGACAATATTGAAGATTGTTACTTCAGCAGCTATTGTTCTATTTGCAATATGAACAATCACATGACCTTTGACTGCTACTTCAACAAAAATTGTGCAATTTTCAACAAAAATAACCATTCAACTCACGAATGTTATTTCAACATGAAAAACAAAACAAAGAGCACAAATAATTCACAATCTAAGAAGGTTGAATCAGACTCTCAATCCACTGAAAGCCAAAAAGATTCAAAAACAAAAAGCATGAACAAAAAAACCAAAACTAAAGGAGAAAACATATGCTAATGGTAACCTTTGAAGAAAAGAACATCATTTTAGCAATCCAAAACACCTCACAAAAGGGTGGATTTGAGTGATTAAGAAACAAATGCTACTGATGCTTCCTTTGATAATTTTGAAAAGCGAACTTATTTACCTCATTCAAAATCAAATTATGATGAAACTTTCAATAATCAAGGTTCATTGTCTAAACCAAGCAACAAACCAACAAAGATAAGGTGAATGAAGAATATAGTGAGAAACCTACACCAAGTTCAACAACCTCATCTTGAATAGAATCATCCTCACCACAAACAACAAAGAATGAATCAATTAAGACTAAAATTAACATTGAAACTTCAAGACTTATTCAAGAACAAGTAACAATTTTAGACACTGTTGGCAAACCCAACATCAATGATGCTTGGGTTGTCAACTCTAATTGTTTTATTTATGTGTGTAGGAACAATCATGGAGAGTTGGAAATAAGTGGTATGTTAATAGTGGTTGTTCCAAGCATATTTCAGGAAACTGTTTTCTTCTCCATGACTTCAAGTATAAAAATGCCTCTTATGTGGCATTTGGTATGGATAAGAAGAGATGTAAAATTTTTGGTGAAGGAATGGTAACTAATGGTTTGCTAAAATTTGAGAAAGTAAATTATTGTGAAAGTTTATAGTAATCTATTGAGTGTGCCTCAAATTTGTGAGCAAAATTATACCTCATTATTTGATAACACTAATTGTTACATTCTTAAGCTAGGTTTTTCAATTCTAGAAGAATCAATCCTTCTTAAAGCATCAAGAAAAGGAAACAACTATGTTTTCGATATGAACAATACAATACTCACAAGCAATGAAATATGCCTATTATTTAAGTCATGAGAAGATGAATCTCAATTGTGGTATAAAAGGCTTGTTCATTCCAACATGAAGAATATGAATAAATTGGTGAAAAATGACCTAGTCATTGGATTGCCAAAGAAAGAGTTTTATTGTTCAAATCATTGTCCTTCTTGTTATAAAGAAAAACAACATAGAGTGTCACACAAGTCCAAAATTATCAATACCAACACTATGCCACTCAAATTGCTTCACATGGATCGTTTTGGTCCAACCAATGTGATGAGGATTGGAAAAATGCAATCTTGTTTAGTGATAGTTAATGATTTCGCTAGATTTACATGGGTCGTTTCTTAAATACAAAATAGTGAAACATGAGAAACATTGATGGACTTTGTCATCAAGATTGAGAATCAACTTGATTTTAAAGTTAAAATTTTCAGAAGTGACAATAGGACTGAATTTGTTAATGCTAACTTAGATTCTTTTTGCAGGAGTAAAGGTATTGATAGCCAAGTTAGTGCACCAAGAACTCCACAACAAAATGGAGTTTCTGAAAGAAGAAATACAACTCTTATTGAAGCAGCAAGGACAATGCTAGCTAATTCACAATTGCCAATCACCTTTTGGGCTGAAGAAGTGAACATAATCCAGGATCGGTTTTTGTAATCAACACAAGAATTTCTCTCAAACTCACTAATAAACACTAAAGAAGAAGAGTTCTTCTAAGAGTTTATTATAATATACTAAGTAACACAAACAAAACAAAAGAGGATGATTTTCAAGATACTTGTATATATTACTTCTCAACTCAAAGTTATTCAAGATTCTTACAAGCTTACTACAAGAGTTACAATGAGAAATATATAGACTACATAGGATATCAAGATTCTTACAAGCTTACTCAAATTTAGATGACATTAATTGCTAAAGAACACAACAAAACACCTTATGAGCTTTTATTTAAAAGAAAACCTTACATAGGATATCTTAGAGCTTTTGGGTGTCATGTATCTATTTTAAATACAAAAGACAAATAGGAAATTTTTCAAAGAAAGCAGATGATGATTTCTTTATTGGATACTTTTCAACATCTAAATCATATAAGATTTACATCCATAACAAAACATATTGGAAGAAACTCCTAATGTGTCATTTGATGAATCCTTATTCCTAAATCTGTAAAAGGATAATCATGGTTGTTTGATATAAATGCACTAATAAACTCATTTAACTATGGTTATTTGAATAATGCAGGATCAGATGATATGTGTTATCCATTTGATCCACCAAATCTAAATTAAGTATCTTTATGAGCTAATCCTCCAAGAACACAAACATCAAGTATGATAATATAAAGAACAACTAATAATGACAATAATGCTACACAAGTTCAACAAAATTGATCTACATCCTATGATGGAAATACTTCATCAGCACCTAATGACTCTACATCCACAAATGAGCATCCTACATCCGGAGATATGGATAATGCCTCAGTATATGTTCAACAAATACCATCCGTAGATGTTCCTGTAACTCCTACGGAAGCACAAAATACTTCAGTAGAAGTTCCTGCATAAGATACTCACAATGCAGCTGATGTACAAATTCATGAATAAAATCATTCTACTTCCATTGATGAACATGAAGAACTCCTTGATTACTTCATAAATTCATCATCTCAGCTAGATCCATCTGCATCAATAAATATGACCACATGGAATCATCTATTCCAGTTGAATCTATTTTGAAAACCAGAATTCATAAGTCTCATCAATAAACAACATAATTGGAGATCATAATGAAAGAATAACATCAGCCAAAGGGGAGCTGCAAACTGCCTTTTCACTTATTTTCTTTCACAAGTTGTTCCTCCAAATATCACATCTGCTCTAAAAGATAATACCTGGATTTAGGCTATGCAGAAAGAGCTTCAACAATTCTGTAAGTGGAAATTTGGAATCTAGTTGATCTACTTGAAGGTAAACATCCAAAAGGAAAAGGTGGATCTTCAAAGAAAAGAAGATGAAGAGGTATCATTGTAAGTAAAAAAGCTATGTTGATTGCACAAGGATATACTCAAGAGGAAAGGATAGATTATCATGAAGTTTTTGCACCTATTGCAATGATTGAAGCAATAAGAGTATTCCTAGCCTATGCTTTATATAAGAAGTTCACATTCAGTCAAATGGATGTCAAGTGTGTTGTCCTATATGGGAAAATTGATGAAGAGGTATATGTAGCTCAACCTCCAGGTTTTGAAAATCATGACTATCCACAAAGGGTATACAAGTTGGACAAGGCTTTGTATGGTCTTCATCAAGCACCAAGAAAATGGTATGAAACATTATCATGTTTCTTGCTCAAGCATGGATATAAGAGGGGGACTATTGATCAGAGACTATTTCTCAAACAACAACATCAAGATCTCTTAATGGTTCAAATTTATGTAGATGACATTATTTTGGTCAACCAACAAGAGATTGTGTGTCAGCTTAGAAGAGTTGATGAAATCTAAATTTTAGAAGAGTTCAATGGGAGAATAAACTTTCTTCCTTGGTCTCCAAGTCATTAGAAAATAGATGGCATATTTATCAATCAAGAAAAGTATGTTCATCACATATTGAAGAATACAATCTTGCTCATACATCTTCATGAAAAACTCCTGCTTCAACAATTGACAAGATTGTGCGTGATTCCATTGGAAAATCTGTTGAGCAAAGACTGTATAGATAAATGATAGGATCACTTATGTATGAACTGCAAGCAGACCTGACATTATGTTTGTTCTATATGTTTGTGCTAGGTATCAAAATGATCCAAAAGAGTCTCATGTGAATGTTCTCAATAGAATCTTCAGATATCTGAAAGGAGAAGCTGCCCTTGGCCTTTGGCATCCAAAGGATGGTGATTTCATTCTCTACTCATGTTCAGATAGTGACTTTGGAGGATGTAACAAAAATATAAAATCTATAACTCGTGGATGTCAATTCATAGGACCAATTGTTGTTTGATGGCAGTGCAAGAAGCAAACAAATGTATCTGTATCCACAGCTGAGGCTGAGTATAGAGCTGCTTCAACTAGTTACTCACAAGTACTTTGGTTGCAAAACCAATTGCTTTATTATGGTTACAATTTCCTTCAAACCTAAATGATACTAATAATTTAGCTCCTACGTATATCACTGTTAATCTAGTTCAACATAACAAAACAAAGCATATTGAAATCAAATACCATTTTGTGAGAGATTTCCAGAAAAGGGTTTAATCAATTTAATCAAAGTGTATACAACAAATCAGCTTGCTGAGTTATTCACTAAAGCCTTTGATTTAGTAAGATTTAGTTTTCTAATGGAGTCCTTGGGAATGATTAACTTAGATTAATCATCATTAACAAAGAAAACCATGTGATTGTCCATGTGAATAGTAATCTATAAATCCCAAAAAAATATTTAGAAAAACATACTAAAATAGAAAACTATTGACTTTCTTTTTTTTAGCATGACATATATTTGGGAAAAGATAGTACCATATGCCTTTTCTTACTTCTTGTGTAATTAATTTGCTTTAAATCTCATCAAAAGTACTTTGATATGCAAATAGGTTGATCTTGAGTGCAAACTACCCATAATGCATTCCTAACATAATGAAAAGGTCATTGTCTATGGGAAACTTAATTTTGAGGATCAAACAAGTCTTATTATGATGTGATAAATTCACTCATTCAAGCACACTATGTATAACACTTTATAACATTTATCTTTGCAAATCATATTCCCTCTGTTTCGTGTATACAAAGACCTGGAATTATGAACACCTTGGTGTACCTCTGTACCTAACTGGTGTACAAAGTAAGATCCTTATCATCCCTCTGTTTTGTTTAACCAAAGACCTAGGTTAAAGGCACCTCTGTTTTACAAAAATAAAGACCCGGTGACCTGATGATGATCATATCTAAGCTCTCAAAAGAACTTTAGCAATGAAGCATTAATCAGACATGAAATTTGTCTCAAGAGAGAATTTATAACTTAATGTACATAGTTTCTAATTGTGGAAAGGTGATGAATTGACTCAGAAAGGAGTAAAAACTCTAATGTGAATTGAATGTGGAGCTATAATAGTTAATCTCTAATAAACATTAAAACACGATAAACAACATGCCTAGTGCATACAATACTCTTGTTTGAATTTAAATGGCCAAATATACTTGAAATTAGGACTAGAATCAGAATCAGAAGATGCATTATGGCATTTCCAGAATCAGAAGAAGCTACAATGCATTTTAACATCAGCATAAGCTACAATGCATTTTACGCATCAGCAAAAGCTACACTGCATTTTCAGCATCAGCAGAAGCTACAGTGCGAAAGTTAATAAAATGTGACCATCCGTAGATTGGTAAACTACGGATGAGTTAAAGTTTTAAAAGCATAATCTAATTTCATAGATTCGTAACCTATGAAAATTTAAATTATACTTCATCAAAAGTCATTTTTTAATTCTAAGTCATCCGTAGTTGATCTTCGAAATCCGTAAAAGATATATGGAAGTGTAGATGATCTATGGAATTCGTAGAATATCTACCGAAGAACAAAAAACTAAGGAAATGGTAATAAGGATAGAGGGTCCCACATTATTTAATAAATGAATTTAATGTGTCCGAGTGTGTAGAAATGATGTTTTTGACTTAAACATTCACTATTTACATTTTAAGAGCAATTTTCAAACCTAGAAGAGCGCATTCAACAAACCTTTTCTCCCTTTCACAAACATTAAAAAAAATACAAATCAAAACCTCAAACAAACACATAATCTTAAAATCAGATCACTAGTTTGAAGGTAAAACACGTCATATCCACTAATAATAAACTGTTTGATTCTTGGTTATCATTAAAACTGTTCATATTCTTATGTTTATAGTGTTGATTCTAATCTATTCTTGTTAACTATCCTCAACAGATGACTAATGGATTTGTGAAAGAGCATAATGTGTGTACATTTCTTAATGCTGATGACCTTGTATCAAAAGGGTGTCGAGACATCATTAGATATACGCGATGGTCGAGGCTCTTCTACGCTTTAACAGCACAACCTGTGATTCATCAGGCACACAAAATCGATTTCTCGAATTCTGTACGAATAGAGGAGGATGGGGAATCAAATTTCATTATGGCAGATGTAAGGAATGAACATTTATGAATTGATGAATAGACAATCGGAAGGGTACTAGAGTTGGGAGATCAAGAAATAAGTCATCCAGACCTCTTTGTACATTAGTATATTGAGAAGATATTTCTTTTGATGAGTTACAATGGTGACTTTGAAAGAGGAGAGATCAAAAAGGGGAGATTGTGCAAGCCCTACTGGTTCCTATATCACACTTACCTTAAGTGTATCTCAAACAGGAAACCTGGATTGGATAGATTTTCAAGGAACATCTCTTCTGGAATCATATGGATCTTTGAAGGAAGAACATATAACTACTGAAAATACATTTTCAGTTGTCTTTGTGACCAAATAAGAGTGGAGAAGGATAACAAAATGTTCATGTTTCCAAGGTTCCTCCAACTGATCAATAATGCTATGTTGCCTAGGATAGAAATATTAGTTGATGTCTTTGTACAAGCGCATCTGGGAAAATTTGTACCGAATAAGATTAGTGGGAGGTATGAAGGAGAAGACATGCCCATGTTTCTGTTGGGCTTTGTTACATGTTAATCAAAGCTAGTTTAACCATTTAAACTTCAAAAACGCAGCGGATATAAGTGGTTCAAAACTGTGTTTAACTATCTGAAATTAAGCACCATTTAGTAATATTTGAGATGCGGGTCAGTCCAATATTTGTATCCCACAAATATTTATGAACTTTGGCAACAATCCTTGTTTCATGTTCATCCATAAGAATATCTACCAATCCAAGTTCATAATAGTATTACCCTCGTACTTGTTCACACAAGTATGAACGACAACAGACGTTGTGAGTAAATGATTACTCTTTGATTTTAAACATGCGAAATAAGAATATTAGTTGAACCATTATAACCAAATAATTCATTCAAGTATTAAAGGGTTACAATCTAAATACAAAATTAAAGATCAAATCAGCAATGTTTTGATCCATTTGATCTTTGCGAATACATATCTTTCCCTTTTCAACTTCATCTCTTATGTAGTTGAATCTCCATTCAATGTGCCTAGTCTTTTGATGTGCACGGGCTTCCTTGATTTGAGCAATCACACCCTCGTTATCACAAAGAATTTCTTGGGGGTCCTGAATGGAAGGGACCACCCTTAGAATGACAATGAATTTCTGTAACCATGCAGCTACCTGAGCTGCTAATGAAGCGGCGATGTATTCTTACTCTGTAGTTCATAATGCGACCACATCTTGCTTAGAGCTCTTCCAAGAGCCTGCTCCTTCATTCATGATAAAAATGTACCCCGATTGTGATCGTGAATCATCACGATCAGTTTGGAAGCTCTCATCTATGTAACTCTTTACTACGAGTTCCACCTCAGCAGATCCATGGATTAGGAACATACCTTTGGTCCTCCTTAGGTACTTAACTATGTTCTTAACAGCCATCCAATGACTGTTCCATGATTTTGCTGGTATCATCTTGTAATGCTCAAGGCGCAAGACACGTCCGGCCTAGTGCATATCATTGCATACATGATAGATCCTATGGTAGATGCATACGAGATTCCTTTCGTTTTGTCTTGCTCATCCTTTGAGCTTGGACATTAAGTCTTACTCAATATCGTTCCTTTTTAGATAGGTACCATACCTTTCTTAGAGTTTCCCATCTTGAATCTTTAAGATCTTATCATTGTATGCACTTTGATTTAAACCTATCAACCGCCTTGATCTATCCCACAGATCTTTACTCCCAAAATATAGGCGGCTTCACCAAGATCCTTAATGGAAAAACAACTTCCAAGCCAGGCTTTTACACCCTCCAAGGTTAGAATGTCATTTCCAAATTAATTTCATCGTCATAGAATACAAGGAAGGTGATGAAGCTCCCACTAGCTTTCTTATATACACATGTTTCATCAGCATTTTTATGAACGAAATTTGATTATCTCTTCATCAAGACGGTGATTCCAACTTCTTGATGTTTGCTTCAATCCATTGATTGTATTCTTTAACTTGCATACTTTGTTAGGATGCTTTGGATTGACAAAAAACTTCAGGATGAACCATATAGACATCTTCCTCAAGATATCCATTTAGAAAAGCGGTATTGACATCCATTTGCCAAATCTCATAATCATAATGAGCAGCTATGGCAAATAATATCCTAATAGACTTTAGCATTGCAATCGCTGAGAAGGTCTCAATATAATCAACTGCTTGAGTTGAGTGAGATCTTTTGCTACAAGTTTAGCTTTATAAGTATCCAAGTTTCCATGCATATCGGTTTTCTTCTTGAAAACCGACTTACTTCCAACTATCTTGGAGTTAAGAGGTGGTTCAACTAACTCTCACACTTGGTTGTCATACATGGATTGCATCTCAATGATCATGGCTTCAAGCCGTTTGTCACAATCCAAATTGGACATTGCATCGGAATCTACCACATAGCATCCATCTACAAAAAATCCACATCTTTCAGGTGGATTACTAATTCTACCAGATTTGCGAATGGTTTGTGTGTATTGATCAACTATTTGACCACCCTCAACATCCTCATGTTGAGTGTTATTGTAAACCAAACATGTATTGGTTTGTGGTTCTTGATCCTCCTCAAGATCCACTGTTCTGCTGCTAGTTCCTTCCATAATAAACATAGGTTCTAAGAACTCAGCCTTCTTGGCAACAAACTCCTTTTGTTCTAATGGATCATAGAAATAATATCCCATAGAATCTCTAGGATATCCAATGAAGATACACTTAGTGGAACAACATTCTAACTTGTTTGAGGTGGGAGTCTTAACATAAGCCTCACAACCCTATACCTTTATATATGATAGTGATGGAACCCTTCCATGCATATTTCAAAAGGTGTCTTTTCCATTTCTTGGTTAGGGCCATATTTAAAATACGGGCTGTAGAGAGCAAAGTGAAACCCCAAACTCATAGAGGCAATGAGCTTCTAGCCATTATAGATCGAACCATATCCAATAGAGTTCAATTTCTCCTCTCGGACACACCATTGTGTTGTGGTGTTCCAGGTGGAGATAGTTGTGAGACAATAACACATCTTCTAAGATGATCCCTAAAAGCATCACTTAGGTATTCACCCCCTCTATCGGTGCGAAGAATTATTTCAAAAGCTTCATCTTTGTGTCTTAATAAGTACACATAACCATATCGACTATAGTCGTGGGTAAAGGTAATGAAGTATCATTCATTGTACCTAGTCATTGGTTTAAAAGGACCACATATATCTGGATGTATGATTCCTAATAAATCTTTTGCCCTTTCGGTTTTGCCACTAAAAGGTGCCTTAGTCATTTTACCTTGTAAACAAGATTAACATACATCATATGAATCATATTCACTTGCTTATAAAAGACGGTTCTTTTGAAGTGTTTATATGTGCTTCTTGTTTATATGACCAAGACGGCAATGCCAAAGATAGGTATCACTCAAATCCATTTGAGTTTCTTGGTGGTGGTTTGGTATAATGAGCTATCATATAATGTGTTTTCACGAACCAATTCATAAATACCATTAATAGGAATAGCTTTAAAACAAAATATGTCATTTAATGAAACATGAATTTTATTATCAATAAATGTTAAAACATAACCATATTGTCTTAATTGGGCAACATAAATAATGTTCCTAGTCAAACTAGGAGCATACAAAACATTGTTTAAAATTTCTTCCAAACCATTTGGAAGCTTCAAGATGTAGTCCCCTCGGTCTTCAATTTGAACTTTTGCCCCATTCGCCATGTAGAGGGTAACATCCCCTACTTTTGCCCCATTCCCCATGTAGAGGCAACACCCCCTTTCTTGAAGTCCTTACTTCTTTTTGAACCCCTGCAATAAGTTGCAAATATGAGTTCCACATCCGTTATCCAATACCCATGTGTTAGAGGATATTAAATTATGATCAATATGAATCATGAAAATTGTACCTGAGGTTTGCCCGACATCCCTCTTAACTTGCAACTATTTGAGATGGACTCAATAATTTCTTGCCCAATGTCTAATCTCCCCACACCTGAAGCATGGGTCATTTGAAGAAACCTTTTGCTTCTTCTCCACTTGTTTTGGTGGTGGTGCTATTACCACTCCCTTTCCTTTTCCCCTAACATACCCTTTATCCTTGGCAACACTTGCCTTGGGTGCGGGGTGAGGCCTCTTCTTGTTCCCACCTTCATTGATGGTGAGAACGTGTAAAACCTTTTTTCCCATGGCCACCTCAGTAGTTTTGAGCATAGAGTGAAGCTCACTTGTGTTCTTGTCCCACCTGTTCATGTTATAATTCTTAACAAAGTTGTCAAACCTTTTTGACAATGAGTTGAGGATCAAATCCATAGCCAACTCTTTCGAGACAGAACAATTCAGTATTTCAAGGCGGTCAATGTGGCTTTTCATCCTAAGTACATAAGATGAAACTGAATGGTTGTCATCCATACTACATGCATGGAGTGCTTGAACCGTTCCGAAGCACTCTACCCTTGATTATTGTTGGAACATTTCCTTCAATTGGGTAATCATGTTGTGCACTCCATGATGTTCATACTCCTTTTGTAGATCCGGAGTCATACTTGCCAACATGAGGCAAGACACTTGGACCGAGTCCTTAGTGTATTTCACCCAATTATTATTGGCCTCCTCATCTTTCTCATTAGGTTGATGGGGAATCGGATCGTCTAGAATATATGATCGTTTCTCTTCCTTGAGAACAATTATCAAGTTTCGAAACCAATCTATAAAGTTTTTATGGTTTAGACGCTCCTTTTGGACAATGGTCCTAAGTGATAGTGAGTGAGCGGATAGAATATCATTATTTTCATTGTTTTTGGTGGCCATATATAAAATGTAACAAAGATCAATTTTATTATTTTTGATATTATTCATATTTTAATTATTAAAGCCCTTTTATGTGTCTAACGCTATTTTAAAATTCTAGAATCCAACATTCCATTTAAAAAGTGGTTAGGTGACCTTTATCCCATTATATAAATTAACAAGGTAGTCAATGTTTTGACAATTGCAACCCTTTGCAACTTCTAGAGGTATGGGATCGACTTTGAACATCATATGTGTAGTCGGCATGTTTATCCCATCAACACCTTTGTAAACCACATTAGAATTGATCCATTAAACATGTATGCAAATCAAGTTACCCTACTTACACATACATGTGGGTTTACCAACACAAGTGGTTGGGTGACATTTATCCCACAAATATTATAACCCACCTTAAATCACAAGTTCCCTCAAAATGGTTAGGTGACCTTTATCCCATTAAGAGTTTCTAAGTGACTCAAGTGTTGTGCAAAAGGATGGTGTTAATCTTGTTTTCAAAAGAAATTTGAAGTTTAATAAAACTAGTTTAGAAAACTCTATGTACCTTGTATTTGCATGCTTTCAAATACAAGGTACCCTATGGTTCACTTTTTAATAGGACACCATTTATTAAAATCATTAATCCTTTTAATAAATTTTGATTAATCACATAATGATAAAGAACCATCAATTTTCACCTTGTTATTTTTGCTAATAAGTTTTGTTATGCATATCCAAATATCAAACAACAACCAAACAACAATAATCATACAAACATAAGTGCATAACCATAGCCACTAAGTTGACTACAATTGCTTGCCATCACAATTGTTGTCATTAGGTCTTTCCTAAGGCTTAACAATGATAAATCAAAATGCGTCTATGAACTCCCACTTGAATCCACATCCAAATGCTTCAAGTGTCCATGTCTTTTGTGTCCTTCTTTGGGTCTTCATCTTGTGCATCTTCTTTTACAAAACTGTATCCTAATACAACTTTTCTATTAAAAGAAATGCACCTAATCTATTTATTACATAACCAATGAATAAATAAATTACATCCCAAAATACAAACCCAAAATTACAACCCTTTCTTGAACAAAACCAACATGACAAAATCAAAAACAACCAAATCCAAAACACATAAGGTCAAGGCAATGTTATGCACCAAAATATGTACGATATACAACATTCAAGAACAATCATGAAATCCCTTTTTAAACATAATGTTTCGGCCAACATGAACCAAAACTTTAGCGTTTGGTCCTAATAAAATTAATCAACCATTTAATGTTAATCTTTCATGGTTTATACAAGATCTTTTGAAGCAAGTACTTTTGAAAACTAATGAGTTGAAAAAGTCCATTAAAACTAATTTTTGAAGCAAGTACTTTTAATAAAATCATCCAAAACAAAGCAACCCGTAATGGGTTGAAAAAGTCCATGAAAACTAATTTTTCAAGAACTTTTGAAGCAAGTATTCCACATAACCGGCTCTTGATGCCATTGTTGGGTTTGTTACATGTTAATAAAAGCTAGTTTAACCATTTAAACTTAAAAAAACATAGCGGATATAAGTGGTTAAAAGTGTGTTTAACAATGTGAAAATACGAACCATTTTAACCCAACACAAAACCCATAAACAAGGATCATATGTATGTGAAATGAAATGCTATGAAAACCGAAAAATGTTCTAGACAATACCTTTCAAGAACAAGATGATGTAGTATGGATGAGAACAAGATGATGATGCTTCTTCAATGTGTAGCCACCAAAAGAGAAGTTGTAGAGATTAATGAAGAGGCTGATGCAACCTAAACATCCAAAGTCTATCCTGCATATTGCATAAGTGCAGTGAAGAAGAATGCTTAGGAAGTTTCACACATGCAACAGAAATATCTAAGTGTGAAATCTTCCAATGCGAAGACCAATATCTTCTAATGCCAAATATGAAGTGTTCCGAAGCCTCAGAGACAGTCTTCCGAAGCTTTAACTTATGAAGACAGATTTCTTCTGAAGACTTGTAACACATGCTTTATCTGATGTACTTTTCCATAAAGCTGGACACCTTTTCGCTGCATCTCTGTAAGGTTACCAACTTACATAAGTTGGTGAAAAGGTCCATGATTTTGGTAACTATACATTAAGGTCTTGAGTCTGTAACTTTCTACTTCATGTACTTTATCCTTTTTGTAATAGATAAGGATGTGAGCTATGGCAGGTCATAGTCACTAGTCAAAAGGCATTCTGTCTTTTGACTCTACAATTGATTTTGTTTGTGTCTGGTCAATTGTATCCGGCTGGCTTTTAAAGTATAGCTAGTTGTAGGATATTGTATAAGTATCTCATGTTCTTGTATCTTTCCATTATGCTTTGGGACACTTGTAATAGAACATAGAGAAAGCAATATACTGCATTCTTGAAAACCATACACTTGTGTTCTCTTGTTCTGTCTCCTATATTACTTGTGTTCTTAGTGTCTTTTTGTGGTTAATCCAGTCTTACTGTTTGATTAAGTTTGGTTAATCTCCTCTTTGTGTTGTTGTGTTGTAATTGACCCCCCTTCACCGGTCCTGCATTTGGTATCAGAGCATTCCAGGCTCTTGATATAAGATCTCACCATCTTAAGATCCCTCACACACACAAAACTCATCTTTTTAAATGGTAGCCATTTCTAAGACTGATATGGAAACTAGAACCATGAACAAGTCCTCACTGATCAGTCTTGATGAGTTTGATACGTGGTGTTTGAGAATGGAAGGTTTCATCAGGTCTCTTGATTCAAGAATGTGGGAGTCTATTGAGAATGTACCTTTCATACCTAGCACCCCTTCTGCTACTGGTGCTGGTATGATCCCCAAGGATGTGGCTAACTACTCTGATGAAGATAGGAAGATAGTAGAGATTGACAGAAAAGCCATGACAACCCTTCAAACTGCCCATCCAAACTCTGTGTATAGAGGTTCAAGAAGTGCAAAACAGCCAAGCAGCTCTGGGATGCACTGAAACTAATGTATGAGGGTTCCTCTGTAGCGAAGGAGAACACAAAGGATCTCCTAAAGCAATAGTTTGAAAACATCCCCTTCAAAACAGGTGAAACCATGACTCAGCAATACTTCAGGTATGTTGAGATTGTGGATACCCTTGTGGATGGAGGAGTTTCTCTTGAGAACAGAGACATTGTAAGGAAGTTCGTGTCCTCACTTCCTAGGCAGTGGACATACTACTGTGTGGTTATCAAGAGAACTGAAAATCTCAAAACTCTTACTCTAACAGAGTGATATGGGATTCTCAGTAGATACCAGATGGAGATGAACATGCAAGGTTCATCTAGCAACTCCAACAATCAAATGGGTTCAGCCCTACATGTGTTTGAAAGGGACAGCATAAAACCCAAACATCATCTCATATGCTACCCTGACAACTCACCAAGGGTCCTTTCATCACCTTCCCAGAGACAGCAAGGCAGAACTACACTCAAGGAAGCCCATTCCAAGAGACAAGCTCTTCTAAAGCTTTTGTGTCTTCTAATGAAAGGTGTGGCAACTCTCTTTTCACTCTTGAGACCTGGACAGTATTAATCCAGATGATCTGGAATACATGGAAATAGTCCAACAGATGGCTCTTCTCACTCGCAGAGCCAACAAGTTCTACAAGAGGACTGAAAGGAAGTTTCCAAGCAGTGCAACTAGTGGAAAGTTTGGCCTGGATAAAGGCAAAGTCAAGTGTTACAACTGTAACTTGATGGGTCACTTTGTTAGAGAGTGTAAGGCACCTAAAGCAAGTGGTGGCCAAACACAGTCCAGAATGAGAAGTTGTTAGGACCTGGTATTTGACCGAAATACCTAGAGATTAACGTGTAAACCAGATCAAATAGTGCGGAATCCTATTTGATTGGCGATCCAATCAGTGAGAACACACGAAGAATCAATCAAGAATTGAAACTAACGTTAGAAATCAATTGGGAATCGATCTAATGTGTTCTATGAACTTGGAGAACGAATTGAGAGATCTTGACGGCTAGGGTACGTCTGGAATCGTAATTGATTGAGAGTCGTTCTTTTTCACGAATTGAGTTGTATTTATAGGTTGGTATTATTCAATCGTGCGACTGAACCATTAGTCTAGTTCAGTCGTGCGACTGAACCATGCGGTTGATTCATTCGTACGACAGAGTGTTCAGTCGTGTGACTGAGCCAATCTGATGTTACAATCGTACGACTGATCCAGTCTCCTGGTTCAGTCGTGCGACTGAGTCAATCGTGTGAAGTTATTTATGCGCATGGTTCATTCACATGAGCCATTCGCATGAGAACTTTATTATGTTAAGTTTGAATGTATTGTGTATTAATTAATAAACATTATGTGTAATCATTCAAGCAATCACTAACCTAATTAACCAATTCAATGTCGACACATTAATGAAACATTAAACATTATAACTAACAAACTATCAATATCATTTCATTAATCATACCAAACAAGATCTATTACATCACATATCATGATCTAGGACATACATGTAACAACAAACTCCCCCTTGGACCTAGATCTCTCTAATGTCTTGTTTTCTTCATTACCTCCTCATATTTCTTGTACTTGTCCTCTTTTGTGACTCCCGCGTGAATATCAAACGCGAAGCAAAGTCTTATGACATTTTGGAACTGGAGGGCCTGTACAATATCTTGCGTATCATAGAACAGTGGCCACTTGTAAAGTGTATAGACATCCTTTTCCGACAAGTTGGTAAGCCACATCGGGTCGAATACTCTGATTGTATCATTTGGCCCTCTTTATTTAGGACTATGACCGCTTTTGTTGTTCTCCAATCGTACTACCACAACTTAAAGTGTGGTGTGAAATCCTTTGTCATTTCCCGAAGTGGGATTCTTGACATTGTGCGCGAAGGATTCCACTTCAACACTATCTTTGGTTTTCCAGTAATGGCATCCATCTCAGACCTTCTAATATACCTTGTAGGTTGTTGAGGTCTGAAGTTAATCCACCTGGTGTGGTACTCTTTCTTTAGGGTAGCCTCAAACCAGCCTGACATCTTTCTCGGGTCAGCATACAACAGCTTCATTTGGCTAGCTGGTTGAGCTCAAAACTGGTAGAGTCTTTAAATCATGTGGAAATCTAAAGTACTCTATGCCCTTCTCCCTCTTAACGGCATAAACGTTAAGATCATAAAATATGCCCATGCTATAATCCTGCCTGACACCTTAAGATGTTTCTTGACTATGTAGAGCTTGGTGTAGGCATCCCTCTTCGGTGCAGCATGTTGGGCTCTAACTTCTTTAAAACATGCAGCCCATTCAGCCTTATGGATATCAACATCATCCTTTGAGGCTTGGGCCATTCCCTCTGTCTTCTCTGACTCTTGCTCCATTTTGTGTAATATCTCAATGTATCACCGACAAGGGATTCACCCAGATTGGGAACCACATAGCCCTCATTGTCAGCATACTGAGGATAGTGCTCTGCAGTGACATCTTCTATCTCTATTTCATCAACGTCATTTAGCTCGTCATCATAGGTAGCATTACATGTCGGAGCATCTTTCACTATTTCATCAGGATTGAGCTTGAAAATTTCTGCGAGTTGCTCGTTTGATAGATCGTGAATTATTTCCCCTTCTTCACGGGTATAACTCACTGACCTTCTGACAATCCCTTGCAGATCAAGAACCATTGTGAGTTGAGACTTGACCTGCTGAAGGGGAGCAATATCAAACTCATCTCTTTTGTAATTTGGATCTGTTTAATTACACATTTCACACTCAAATCATTAGTATTTATCAAACGAAATGCATTAACTTAATATAAACATTTAATACATGGTTTTTCAATACAAAATACAAAAGTAAATAAATACATAAACATCTACTATTTACTTTTATCCTGAATACTCGGCTCATCACATGGAGGTGCAGAAGCAGAAGCTGGCAGATCTTGTCTGTTCTTTGATTTTTCTCTTGCGTTGGAGCTGAGACAGATTCAGCTACTTCTCCTCCGCCAGTATCATCATCTTCGTGCCATTCTTTAGTTTTCTCTTCGTCAGTTTCACTCTTATTATCATCATCATTGTCTTCATCATCATCATCATTTCTGTCCCCATCCCTTATCTTTAATGGCTCCTCCTTCGATCCTTTCAGCTTTAGCAAAATGGTCTTTTTAGCCTTTTCCAACTCCTCTATTATCTTCCCTGAGGTGACGCTTTGAGCTTGGTGAAGGGCTATCTCGTTGCTCTGGGCAGTCATCTGTCGGGCCTGCCTTTCTATCACTTGAGCCTGCTCTGCAATTGGTGAGTTTGTGCAACAGTCAGGTCAGTAAGCTAGCGGATTTGGGAGGCTTTTCCTCATCGGCAGCCAGCAAACGCATTACCATTCTGTTTAGTGCCGACAACTGTTCTTCTACCGCAACTGTAGGTAGAGGTGATCTGTAAGTGAATGAGGGATAGGCTAAGGGCTCGGTTTGGTGGCTAGTGGTGGTGGTGGTGGCTGTGGTGAATATCGGGTCAGGTCGGGATGATATGGTGGTGAGTGAGGGGTGAATGATGTAGTGGTGGCTGGGATCTGTATTGTGGTGGTCGGTCTGGGGGTGTGTGGTTGCTGTGGGGGCTGTGGTGGCTATGGTGGTGGATGGTGTGTCTGAAGAGGTGGTAGTGGTGGTGGTAGTGGCTGTAGTGGCTGAGGTAGTAGTGATGAAGGTCAAACGGCCCTTCTACTTTGGTTTCTGCCCATGGGGTTGATCCATCCGTTTTCTCCCCGTACCCTTCGAGGTGGATGCTCCCCCTCCTACCCTGCCGATTGACCCTGGAGCATAGGTCGGGTCGGTCTCTGTCTCTCCAGAGTCTCTTGGGTGCTCACCAACCACCCGAAGCCCATGTACTGTGGGAACCACTTTTCTTCCCATAGTCCTGGTGAGGGGCTCCTCATCAGACTCTTCTTCTTCTACTTCTATCTCAAGGACAAAATCATGATCAAACCCAACTGACTCGGTAACCTCTGCAGCCGGGGCGGATGCTGGAGGCACGACATCAGACGTAGTGCCTCTCTGTGGAACAGGCATATTGTCTCTGGCACTCCCACTATCATCATCATCTGAATCATCAGTGGGTAGGACAATTGGCTCCACGTTGGAGTCACTATCCTCGTGACGCCATTGGCGTCTCCCCGGTGCCACATAACTTTCATCTGCTAAATGGCCAATCAGCCTCTTTGCCTGGGGCTTCACTTGCTTGCCCCGGTACACCACCATCCTACCCAAAGTAGTGTCATCCATAAGTTCCAAAGTCACTGCATCGTGACTTTCCTTGGGGAGCAGAGGCAGCTTCTCATTGAATATCATCTGAAGAAACCTTGGATACATACAAAAACCTTCTTTCCCTTTTGCTTCAATGTTCTCTACCAAATAAGCAAAGATCATATTCGAGAAGCTGAAAGGGTGGTTCAGCAATAGAGCCACGAAGGCATTTTGTATCTGATCTGATAGGTCATCGAAACCACCCCTTCTCGAAGAAATGCACTTAAGAATCACATGTGCGAGATATTTGTATTGTGGGAACAGGTTGCTCTTATTTAGCACCCCCGAGTTAATGTCCCCCGCATACTTGATTCGGAGGAAACACCCTCTCACTGTCAAAGGA
The DNA here is from genome assembly GCA_025506515.1 of Flaveria trinervia. Taxonomy (NCBI): domain Eukaryota; kingdom Viridiplantae; phylum Streptophyta; class Magnoliopsida; order Asterales; family Asteraceae; genus Flaveria; species Flaveria trinervia. Next base: position 34,611,509 of record CM046449.1, on the reverse strand, counting down.
TGTAACTTAGTGGGGTGAGTGGAATCATCCCCAAACTCAAGGATTCTCTGGATGTTAGTAGCGGTAATGTCGATAGCTTGACCCATAATGGTGCTTCGGATGCTGTATGGCTCACGAGAGCGATCCACTGAGGCATTCTCCCAGAATGCCTGGTGTAGTGATTTGTAAGGCGTGCACGGTGTAGATATAGCCTTATGTATCCGTGAGCGTTTGAGGAAGGCTATAATCTCGGAGAACTTGGCCCCATTCCGAGTTGTGTGGTCCAAATGGACACATATGTTGTGCTTTGGATTAAGAGACCATCTGTCAGCCATTTTTCCTGAAACACAGAACACATGATCATTAGTACATAATACATCAGAATTCAGTTCTAAGTGTAGTGTTTCACTTCCATTCTGATTCATTCATGCGAATGAATCATGCGACTGGAGTCATTCGGTTGTTCTTAAGTACGACTGAGTTCATTCGGTTGATTGAGACATGCGATTGAGTTCAATCTGCCGACTGAGTCTTCGATTGGTTCAGTTGGCCGACTGAACTCATTCGGGTGGTTCATTCGGCCGAATGACCCAATCGCAAGGTTCAATCGTGCGATTGGAGTTCATTCGAACGACCAGTTGCTTGCCCCACTGTTCGATCGCCTGTGGCTCGAATCTTGACCAATTTAAGTCATTTAACAGTGTTTAGTGGTCCATTAGACTCGCCTACTTGTCACTAATACCTATTAATCTTAATTTTAACATTTTGCTTTGTTTACGGAGGTGATTAGGTCATTTCACAGTTCGGTTCTTGATTCAATCGAGTGTCTCTTATGTAGGTTCTTTAATCTTCTGATTTTGGTAAGATTCAAGAGTAATGTACCTGTAAAATTGTCACTTGAATGTAAGAAACTCAACAACAATGTAAATCAGGATCTGTACAATTTTGGCAGAGTAACGGGAAGAATGCGATTTGGGTGCGATTATGGTGTGATGAGGAACATGCGATCGACTGAGGCACTTAAATACTGAACTAAAGTTCAATCGGCCGATTGGCCTCATTCGCTCAGTTCATTCGGGCGACTGAGTCTCAGTCGTACGATTGGCCTAGTCAATCGCATTCAGTTGACCGACTGAGCCTCAGTCGGTCGACTGCTTCATTCTGCCCCTTCTATTCGGTCGAATGGATCATTCTCATGCCCATTCGGCCGATTGGGAGCCATTCGCATAGTTGGTCCATAACCATGATCCAATCGTGCGAATGGGTCACACTTAGTGAGTTTACAGTCATTTTGAACATTTTACTTTTAAGACCCTTTTAACTTTTGACAATAACATTATAAGCTCTTAACCAAATCAGTCACCTCAGACGTGACTCTTTTAAAACACGTTGTCACCTCTGACGTGACTCTTTGAACTTTGAAAAACATGTGGCCATCTCACACATGACCCTTTTAGGTGAGTTAATTCCATTCTGATTGTCCTGATGGAGTCCGACAGACACACATACTAAAAGATTAAACTAGAAACTTAAACTAAATACACAAATAAAATTTGTTTTTGGACTTTTTGTGAGGGGTAAAACCCTAAGATAGAAATCTACGGGATTTGATTCCGGAATCGAAAGCTTCAACTTAGATTGACCACACCTGGACCAATTCAATTTTGGAATCATACAGGAACATCAAATCATTTGGGACTTGTTATCAAAATCTTTCGATGCTCAATTCTTGGTGTTCATCTAGAGTCATCAGCAGCTTTAGGGAATCATACTGGAACTCTTAGATTACCACATTGATTTGAACTTTCAAGAATTGCAGCCACAATGATTGTCAATATGTTTGTCCACTTAAATCCATACACAGACTCTTGACTCAAACCGGTGATTGTTTTTGGTTTTTTTAATTCAACAAACATTTGTGGATCCCACACTTATATGGTAATCAACATCTCTCAGGAGCTTTTGAGCGGTGTACGGGTATTGTTACAAGAAGAGACTATTCTTAGAGCTTTCATAGAGAAACCAGTCCTCAGGTCAGTGCCATCGCACAACAAAGAGGCGACACACAACAATAAATTCTAGAATATCAAGGTTATGCTTATCCTCAGGTCAGTGCCATCGCACAGCAGAGAGGCACACAACCTATCTCCTTGTTAGAGCAGCTTTTATTTTGCACCAAATGCACCAACAACATAGGTCATTAGCTTGATAGCATTTTTCTTTCAATTTTTTTTGTGCTTTGCTCTATTTATGGTCATCCGCACACATTTGTGGCGTTTACATGCTCATTACACCTTATTGGAATATTTTTGATTATGTTAACCAGTGATAAGATGGAAGCCCACAGTCAGTCGAACAACTTAGTTTGATCTTGAGATCACGAGTCCGGTCTAATCATCTATTATGTTGAATCTACCGACATATCAATTGTGGTCTAGCAACCTCTAGGTCTGCTCTCATTGTGTTACCTTATGAGTTACCAGTTTTTCTATCATCTTCCCTTTTATATTGCTTAGGCTACACAGACTTATACTTTGAATTTTTATTTCATCTTTTGTAAATTAGGATTTTAAAGTCCCTCTTGACTTGTTCCTGTGTACTATCATATTTCAAAGGGTTTGAATCGGTATCTCAGATACGATCTACCTTGTATCAGCTTTCCACTCCTTCTCCCTCGGTTTCCCCCCTTTTATATATATATATATAATGTTGCTTGCTGACTTATTCTCCCCCTAAAATACTAAAATCAAACCTGGTTTAATTATTTTAGGATTTTAATAAACAGCAGAATAACATGAGTTTAATTTAAAGAGACTAAAATAAACAAATAAAATAAAATAAAAAAGAAAAATTAACTAAACTACATCGGACTACACATGATCATCATCAGGAATAACATCACTTCTCTTTTTAACGCCGTTGACCTCTAGCAGATATTGAAAACGTGGTTTATCAAAGGCCTTAGTATAGAGGTCAGCACGTTGAAAATCAGTATTAATTTTTACCATGTCAATTAAGTTCTTTTCGAAACAATCTCGTATGAAGTGATTTTTAATACTGATATGTTTGGTCTTAGGATGTTGGACCGGATTTTTAGTTACTGCAATTGCAGCAGAGTTATCTACAAAAATAGGAGTAGAATGGAACGTTAAACCGTAATCTCGGATTTGTTGTTGAATCCAGATGATTTGTGAACAACAACTTGCAGCAGCAACATATTCGGCTTCACAGGTTGACAATGCAACCGATGTCTGCTTCTTACACTGCCAGGTAATTAATCTTCTCCCAATGAATTGACACCCTGCTGATGTAGACTTGTAGTTCAACTTGCAGCCTCCGTAGTCCGAGTCACTATACGCCGTGAGCTCAAAATCATCATCATGAGGATACCACAACCCCAGTGTGGGTGTACCCTTTAGATAGCGAAAAATCCTTTTGACCCCGATCAGCTGATTGACCTTAGGTTTAGCCTGATATCTAGAACATAAACATGTCGCATACATGATATCAGGTCTAGAGGCAGTGAGATACATGAGGGATCCAATCATTCCTCGGTACATCGTGGCATCCACCAGATCTCCATTTTCATCAGGGGCTATGTCGTGATTCATAGCCAGTGGAGTACCTGCAGCAGATGCATTCTCCATGTCAAAGCGATTGAGAATGTCGCTTACGTACTTGGTCTGATGTAGAAAGATCCCATTTGGTGTTTGATCCACCTGTAGCCCGAGAAAGAACTTCATCTCCCCCATAGCACTCATCTCAAACTCTTTCTGCATAACTGCTTCAAATTCTTTGCATAACTCTTCGTTCTTTGAACCAAAAATTATGTCATGAACATAGATTTGTACGAGCAGTAGGTCGCCATCTTTTTCTTTAATGAACAGCGTGCAGTGAATGACTCCCCTGCGAAAGCCGTGTTTCACAAGATGAGTCGAGCGTTTCTCATACCAAGCTCTTGGAGCTTGATGAAGCCCGTATAAGCCTTGTCGAGCTTGTAGACTCTATCCCGATGATAAGGATCTTCAAAATCCCCCGGGTTGACTAACATAAACTGTTTCTCTAATTTCCCCATGAAGAAATGCACTCTTCACATCTAATTGATAGACTTTAATCTTCATGTACGATGCATAGGCAAGGAAGATACGAATGGCTTCCATCCTTGCCACAGGTGCAAACACCTCATTGTAATCAATTCCCTCGACTTGGTGAAATCTCTGAACAACCAGTCGAGCCTTGTTCCTAATAATGACCCCTTGGTCATCTTTCTTGCATTTTAAAACCCATTTTGTGCCAATGACCTTAGCACCTTTAGGTCTATCAACCAGAGACCATACATCTAACTTCTTGAACTGAAGAAGTTCTTCTTGCATTGCACTCACCCATGCCTCATCATTTAGTGCTTCACTGACATATTTTGGCTCAACCTGTGAGACAAAACACGGATAGGCACCATCATGAATATATCCCTTTTCCATAACAGAGGCATAATCAGCTGAGTACAGCTGATTTCGGGTTTGTACTCCTGAGCGCACATCCCCAATGACATTGTCTAAGGGATGATAAACGTTTAGACGTGATCCTGGATGATAAACGGTTAGCTTCTTCAGCTTCATTTTCAGAGGAGGTGTCACTGTCGTCGATTACTCCCCCTGAATGAGTAGATGATTCTCCCTGTGAGCTAGATGGTGGTGGATTCAAGCTATCATACATCATTCGTGTAGCTAATTTTTCATCCGAGGGAGAGAGAGGAATGTTGAAGGACTTGAAGAGTCCATCATAGTCAAAGAAGTAGGCGGGTCCTTTGCCAGTAGGTGGTGTGGTGAATCGCTGAACATCAACATTACACCAAACTTCTACTAGACGTGTTGAGTTATTGTAAACTCACTTGTTAGGTATGTTGTATCCTAGAAAGATGCCTACATCCGCCTTCTCACTGAATTTGCCATCTTGTGTCTTCTTCAGAAGTGTGCACGGCGCCCCAAATGGTTCGAGATACTCCAAGTTCGGTTTGCGTCTTTGTAGTAGCTCGTAACATGTTTTTTCGTGGCGCTTGACTGTCAGGACTCGATTCAGTGTATAACATGTATTTGCCACTGCCTCATTTCAGAATTGGATAGGCAGTTTCGAGTCTGCTAGCATAGTCCGTGCTGTCTCTATCAAGCTCCTGTTCTTTCTCTCAGCAACGCCATTCATCTGAGGTGTGTAAGCAGAAGTGAATTGATGCACAATCCCCTTTTCCTTGCAGTATTCCTCCATCCAGTGGTTCTTGAATTCCGTTCCGTTGTCTGAGCGTACTTATCTAACTTTCAGCTTGTAGAGAGATTCCAGTGTGGTTACCAACTCCTTGAATGATTCAAATGTTTTTGATTTGGACTTCAGAAACATTACCCAAGTCAACCTTGAGTAGTCATCGGTGACCACAAAACAGTACAAGTCGCCTGCAATGCTTTTTGTACTGACTGGACGGAACAGATCCATGTGTAGAAGTTCAAGAGGAAGTTCTATTGAATTAACTTTCTTTTCCTTATGAGACTTCTTGTATGTTTACCTTTCTTGCAAGCTATACAGAAATCAGAAAGCTGAAAGTTCTTGACATTTACACCTCTCACCAGATCCTTCTGAATCAAGTGATTCATCTTCCTTTGACTGATGTGTCCCATTCTCCTATGCCAGGAGATGGAGTCTTTTTAAGTAGCTTTGGATAGAAAACACTGAACCTCATGATCCATTGTAGAAGCTGTTGACAGATCCAAGACATAAAGATCTTTATATCTTGAAGCAGTCATAAAAACATGGTCCTCTGGGATCACGTAGTCTTTCTTGAGTACGTAACACCTCTTGTTGTCGAAGATGACTTTAAATTCCTTATCACATATTTGAGAAACAGAGAGTAAGTTGTTTTGAAGTTGCTGGACGTAGTTCACCCTATCAAACTTAACTTTCTGATTTCCAAGTTCTCCCTGAGCTGTGATATATCCTCCCTTGTTTCCAGCAAACGAAACATGCCCTCCTTTTATTTGTTTGACATTTGATAAAAGAGCTCTGTTTCCTGTCATGTGCCTGGATGCTTCGCTGTCTACTATCCACGTGTTAGTTTCAGCAATGTATTGAACAACCTGCACATACAAGGTAAAGGATTAGTTTAGGTTAGGAACCCAAGCCTTTACTGGCTTGGGTTTCCCAGAGGCATCACACATCAGAAATTCAACCCATTGACCCTTAGAAGATGAGGGTAGCTCAGGTTCCTTCTTGTCATCATTATCAGCCACAGAGTTTGACTTTTCTTTCCATAAGCCAGATTTGTGCAATGCCTGTAACGGATTGAACTTTCTGTTCACTAGTTCTTCTAGGTGGAGTTAAAGAGCTCCTCTTAGAAGACTTAGGTTTTGAGTCCTGAAGTTCAATCTTCTTCTAGGTGTCCACATTCTCCACAGTTGTAGAACGCCCTGCTATCAACTTTATGATTAAACTTTCTTTGTGGAGACGTGTGTGACACTCTAGTAACATCGCTCACTTTAGGTTTTGACTCTGGTTCTTTTGATGTGTTTACTGGTTTAACAAAATAACTGATTTAACCTGTTTTACATCCTTTTCTTTTTGGTTAATGGTCTTTGACTTGAAGTATGTGAAAGATTATCCTTAAAAGCCCTTTTTGGTTCTGATTTGACTTTGTTAGAACCTGACTTTAAGTTAACCTTTTCAAATTTCTTTTCCAGATTAACACAAGGGAATTTACCCTTTGCCTTTGAAGTGGTCTCCTTTTGTTTGTTTCCAGTGTCAATAGATGAACATAAGGAATCTGGATCACTAACAAGAGGAGTAGACACTACATGATCCTTGATGGGATTACTATTTAAAGGTCTAGTTTTAGTGTTCATCAAAGTCTCAGGTTGTGTCGGAACCACTTTATAACCCAGTCCCTCCCCGTTGTTCCTTTCTTTCACTAAGTGTTGGACTATGTGCGACGAACTAGTCCAACTATGCAGTTTCTGTTTTAGTGAATTTACTTCTACTTCTAGAACTGCCTTTTGCTTCTTAGTGTCTTCTAGGGAGTTTAGATAATACCTATTGTCATTAGCTTGATTAAAGGCAACTACTTTGGTTTCCCTAAGCTGTTTAGTCAAAAGGTCTATCTTTTCTTTATAACTGAGCTCATTTTGTTTTAATACCCTATTAGCCTCAGTGCATAGATGCAAATCTTTTATCAAGTTATCATTATGATCTAATAACCTAGAAAATTTAGCATCTATGCTATTCCTAAAGGCATCACAATCAGAACAAGCATGAATATTAAACATTGTGTCAGTAGTACTTACCTGAGCAGATTCAGAAGCATTTGCCATCAATGTAGTATGAGATGATTCTGATTCTTTTGCTTCTGTCTTTTCTGTCTCTGACATGGTAGTCTCCACTTTTGGCTTGTAACTGACCTCAGTTGCTGTTGCTTCTTCACTATGTGACATTGCTATCTCAACTGCTACATCTCCTTCACTAGCGGAATCACTGTCAATATCTTCTACATTTGCAATGTTTGATTCCCCTGGTGAGACAAACCTAAAGCTCCAATCCTGTCCTTCATCATCATGAGCAGTAAGGCTTTTGAGTCCTTGTTTGAGGAAGTAGAACTGGTAGTTTGCTTGTCTAGACGAGTGAAGGATGAGAACGGGTTCCCGTTCCCAGTCTTCTTTGGCTTCACACATTCTCTCTTGAAGTGCCCCTTTTCACCACAGTTAAAGTAGGTCACTTTACTCTTGTCGAAGCCAAAGGTGGTATCCTTAGTAGCAACCAAGTTCTGTCCAGTCTTTTTCACAAACTTCTTCACCCTCCGGACAGCACTTGCTAAGGCCCACATTATATCCATTCTCTCAAGCTCCATTTCATCCACCTGCTCGTAGTCCTCGTCTGTCAGATGGCAGTTTCCAATCTTTCAAGCAACAAGTTCATCATAGGAATGGACCATTGCTGCCAATAGATCCATGTGCTCTCGAGCTACTTCCACAATCATATTACCGAGGTTCTCGGTCTTCAGTCTAGTAGCATTCGCTTCAGATCCAATGTATTGGGTACAAGAAGACCCTGACGTTTCTGAACCTGGAGCAGGTGCATGTGTAGGACTCGATGAGCTAGACACGAATGCAGTCTGGAGGGGTGCTCCAGATGTCTTAGCTTGAGGAGTGGCATTGTATAAAGCTGGATTTTGATTGTACGTAGACTTCTGAGCTCTGTACTTCATTCTAAGTGATTCTTCTCGCAACTTCAGAATGAAGTCATTAATATCCAATTTTGACAGCATTCCATTCTGTCTAAGATTAGACACGAATGAAACCCGTTTTTCAGGCAATCCGTCTGCAAAATTATTAACTTTCTCTTCCATGGTAGTAGTCACTCCATCTGTATGCAGTTCACTCATCAGATGGTAGAATCTATCTATAACATCGTCCAAACTCTCGTTTCCCATCGATGAGAAGTTTTCGAATTCTTCTTTAACTCCTTAGCCTTGATTGCCTTCAACGAGGCATTCCCGTCGTACCTCTTCTCTAGCTCATCCCATAGTTTCTTGGACTACTTATTTCTGAGTACTGGTGGAATATCTCTTTAGGGATAGACTGTGTAATAAATGCATAGACCCTCTTCTCTGCATTATATTTGACTTTCTACGCGTCTGTCATCCCTCCTAAGGTTAACTTTACTCCATCGGCTCCCACCGGTGTACTATATCCAATCTCGATGGCCTCCCATAGATTCGGATCCACTCCATTGAGGTAGATCTCAAAATGTTGTTTGCAGTGGGGAAACTCATCTAACGTTAAAAGCTTTGGTGGTTTATTATTATTACCCACCTCACTCAAGTAATAGCAGGTTCTGGATCCTAGAGTCCTTCCCAGCAGTAAAGGCTAACATTTGATCTTCCATTGTAAATAACTTTAAGTCTAATAAGAATTTTCACTCGGCCGACTGAAGGGTGCGAATGGACTAGGCGTGCGTATGAACACTCAGTCGTGCGTATGAACTCTACGACTGGTTCAATCGTGCGGCTGAACTAAGTGATTAGCTCAGTCGTGCGAATGAATCTGATGCGTATGAACCGTGCGACCGAACGGTTCAATCGTACGGATGGAGATATGAACTATGTCCAATCGTGCGACTGAGCAATGCGAATGAGTCCAGTCGTGGGAATGGCTCACTCGTGCGACTGAAGCTGCTGTTATGCAAAAATTTCTAGGTTAAACGTGTTTTAGCCGTAAAAATTCAAACTTTCGCAAGGTTGAATTGCCTAAGTCCGTAGAAACCAAACTTTAATGAGCAAGGAACGTCCAAGATCACTTTTGACACAAAAGATTGCGTTTTTAGTGCAAAAACACAAACTTTTTATCAATCTTGATTGAATCACACGTAATCAAGAGCCAAAGCTCTGATACCACTTGTTAGGACCTGGTATTTGACCGAAATACCTTGAGATTAACGTGTAAACCAGATCAAATAGTGCGGAGTCCTATTTGATTGGCGATCCAATCAGTGAGAACACACGAAGAATCAATCAAGAATTGAAACTAACGTTAGAAATCGATTGGGAATCGATCTAATATGTTCTATGAACTTGGAGAACGAATTGAGAGGTTTCTGGACGGCTAGGGTACGTCTGGAATCGTAATTGATTGAGAGTCGTTCTTTTTCACGAATTAAGTTGTATTTATAGGTTGGTATTATTCAATCGTGCGATTGAACCATTAGTCTGGTTCAGTTGTGCGATTGAACCATGCGGTTGATTCATTCGTACCACTGAGTGTTCAGTCATGCGACTGAGCCAATCTTATGTTATAATCGTACGACTGATCCAGTCTCCTGTTCAGTCGTGCGACTGAGTCAATCGTGTGAAGTTATTTATGCGTATTGTTCATTCGGATGAGCCATTCGCATGATGTTGGACCAAAAGAACCAATGAGCCAAGATCAGAAAACCTCTAAGTCCCACATGATATCACAACAACTGCTGAAAGCTTCATCAGCAGTTCGACAAGTGCTGAAAACTCCAACAGCTGAAGATCAAGTACTGAAGACTTCAACAGCTGAAGATTAAATTGCTGAAGTTCAACAGCTGAAGAACACAAGTGCTGAACCTGAACAGCTGAAGAACACAAGTGCTGAAGCTGATGTCCAAAGTACTGAAGTACAACAGCTGAAGAGTTTTCAAGTGTTGAAGATCAACAACTGGTGTACAAAGTCTGAAGACATCAGCTGATGATATCTACTGAAGTCATCAGCTGATGAAACGTCTGAAGTTCAAGTCTGAAGATCAAGTACTGAAGTTTCAGTAGTTTGTCACAACAGCTGAAGAGTACTTCTTCAGTAGTTGTGATATCAGTAGTTTTATGTTTTTACTTTCAGTAGTTTTGTAAAACGACTGAAGAGCTTGTTCTTCAGTCGTTGTAGTTTCAGTAGTTTTATGTTTTTCAATAGTTATAGAAACTGACAACACTTAGTATTTTTGTAAGGAGATGTCAGCTGTTTTGACATCTTCAGTAGTTGTGTTTCAGTTGGAATAAAATTGTTAGATGTCACTATCAAGTGACATCAGCAGACGTCACATCTCTTATATAAGAGGTGTCGACCTAATTGTAATTGTGACATTCTGTTACCACGAAAGCGAATATTGAATGAAATATATTTGCAGAATTCTCTCTCTATAACCGTCTTTATTCTTCATTGAATATTGTTTCGTTCTTGTGAATTGGCTAATTCATTGGTTAAATTCCGCTGCTATACTCTCTAATCAATCAAACATAGATCACTGATCCTAACACATGAGAACTTTATTATGTTAAGTTTGAATGTATTGTGTATTAATTAATAAACATTATGTGTAATCATTCAAGCAATCACTAACCTAATTAACCAATTCAATGTCGACACATTAATGAAACATTAAACATTATAACTAAAAAACTATCAATATCATTTCATTAATCATACCAAACAAGATCTATTACATCACGTATCATGATCTAGGGACATACATGTAACAACAGAAGTCAAAGCAGCAAACTGTTGTTGCTGTTGAAGAAGGAGGTTTTAACCAGAGCTTTTAGGTGGAAGATGCTTCTTCAAACCAAGTATTGATGGCAGATTATGATGAAGCCAAGGTATTGGAACATCTCTATACTCCTGAATGCATTGCTAAAGTTAATAGATACAGGTCCTATATCGTGGAGATGAGATCTGACCTTGAGTCCTTAAACATTTTAAAATCTTATTTTAGAAAATCTAAATATGATTATAAACTAAAGATAGAGGACCTAGAGAAACCCATTCAGTTCTAAAACATGAACACATAGATTTTAGGACTCAAAACAAAGATCTCATAACCAGTTGACTGAGTGCCAGGCTGAGCTTGTGATCAGCAAAACCAGGGCAGAAAAGAGTGTTCTTGAAGAAGATACCTTCAAGAACATGATATCCTCATCCCTGCATAACAAGGTGTGCTATAAAAACAGGCAGGGATCCAATGAGATAGCTCCTCCACACACAATCTTGTCTGTAAGATCTCCTAGGTGTGGAACTTGTGAAGATGAGCTTCCTCTCATAGATCCTATGAGTGAAGAGGATGAAGAAGAGATAGTGAAGAATTCCTCTAAGAAGAGTGAAGAGGAGGATTCCAAAAAGGGCCACTATCCTTCTAAGGGGAAGAAGAAGACTGTGATGAGCATGTCCATGAGAAAGAACTTGATCAGAAAGAGCAAAAGAAAGGCAAGGAAGGCTCAAGAGATCAAGGCTACTTTTGACTCTAAGCAGAAACAAGTTTTCATATCTGCAGGTTTGAAGTAGTAAAGACTGAAGACATCAACCAATACTCTTCTGCTAAGAGTTCTGGTTCTTGTTCAACTCATTTTAGTAACAAGAAGAAGACTGATCTGCTGTGTACCACTGCTGCACAGCCTGGACCATCAAACTCCAAGAACAGTTCTTAGCCCAAAAGAACTGTATAAGCATTTGTAAAGATGAAGGTGGAGAAGGGATGTGATCAAAGACAGTGTTGTTCCTAGCTGAAGACTCTTGTGAAGAAAACAATGGTATGTGTCATACGTGAAAGTATCACTCACATTGCTAAGGATTGTCCTTACAATCCTAAAGGTACTATCCATATGACCAAGACAAAGACTTCAAAGGGTCTCAAGAAGTTCAAGCTTCGGAAGGAAAACATGTTTCCTTTGGAAGCTCCAAGTCTAAGAAGAAGGTAAGTGAAAAATTACACTCAGAAGAGAAGTTGGTATCAGAGGAATGGAATTCTTTCGAAGCACTAAAGTCTGCTACAGTGTCTGCAAAATCTTACGAAGGTTCAGTCATCAAAACTTCCGAAGTCCCAAAAGGTTTGAAAGTTTTGAAGGTCAAGTCCAAGACTCCAAAGGTGGTGTGGAAGTCTAAGAAAGACCAAGTGACTTAGAATTCTTCATCAACAAGAACTCAAGATCCTCTTAGTACAACCATAAGATCTATTACTGTTGCATTACCTTCTGTTTCTGAGGCCAAGATGTTGGACCAAAAGAACCAATGAGCCAAGATCAGAAAACCTCTAAGTACCACATGATATCACAACAACTGCTGAAGGCTTCATCAGCAGTTCGACAAGTGCTGAAGACTTCAACAGCTGAAGATCAAGTACTGAAGACTTCAACAGCTGAAGACTAAAGTGCTGAAGCTCAACAGCTGAAGAACACAAGTGCTGAAGCTGAAGACTAAAGTGCTGAAGTTCAACAGCTGAAGAATACAAGTGCTGAAGCTGAAGACCAAAGTACTGAAGTTCAACAGCTGAAGAGTCCACAAGTGCTGAAGATCAACAACTGATGTACAAAGTCTAAAGACAAAGACTGAAGACATCAGCTGATGACATCTACTGAAGTCATCAGCTGATGAAACGTCTGAAGTTCAAGTCTGAAGACCAAGTGCTGAAGTTTCAGTAGTTTGTCACAACAACTGAAGAGTCTTCTTCAGTAGTTGTGTTTATCAGTAGTTTTATGATTTTACTTTCAGTAGTTTTGTAAAAAGTAAACACTTAGCTTCTTGTAAGAAGATGTCAGCTGCTTGACATCTTCAGTAGTTTTAGTGTTTTAGTAGTTTGTTAAATAACGGTTAGATGTCACTATCACTATCAAGTGACATCAGCCTACGTCATATTTTCTTATATAAGGGAGAATGACCTAAATTGTAATTTTACGAAAGCCATGCCAAAGCGTGTGAGTGAATGAAATATTCCTTTTGCAGAAACTTTCTCTCTCTATAACTAATTCTGTTCATTGCTATATCTTTGGTATTCTTGCTCGAATTTTGCTAGTTGGTACTCTGTTCCGCTGCTAAAATCATTCGAATCGATCAAACTAGATGCTGAGATCTTATCAAATGGTATCAGAGCTAGTTAATCATTGATCGATCTAACAATTGATCATTGAAACTGCTCATTTGCTCTAAGTTTGATCAAACTAGCAAGTTCGCATGAATCTGTTATAGAGATTGAAATCTGTCGCTTTTGGCTATTTTAATTGAGGTTCTTAGTGGTTTTGAGCTAAATTTGTTTTGCTTATCTTGAATTTGTCTGAATTTTCGAAAATGAATACACCTTCTAATGATCACACAATACTGGTTCCTCAACCAAGCCTCCGATGCTGCTTAGGAATGAGTATAACATTTGGCAACGAAGAATGCTCCATCACCTGTCTGTCAATAGTTCAGGTTGTTGGACATGCGTGGTACATGGACCACATAAGCCAATAGTGAATCATCCGGAAACAAAACAGTTGATTCCGAAGAAGAAGGAACAATACTCTGATGAGGACAATAAGTTGTTTGAGATTGATGCTAAAGCGCATGGAATTCTAGCCATGGCACTGCCTAATGAAATCTATTCCGGGCTTATGCATCATGAAACTGCTCATGACCTTTGGAATGCACTGAAAGAACAATTTGGTGGCATTGATGAGGTCTTAGCAAACAACAGGGAAATCCTCGCCCAACAGTATGAGACTTTTGCTCATAGAAAGGGTGAGACTCTGACTCAGCAGTTTGAGCGGTTTTCATGTTTAATCTCTGAGTTGAAAATGGTTAAACATGAATACACCAAAAGCCAAATGAACCACAGATTCCTCAGATCACTGCCTGAGAGATGGGACACATATACAATTGTCCTACGCTCCAGTGCAAATCTGGATAGTCTATCTCTCACCCAACTCATGGGAAACTGCTTACATTCGAAAGAGAGATAGAGCAGAAAAGGAAACTGGCTTCATCTGGTAAGCTCATTGAAGACTTTGTACCAGGAAACACTGCCTTGGTTGGTCATGAGTCAGAATATGCTTCATCTGAATGCCAGTATGATGAGCATATTGATTTCTCTTCAAACACTTCTGATTCTGCATTTATGAGTGTTGATAGTCAGTTTACTGGGTGTAATAATGACAATCCATGCTTCATCATGGATATCTCAAGGGGATTGCTGATGATGACTTAGAAGAGATGGATATTTTGAGCCAAATGGCCTTGATAAATATCAGATCTCAGAAGTTCTACAAAAGAACTGGAAGAAAGTTCCCAGGACTCTCTGGCAAAACCAAAGTTGGTTTTGACAAGAGTAAGTTGAGGTGTCACAAATGCCACAGGCTTGGACACTTTGCTAGAGAATGTAGATCAGTTGGATCTAATTCTTCTGCACCCTTTGTGACTTTCCCTAGCAATAGTCAACAACACAGAGGGCAACATCCTGTCAATTCTGGTCATCATTCTCAACCACAATCTCCGGCATATTTTGTTCCTCAGGGTCCAATGCCAAATCCTTACCCTTGTTATTACATGCCACAAACCAGTCAGGTTCAAGCACCCATTGCTCAACAACCACATGCTCTTCAGAGCCTCAACCATCTCAATCTCATCAACCTCCTCAACCTCAACAACACAGCTTCTTCACCCCTGGAGTTGTTGACTGGAGCAGTTTACCAGATGACATGTCTTGTCATGAACAACTGTTCACAGGTGCTGGTCAACATGGTGGTGACAGTCCTTTTGGGAATCTGGCACTTATGGCTCTGGAGTCTGCAGATGGATCATCCTCAATGCCTCTTCATCATAGGTATCACTGGTATCCTCTGAGGCTAAGGCCAAATTATGATCTGAAACATGCATAGCAGCATTTGCCTCTATTAAAGAAGCAAATGTAGCTTTAATTAATAAGAACATAGAGCTAGAAAAGATCATTTCCAAAAGAAAAGTTGAGTTTGAGTCTATGCTTAAAGAGAAAAATGATGAGATTTATAAACTTAAATGCCAAATCACTGATGATAAGGCTAGGGAAAAGGTACTTTTAGAAAAGTACAAAGACCTCAAAGAAACCCTTGTAGTCACCCAAGTAGAGTGTGATCGATGGGTACAATCATGCAAAGGTTTTGAAATGCTTCTTAGTAAGCAATCAGCTTCCAATGTGAAGTTTGGCATTGGTTATAATCATACTGCTCTCCTACAGATTTTGCTTCAAGAGCAGAAGTGAAATCTGATGGCGAAAGCAATAACCAATCCACCTCATCATGTGATTCACTTTCTGATAGAGCACCATCAGAAGTTGAACTTAGTATTATTCCCTCGTTGAACCTATCAGCTGATCTTGATGGTTCAAATACTGACACTCACATGATCAAAGAGTTGACCAACTCAGGAGTTATTTCTAGAAGTCCTGAAAGGACTGGAGAGCAAGATTTAACACCTGAAGTTCAAACTCCAACTACTGTCAGCACTGAAGAGAAGAAAATGTCAGTAGAAAGGGTTTGAAGACTACTAAAGAGGAAGTCAAGAAAGCAAATAGTGCTTCCAAAGTGCTAAAGAACAAGTCTTCAGAAGTTTCATTCTCTTTAGTTGATGATCAATATAAGATGAAAAAGAAACCATGTGAAATATGTGGTTTGTTTAATCATCTTACAAATGATTGTTGGTACAAAAGAGGATCCAAACTCAAACATAAAGAGGAAATTAAAGAGAAAATGGTTAAAATGAAAACTAAGTTTGAAGCCACATTGTACCAGCAACATCAAATCCTGTAACCCTAAGTCCAAAAAGAAATCCAAAAAGGAACGGGTAAACAGGTAACAGTTGAGATTGCTCAAATGAAGAAGGTGCAACATAGGAACTTATCAAACTCCAATGCCAATGTGTCTGGAGAGCTGAAAGCTTTATCACAAAATCAGACACAGCTGGTTATGATGGTTCAACATCTATTGGGAAGAGTTAACCAATTAGATGTTCCTATGTTGAAACCACAGAAAAGGAGGTCCAAGCCAAGGATTCCTCTTCACCATCTTCTTCCTCTCAGGCTGTTTTTCCAACAAACCTGTTAGTTTACCATCTATTGATGAGAACAGGCCCAAAACCAAAAAGGTTTGGGTCTCAAAATCTAACTAAGTTGTGTGTTTTGCAGGGTTCTTCAACATGCCATAGAGGCATCTGGTATGTAGACAGGGAGGATCCATGCATATGACAGGAAACATATCACTTCTTAATGACTACTCTCAAGGAAGGAAGGGGTTTGTGTCATTTGGCAATGATGCAAAGGGTTACATCATCGGCAAAGGCTTCGTTCCAATGGGGAAATAAAGTTTGATGATGTTAACCATGTGGAAAATCTCAAGTACAACCTCTTGAGTGTCAGTCAAATGTGTGACAAAGGCCATGTTGCTCTTTTCACCAGTGAGAACTATCGGATTCTGTCATCCAAAGTTCTAAGTTTGATTGATAAGGTGTTGGATGAATACACTCTCCTGAAGGCCAACAGGACAGGAAGAGTGTATGCCTTAGATCTTCCAAGCAAATAGATCTCAAAGGCCATCCTTTCCTATTTTCCAAGGCTTCCCCTCAAGAATCTACTCTATGGCATAGAAGGCTGGGTCATGTTAATCTCAAAAACATAAATCAGCTGATAACCATGGTTTAGTAAGGGGACTGCCTATGAAGGAGTTCAAATGTGAAGATAACTGCACTGCTTGTTTAAAAGGAAAACAGCACAAAGCTTCATTTCCCTCCATAGAAGAACCTAAGTCCACTGCCTGCTTACAGCTTCTTCACATGGATCTCTTTGGTCCTGTGAGAGTGATGAGTATGGCTAAGAAGAAATACTGGCTGGTAATTGTGGATGATTACTCGAGGTTTGTATGGACTTTCTTCTTGCATTCAAAGGATGAGGTAGCTCAGAAGATTATCAACTTTGTGTTGTATATTGAGAAGCAGTATTCCCTCTCAATCAAGTGTATTAGAAGTAATAAT
Organism: Flaveria trinervia; assembly: GCA_025506515.1. Lineage (NCBI taxonomy): Eukaryota > Viridiplantae > Streptophyta > Magnoliopsida > Asterales > Asteraceae > Flaveria > Flaveria trinervia. The sequence continues at coordinate 34,594,239 of CM046449.1, read as the reverse complement.
GGAACAGAATTCAGAAACAATACACTTGATGAGTTCTACCTCTCAAAGGGAATCAAGAAGCAGTTTAGCATTCCAAGAACTCCTGAACAAAATGGAGTAGTGGAGAGAAAGAACAGGACCCTTATTGAAGTTGCAAGGTCCATGTTGACTGATTCTGGACTGCCAATGACTTTTTGGGCTGAAGCTGTCAATACAGCTTGCTATGTACAGAATAGAGTTCTAGTAAATCAGAGGTTGATGAAGACTCCATATGAAGTTCTTCATCATTTGGCCCCTCTAATTTCATTCTTCAGAGCTTTTGGGTGTCCTTGTTTCATTCTCAATACACGGGATCAACTCCAAAAATTGATCCTAAGGTGGATGCAGGGTACTTTGTTGGTTATTCATCAACTTGCAAAGCATACAGAGTCTTCAACTGCAGAACAAAGATGGTTGAAGAGACTCTACATGTTAAGTTTAATGAATCTCCAAAGGACAAGATTCCACAAAGCCCTGTGGAGCTATTTGATTTGGACATACTACAATATGTTCCTTATCAAACTCCTGCTGTTGCTCCTGTCAACAGTTCACCACCTGATGGTACTGCTGGTGCTGATGATGATGATGATAGCAGTACTCACCTCTTCAGGTTTAGTGACCAACTGCCTGTGTCCTCTAAACTGATGCTCCTGTAGCTTCAGTAGCTTCATCCACAACAAGTGCTGATGAGTTTTCTGCATCTTCAACTTCATTTGAGTTGCCACCATCTACATGGTTTCAAGAGTCTTCATAAACATCTGTGCTTCTGAAGGTTCTACAAACACTTGCACTGATCTCATTGTTTATCAAGAGCTGAAGAATCACCCAATGTCTCAAATCATTGGTGATATCAATGCTGGAGTTTCAACCAGAAGTCAATTATCCGATTTCTGCTTCTATGCTCTCTTCATCAGTCAGCTAGAGCCAAAGAATTATCATGTTGCACTTAGAGACAATGGCTGGGTTGAAGCAATGCAGCTTGAGCTTCTTCAGTTCAAAAAACAGCATGTGTGGGAGCTTGTTCCTCTTCCCCCAGGTAAGTGTGCAATAGGCACTAAATGGGTGTTTAGGAATAAAACAGATGAAAATTGGCTTATTGTTAAGAACAAGGCCAGACTGGTTGTTCAGGGGTTTGCACAAGAAGAAGGTATTGATTATGATGAAACCTTTGCCCCTATAGCCAGACTGGAGGCAATTAGATTGTTCTTAGCCTATGCTGCACTCCATAATCTTAAAGTTTTTCAAATGGATGTTAAAAGTGCATTTTTATATGGTAAAATAAAAGAAGAAGTTTATGTGTGTCAACCACCAGGTTTTGAGGATAATAAACACCCAGAATGGGTATACAAGCTTGATAAGGCTCTTTATGGGTTGAAACAAGCCTAGAGCCTGGTATGAGACATTATCTAACTTTCTTCTACAAAATAATTTCACTAGAGGCTCCATAGATAAAACCTTATTTATAAGAAGGTGGATCAACATAAGCTACTTGTTCAAATTATGTTGATGATATTATATTTGCATCCTCTGATCCCCAGTTGTGTGATGATTTTACAAAAATAATGCAAAGGAAGTTTTGAATGAGTGCAATGGGAGAATTACAGTTCTTTCTAGGCTTGCAAATCAAACAAAAAGCTGATGGAATTTTCATTCATCAGTCTAAATATACAAAAGGTCTTTTAAATAAGTTTGATTTACAAAACTGTAAGCCCTGTTCTACTTCCATGTGCAACACCACACAATTGGATATTGATCAGAAAGGTAAAGCTGTTGATGAAATGCTTTACAGATGTATGATTGGGTCCTTGATGTATTTAACAGCTTCTAGACCAGATATTATGTTTGCTACATGTGTTGTGCTAGATTTCAGGCTGCACCTAAAGAGTCTCATCTGATTGCAGTCAAGAGGATCTTTAGATATTTGCAAGGTACACAATCTCTAGGTTTATGGTATTCCACAGGGCACTCTTGCAAATTAGTTGCTTTCTCTGATAGTGACTATGCAGGGTGTAAGTTACCAGGAAATCAACTTCTGGTGGATGTCGATTCCTAGGAAACTGTTGATTTCTTGGCAGAGTAAGAAATAAACATCTGTTGCTACATCCACTGCTGAAGCCGAGTACATTGCTGCTGCAAGTTGTACATCCCAAGTACTCTGGCTTCAGAATCAACTTTCGGATTATGGCATTACAGAGACTAAGACTCCGTTATTAAGGGATAGTGCTTCAGCTCTTTGCATTGTCAAAAATCCAGTCCAACACTCTACGACCAAACATATAGAAATTAGACATCATTATAAGAGATGTTTTGAAAAGGGTCTAATTATCCTATGTTTGTGCCTAGTGCTGATGAGCTTGCAGACATTTTTACTAAGCCTTTGGATAGTTCAACTTTCCACAACCTGGTGTTAAGGCTTGGTATGCTGCAGCTAGAATAAGTGACAACTACTGCTGATCTCAGTAATAAGTACTGATGATCATTGGTAACCATGTCACATATAAGTACTGATGAGTTCCTTTACCCTTAGTAGTTTTTATAACTACTGAAGGCTAAATGCCTCAAAGTACTGAAGTACTTTATCTGTTCTAAACTACTGATGTAGTTACAACTACTGAAATCAGTAAAAACAAATAAGTACTGACATCCTATGAAACACCTGAAAAGCAGATGAAAAGTCTGATGAGTAAGTGTTGAGGACAGTATGAAACAGCTGAAAAGCTAAGAATTGACGAAAACAGCTCATGAGTAATTTCTCTTCAATGTTTCTACAACTGCTGTTTCTAAACAACTGAAGCAAGACCACTGTCTTGAGTAGTTTCACAACTACTGATAACTAATACCAAGTCTTCGGTTGTTTACAACAACTGATGGCAAAACCACTGTCTTCAGTAGTTTCACAACTACTGATGACAAACACCAAGTCAGTTGTTTACATCA